>CM022670.1:41677973-41720473 GCA_012295275.1 Chrysomallon squamiferum | reverse complement strand
TAATAAATGACGTACTTTCCGTATATCAAACCAATAAAAATTGAGATGGACAAGTTCTGTGTGTGTGTGTTTGTGTGTGTGTGTGTGTATGTGTGTGTGTGTGATAATAATAATATATTTAAATAATAAAATATTAGATTCATAAATTCTAACAAAATTAATGAAAATAAAACGATGTCTAGTTTGCTGCAAAATAAATATATATTCAATAGATATGAAAATGTAAATACCTGAAATGTGCAGATTTATAGACAATAAAACGAGTACTACAGGTAAAAATAACATCTCTGAGTTTAGATCTTTACAGTTATCAGTGAATATATTTAGATAGCGTGTGTACGTACAACAGATGTCATTAGAACATATAATCTGACACACACACCAATGAATGAACTAATAAATTACATAAGTTTTATGTGTCACTTGATGAGTCATAGAAATAGTCCAATAGCGATGAAAAGGACTGAATCTGTAATCCACACCTCTGTCCTACTAACACAGGCAGACACTATCCCCACCCCACCCCCAAAAAAATCAATTTATAATACACAAAATAAAAAAAAATATTAAGATGATTACATAGCAACTGTATGATTCACTCGTATTTGGAAGTCTTAAGTTTAAATATTTTAAAAGGATGTTGAAGTAATTGTCGGATGTATTTCATAACCACAATGAAACAATGCAAATCAGTGAGAATTTCGCTGGCTTGCTTGTACAACATGTAGTGTTACTGTATGTAAGTAAAGTCACCATCAGCCACGTCGTTAACGACAGAACACACATGTAGCTGCTTTGTTACGTGATAACAGCGACTAATGTATGTTTGAAATCTAATTTTTTTTTTTTTTTTTTTTTTTTTTTGACACACTGTTACCTTCTATTCAGTGTTCAACCATTGTTTTTCAAAGGCAAGTTTATCGGAAGGAACATAAAAAAGATTTCTTATTGCTAACTGATAACCATAGTTTTCTTCTTTTTTTATCTTGATTTTTTTTTTTTTTAGTTATATATACATACACTTGTATAAATATACTTTCATACAAACACAAACACAAAAACATATACAAAAATATACATACATGCAAACATATATGCAAATACAAAAATATATACAAACACACACAGACACACATACACAGACACACACACATACACACACAGCCACACACACACACACACACACACACACACACACACACACAGACACATACACACACAGACACACAGACACACACACAGACACATACACACACACACAGACTTGTTCTACCTTTTTTATAGTATATAAAATCCGATTATAAACTTGCAGTAACACATACAAACACACACACACACACACACACACACATACAAACACACACACACATACACACACACACACACATTCAAATACTTATAGAGAATTACAGTCGCACAAGAAAAAAAAAAAACACACACACACACACACACACATGCCAGAACTGTAAGAATCACCTGTACAGTTACAGTTAATTTATTTGTATGTTTCAAGTAGTTTTTTTTGCTCGTGTCACAGTCATGTTTGATTTACGTTTTTGTGAGACAGATGTTATGAAAATTACTGTTAGTGAGAGATGAACATATGCATTTTCTCCCTTAAATCTTTTGACTGTCAGACTGACTTCCGTTCTGGTCTGCTTTCATCTAACTGGTGAAAATAACATATTTTTGTCTCTAGTTTCACAAAATCAACCTACATTTATTAATCATAAAGAAGAAGAATAAAACTGTAAGAAAATTAGCTCTCTCTTTTGACAGAAGAATTAAAACTAATGATGATGTAATGCTGTAAGTTAACAATAAACATTTCAAAATAAATAAGTGGAAAAGAGTCACGATGTTACTGAAAAAATGCATTCCGTATTAGCTGTACATAAACAACATAAACACGACGTTTTTGTGTTTAGAACGATAATCTTAACAGTGTTCTTCTCGAAGTTTCGACTCGAGATGACAAAGTATGATCTCCCAGAGGCCGTCTGGAATTAATCTTTCTCAGGACAACTTTATTATCCCTGCTCCGTTCATACACGTTTTAGAATCATCACTGTCATATGGACTTACTGGGTATTTGTGTATACTATTTTTATCATATTTTGTCACGTCTTGTTACATCTTATCTTACTTTATCTTATATTTGGTTAAGTTAGGCTAAGTTAGGTTAGGTTAGGTAGGGTAGGGTAGGGTAGGTCAGGTCAGGTCAGGTCAGATCAGATCAGTCAGGTCAGGTCATGTTAGGTTAGGTTAGGTCAGGGTAGCGTAGTTTAGGTATGCTGTGTTGCGATAACCTTAAGAACGTACTGGTTTTCCAATGGTATTTAATATTACTGACTGATGTTAGCACGTACCAGTGTATTTAGTCAGGATTTCCACTTGCTGAAACAGTTACATTTATTGTATATAATAATTTTCATTGGCTACAAGTGTTTCATATCACGACAACACTTTTTCCTAGAACAGTGGTACCGTTTTGTTGTTCTGCCATTGTTCATACGTTCCTAACAATTTATATGTACAGGGGGTATCGACCAACAGTAACTTTTATTTATTAGGCTTTCAAAGACATCTATTGCATCTCCGGATCCTTTAGTCTGAAAACAATACAAATGTTTTTACTATATCTTTTTGCTTGTAGGTTCATACTACTACTACCACTATTACTAGTACTAAAACCACAACCACCACTACTACTACTACTACTACTACTACTCTACTATTACCATTGTTACTACTAATACTACTCTATTATTATTTTTTATTAGTATTAGTAGTAATATTAGTATTAGTATGATCTGTATTATTTATACAGTTGGAAAACGATCATGGACTGAATATCGCTAAATGACATTTAAAATAGCACGTCTCTAGAATGTAAGTGTGTGAGTGTGTATGTGTGTTATTTCTATGCGTGTGTGTGTGTCTATGTGTATGTCTGTGCGTGTGCATGTGTGTTTTTGTGTGCGTGTGTGTGTTTGTGTGTGAGTGTGTGTGTCAGGGGAAAGAATCATTAAAAACCATCCCTATAAATCAAACATAAGCCGTAATCATTGTGTGTGTGTGTGTGTGTGTGTGTGTGTGTGTGTGTGTGTGTGTGTGTGATTATTACATATAGATGTACAGATATAAACTTACTTTACACCTTGTACCTCAATTACGTTGCTCAGTTGACCGTTAAAAACACAATACACCAAAGGACCACACATCTCTTTAGGATTCTTAACCGTCATGAGGAAGAAAGAAGCACTGGCTGTGGAGTTGACACATTTACACTGATACGTGTTCATGTGCGCGACACGCGTGCAGTTTGGGAACACTGCGCATGCTGCCACTGTGTGCACAAAAAATGTCACAGGTCTTTCTTTTATTTGTTTCACAGGAAGTCTGCACACGAACTCAGTCGGTTCATTATCGTGAATCGTTGTAGGTCCCGTCAGTTCTAAATCGTCTAAAACAGGTTCAGTAGAACCAGTCTGACTGAAGTTTGTAATAGTATTACTTGATGTTTCGACAAACGTTAAATGTAAAACTAACTGAGGAATAAATATTGAAACTGTGTATGAAATAAAGAGAAATAGCACAGGCTTTTTAAAATAAATAAATAGATAAATAATGATGACAGTAATAATAATAATAATAATAATAATAATAATAATAATAATAAACAAATAGAAAATAAAGTAATAATGAGAACACTAGGATAATTATTGTTGTTGTTGCATTTCTTATTGTTTTTGTTGTTGCTACTGTTGCTTACTGTTGTTACTTTTTAATAGAAAAGAGAAATTAAATACCAGTGAAATATCGTTGGGTTCCTGAAAAAATGAAAAGAATGAAGATATACTGACTTTATCAAATTATATCATGCAGAACTGAACATATAGTATTCTAACTAAAATATATCTGATCATTATGCAGTTCTTTTTATACGCCGATTACTACTTTTCATAATTCACTTTTGTATTTCTTTATTATACATGTATATTATTCAAATTTTTCGATTTTTAATAGTATCATGTACAACTGAATAACTAATAAACACAGCTGCATAGAATATGAATACTGACAGAATGTGGAAAACTTACGATAAACCATTGCCCACAATTTGTTACTTCGCTCACCGTGAAATGAGCAATGTACTAAAAGTCCGTCGTCATCGTTGAGATTTTTAATCGACATTACGTAGTAAGATGCTGTGTCTGTGGAGTTCACACATTTACACTCATAGCCGTACATAGCACCGCGCACGTTGCAGTCTGGGAAAACAGAGCATGCCGTCTTTCCAGCCGAAACAAAAATCACTGGATGTTCCTCTATTTGTTTGACAGGAATCCTGCACACGTAGTCAGCGCGTTTCCCGTCTGCAACTACTAATGGTCCCGTCAGAACCAGATCCTCTAAAACGGAAACAGTAGTAGTAGTAGTAGTAGTGGTAGTAGTAGTAGTAGTAATAGTAGTAGTAATAGTAGTAGTAGTAGGAGGGAGGAGGAGGAGGAGGAGTAGCAGTAGTAGTCATAATGGCAATGATAGTGATGAAAATAATAATAATAACAACAATAACACTAAAAATAAGAATGATAGTGATAATAAGAGTAACAATAATAATGATAATAATAATAATAACAGTAATAACAATAATAATAATGATAATAACAGTTAAAATAAGAATGATAATGATAATAATAACAGTAATAATAATAATAAGACGAAGAAGAATCGTAATCAAGAAAATTGAATAAATCTCGAGAAGAACAGAAACCTTATTTTTGTTTCTCATTTTGTGGTATTTTATTGTTATTTTGTTGTTATTACTGCTGCTGCTGTTATTGTCATTAAAAGTATTATTTTTAAATGCTAAACAGAAAACTAAAGTAATTACCAGTGAACATTCGGCCTGGCTCTGAAAATAAAACAAAGATTAAGAACGTAGCAAAAATAGTTTTTATTAAAATGGAAAGAAAAACAAACAACTATAATGCTATAATGTAGAGTTGAACATACTGATACAAATTTGTGACTAGTATTCTTCTATTTTTCTTTCCTGTCGTAGCAGTTCAAAAACTTCATAAATATTTCGGCAGATTTGTATGCATCACTGAATGTTTGCCTTGAAAATCTCTTTCTCCTATCGCTTTAGTTTTATTTAGCGACGCAAAAAAGCAATTTAAAGATTTCATTTTAATAGTTTAAGTACTAAGCAGAATATCATCATAAAAGCAGTATTCGATCATTTTATGACTCCTTTTGGCTAACGAAACACTAGGGAAATCTAATCGTATTTTTTAAACAGTATTCTGTGTACAGTATTTGGAGGGAAGGAACACAACAACTGTTCACAAAGGAAATTAAAGCTTTCTCTTTAATGCTCAGAGCAATAAGCAGAATACCATTATAACTTGATTGATTCGAATTCCAGTGGTTATCATTGTAGTTGAAGATGAATAATCATTTGTTAACAATATTCTCATTTTCAAATTGGAGGAGTTAAGGAACATAGCAGTAAATAAGGTAAATCCATTAAAACTGTAGCCAAATGTTCCATTTTTTATTACAATAATTATTACATTTTATTTGATCTGTCACATGAATAAATGAAGACATAGTTTAACTTTTTAGTCCTCAATATATTGGTTTGTTATTACAAGAATTTGTAATGTTAGTAACAGTAGTAGTTGTAGTAGTAGTAAGAGTGTTATTATTATTAGGATAGTAAAGATTAGTAGTCGTAGTAGTAGTAACAATTTTGGTATTAATGTAAGTGGTAGCAACAACAGAGTGCTAGTAACAGCAGTAGCAGTGTAGTAAGAGTTGTTAGCGTAAGTCGTTCTGGTGGTACGAGTCGTAGTTTTATTACGAAAAAACTTCTCTTTTTTTTCTGCTATAGAGGAACTGTTATCTAAACTGGAAGATTTGTCTTAGATCTGGCAGTGTGATAGAAATTGATTATGTCTATAATTCTGTGTATAATCTTTTTGAAAAATGAAATTTAAGTACTATATTCTGAAATGAAAACAATATATCTAGTCTGATGTAAAATAAACAGGTCTATATTCAGTCGATTCGAAAAGGTAAATACCTGAAATGTGCAGATTCATAGAAAACACAACAAATACTGGATATAGAAAGAACATCTCTGAGTTTGCATCTGTAGAACTATCAGTGAATATAGACAGGTAGTTTACATATATGTGTGTGTATATATATATATATATATATATATACCAGCTGTTTTTCAAAGATTCGATCTGACAGGCACGAGTAAAACATAACTGAGTGTCAAATTCTATTATTTTCAATAAATGTTTAATTATATCTTGATCTGAATTTAACCGTAAATATTATTGAGTGAATCAGTTTTAAGTTGGAACAATATTAACATTACTTCTGTCAGAGATAATGATGAACATTGCAGCCATAATTTTTTATTCTGATATTATTCAAAACGCATCTTCATGAAAATATCAATCTTTTGTTGGAACAATTATGTTTCTTGATTAATTCATTTACATATCAACGTTTTTCTCTCATAAAAACAGGAACTGTATATATTCATCAAAATACTCACATATACACACATAATCATTATAAAGGAAGAAAATTACATTGGTTCTGATGTGCCTCACTTCGAAGTTTTGAGTCAGAAAAACAGTCCAGTAGCAATGAAGAGGACTGAATTTGTAATCAAATCTCTGTGCTGCTAACACATTCAGACACAACAACACCCGCTCATGCCAAACCAGAGTGTTTAAATTAGCATTTCAGCTTGTAACCAGATGCATAACAGTTTCTACCAACGTATTTTTGTTTTCAATGAGTTCATGCATCATTTCATCTAACGGATATGTGCTAAGTGATGCTAAAAAGAGTACTTGAAAAACCTAAAAGATTCTTTATTCAAAACAAAATTGTATTCGTTATACACACTGATTACAACTGACAACACCTGTATTTGTTATACAAACTGATTACAACTGACAACACGTGTATTTGTTATACAAACTGATTACAACTGACAACACGTGTATTTGTTATACAAACTGATTACAACTGACAACACGTGTATTTGTTATACACACTGATTACAACTGACAACACGTGTATTTGTTATACAAACTGATTACAACTGACAACACGTGTATTTGTTATACAAACTGATTACAACTGACAACACGTGTATTTGTTATACTCTGATTACAACTGACAACACGTGTATTTGTTTATGACAACACGTGTATTTGTTAAACTGATTACAACTGACAACACGTATATTTGATTACAATACACACTGATTACAGTTGACAACACGTGTATTTGTTATACAAACTGATTACAACTGACAACACGTGTATTTGTTATACAAACTGATTACAACTGACAACACCTGTATTTTTGTTATACACTGATTACAACTGACAATTTGTTGTATTTGTTATTATTTGTTATACAAACTGATTACAACTGACAACACGTATATTTGTTATACACTGATTACAACTGACAACACCTGTATTTGTTATACACACTGATTACAGTTGACAACACGTGTATTTGTTATACAAACTGATTACAACTGACAACACGTGTATTTGTTATACACACTGATTACAACTGACAACACGTGTATTTGTTATACAAACTGATTACAACTGACAACACGTGTATTTGTTATACACACTGATTACAACTGACAACACCTGTATTTGTTATATACACTGATTACAACTGACAACACGTATATGTATTATACACACTGATTACAACTGACAACACGTGTATTTGTTATATCCACTAATTACAACTGACAACACGTGTATTTTTTACACTTTTATACGTTTTAAAAATGTTTTTGAATAACAATATATGAACCTGATATGTTACCAGTTAGGAAACTGCTTATCTCAGCTACAAGCAGGTAAAAGCTATTAATTGCAGCACATAAAATATAAACATCAATACTTATTATTAAGAAACAGAAAAATTATGACAGTATTTATTTATTTTACACAGTCAGTCCTAGGCAATTTTCGACGAGTGCTTATCAAAGGACAATCTTTACTGCTAACTGTAAATACTTGCCTACTGACTGAATTATATATCTTTCGTATATATTCATGCAAATACATATACAAATATATAAATACACTATATATGCAAAACAAAACTATAAAACATACATAAACGTACACTTGCAAATATTATTTTATATGAGCGCGCGCGCACACACACACATACACAGACATAGACATAAACACACTAGAACTATATAGCAATTAATATTTGAAATGTGTGGAATTATAGTTAATTTATTAGTTTTTGTAATAGTTTTGCTCATTTGACAGTGATGTTTGATTTCTGTTTTTATGAAACAGATGTTATGAAAATTACTGTTATTGACAGATGAAAATATCCGTTATCTCTTCTAAATCTTTTGACAATGTGATGAAAAAGAAGAATAAAATTAAATGAACGAAACTATTACATGATATTGTTTGTTAACAAATAACATTTTAAAATAAATCAATGAAATGAGCAATCACGTAGCTGAAAATGAATTCTGTATTCCTGTACAAAAACATAGCACAAATATGACGAAAGACGGAAAGATGGTGTGAGTGTGTTTTATATTTAGAATGAACATCCTGTTTATTTCTCAGAATTAGAAAAGATTCATCGCAAACAGAAACGTTTTATCTTTCAGAGGCCATCTCGAATTAGATCAAGTTTGTTACACGCTTTTTTCTTTCTTATATATATATATACACACACACACTCATATATGTAATATATACATATATATATATAGAAAAAGTTACTCTTGACAACAAACCCATATTAAAATAGAGTAATATTATTACTGTTGTTGTTATTGCTGTTGTTCCATCTTTCCAGTTTTGTTTTACTTTCTAGCGAAAAAAAATATCTGTTCCATGTTTGAGGGTTTAATTTATTGTAGAAGTCAACTTTACCCTCTGCTCCGTCACTGCATCTGTTAGGACCATCACTCTAGCACCTGTTTATTTGTGTGTCTTTGTCAGTGTCTGAGTAGCCATGCAGATATGTATCTGTATGTGTATCTGTGTGTGTATCTGTATGTGTATCTGTGTGTGTATCTGTGTGTATATGTTTATGTCGGTGTGTTCATCTATGTATTTGAGTAAATGGAGATAAACACTGAACTGGTCTGGTAAACTAATTTAAAAAATAAATAAATATATAAAAATAAAAGACAAAAAAGAGACTGACAGAGAAATAGTTGATAAGACATTAAACGTCATGAAAATGTTTTTTAAATGCATGCTATCTTGTGTTGTCTTCTTGTATTTTGTTTTCTGTACTATGTTAAGCTATGCTATGACAGGTTTCATAAGGTTCAGGTTTTCTAGTGCTAATTCATTAACATTTTACGGAAATGGATGTAGTGTATTAAGCCAGTACTTTCACGTATTCAAATTGTTCAGTGGTATGACATGCAACAGCTTAGACAGGCTATATGTGATTGATACCATGACAACACAATCACCAGACCCTCCTTCTGTCACGAATATTACTTATTATAATACATAATAAGCTGTCTGAACTTGATCAACAGTAAGTAGATTGAGTAGATTGTACACTTTAACCAAACAAAACCACATTGTTTAGAGACACAAAATTTACTGAAACTAATTGTGAGCTGAAGTGTAGCAACAAGTAAAAGTAATAAACGAATTACTTCGATATATAAACGTAGACTATTTGTTAGTACTACCACATTAATAAGTTAAAATAAACGTAGACTATTTGTTAGTATACCACATTAATAAGTTAAAATATAGACTATTTGTTAGTACTACCACATTAATAAGTTAATATAAACGTAGACTATTTGTTAGTACTACCACATTAATAAGTTAAAATAAACGTAGACTATTTGTTAGTACTACCACATTAATAAGTTAATATAAACGTAGTCTATTTGTTAATACTATCACATTAATAAGTTAAAATAAACGTAGACTATTTGTTAATACTACCACATTAATAAGTTAATATAAACGTAGACTATTTGTTAGTACTATCACATTAATAAGTTAAAATAAACGTAGACTATTTGTTAGTACTACCACATTAATAAGTTAATATAAACGTAGACTATTTGTTAGTACTATCACATTAATAAGTTAAAATAAACGTAGACTATTTGTTAGTACTACCACATTAATAAGTTAAAATAAACGTAGACTATTTGTTAGTACTATCACATTAATAAGTTAAAATAAACGTAGACTATTTGTTAATACTATCACATTAATAAGTTAAAATAAACGTAGACTATTTGTTAATACTACCACATTAATAAGTTAAAATAAACGTAGACTATTTGTTAGTACTATCACATTAATAAGTTAAAATAAACGTAGACTATTTGTTAGTACTACCACATTAATAAGTTAAAATAAACGTAGACTATGTTAGTACTACCACATTAATAAGTTAAAATAAACGTAGACTATTTGTTAGTACTACCACATTAATAAGTTAAAATAAACGTAGACTATTTGTTAATACTATCACATTAATAAGTTAAAATAAACGTAGAGTATTTGCTAGTGCTACCACAGCTTAATAACAGCTTAATGTAAAACTATGTATAACGTAACTATTTAAGTTATTATAAATGTAGAGTATTTGTTAGTACTACCACAGCTTAATAACAGCTTAATGTAAAACTATGTATAACGTAACTATTTAAGTTATTATAAATGTTGAGTATTTGTTAGTACTACCACATTAATAAGTTAATATAAACGTAGAGTATTTGCTAGTACTACAAACTTAATAAGTTATTATAAATGTAGAGTATTTGTTAGTGCTACCACAGCTTAATAACAGCTTAATGTAAAACTATGTATAACGTAACTATTTAAGTTATTATAAATGTAGAGTATTTGTTAGTACTACCACATTAATAAGTTAATATAAACGTAGAGTATTTGCTAGTACTACAAACTTAATAAGTTATTATAAATGTAGAGTATTTGTTAGTGCTACCACAGTTTAATAACAGCTTAATGTAAAACTATGTATAACGTAACTATTTTGTTCGTTAATGTCTATATATTTTAGTAAATATGTGCAGGAAAATATTTAATGTATATTCATACTTGTGTGAATCAGCATATTTGTTATTCTGTGAATAATTTAATTGTGTTTATGCACAAATTTGTTTTTTATTATACATCTGTAAATAGGTGAGAACTATGAACATATTCATTCTTTACGTTTGTAAATATCTCTGTTTTGCTCTTTCGATTGTCAATATGTTGTGAAAACTTTCTAATCACGTAGTAAATTGAAACGACAATGGTGGTCGTAAAATCTATATCAATATATTTTATATAATAACTGTGCTTTCTAAATTATTTCGAGAAACATGGCGCAGTTATATTTGATACAGTTCTTTCGATAGACCGTAAAATCAAATTTTACAGGTGACATAATAATAATAATAAAAATAACAATAATAATAATAAAATAATTTCCGAATAAGGGAAAACAACTTTTACTGGACATTCGTTTTTGCTTAAGTAATCTTTTTTTTTTATGTTTTTTTTTTTTTTTTTTTGGTTTTTATTTTTTTTCCACGCCAAATTTACCCTAATTCGAGATGCCTGAAAGATTATACTTTTCTGTTTGAAATGAAACTTTTCTAACATTGAGAAGTATACAGTTAGGATGTTCACTCTAAACAATTAATTTTCGTAACATCTGTCGAATGTAGTCCTTGAAATACATTAATAAATTACTGTCACACACTTGAAACAGCATGTGTCTATGCGTTTATGTCTGTGTATATCTATAAATGTCTTTCTGTTTTATGTCTGCGTACCGGAGTGTGTGTGTGTGTGTGTGTGTGTGTGTGTGTGTGTGTGTGTGTGTGTGTGTGTGTGTGTGTGTGTGTGTGTGTGATTCTAAGTTTTTGCACATTATAAAGATAAGGCATAAATTTAATAAAAGAAAGTTTTGCTACAAAGGAATCTAATCAATTTTATATTATTTATTTATTTATTTATTTATTTATTTATTTATTTATTTATTTATTTATTTACTTATTCTTAATAGATTATATTGATCTCTCAGTACATTATAATGATTTCATTCAAAGCAAAGTATCGTGTTCAGAATATCTTAATCCAGGCGGAGTTTTTCAGTGTAGACTCTGTGTTAACAAGCATGTACTTCCATTTAAAGTGAGCTTCTACTACAGATAGCGAACTACTATTTCCATTGTTTAATATTTAAATTTACTGTTGCTGCTGCTGCTGCTATTACAGGTACCGGCCCAATTATCCGGCGTCCTGAAATCCGGAAAGATTAGAAAACAGGAAATTTTCTCCCGACGCTATTTTCATAGTTCGCGGGCGCGTGTGTTCTCCCGACCAGACCGGAACTACACTTTCAAGCCACGTGGCGTTTATTCACTCGCCTTTGTTTACGTGTCGAGTCGCCACAGTTGTGTATCGTCAATTTTCTTTATGTTTTTAATTTTAAAATGTTTATGCCTAATTATTTACATATTTAGATGCCTTAGTACCAGAAAACCGGAAAATCCAGAAATCGGGATTGCCTCAGGCCCCAAGGTGTCCGGATAACTGGACCGGTATCTGCACTACTACTACTACTACTATCACTGTTATTATTATTATCATCATCATTATTATTAATTATATTTAACTGTAGATTTCTTTCATGAAACTAAAGAAATAAATCAGTTAGATGAAGCATCCAGAACGGCACTCAGTCTGTATGTGATGTGAAAAGACTTAAAAGAGATAATGGATGTGTTCATCTTCAGTCATTTTCACTACATCTGTCTCACAGAAATCACACATGACTGTCACGTCAGCAAAACAACTACCTGAATGTATGCAAATACATTAAGTACAGTTCGACACATGTTAAATGTTAATGGTTATTATAACTCCAGTGTTTTTCTGTATGGTTCTGTGTGTGTGTGTGTGTGTGTGTGTGTGCGTGTGTGTGATAATCAATGAACTATGATTTTTTGAAAATAGATTCTCTCTCTTAATCAAAAGTAAACATATTCATAATCAGATTTTATATATTATTTTTTTTAACAAAACCAACCAGTCCCATAATTAGTAACTTCAACCGAAAGATATCAAAATAGCTTGATGATCCGGATTTCCAATAAGCGTTTCTTCTCTGCAGAAAATAGAATTATTCCTTAATTATTATTTACACAGTGCACATTGTCAGGTCGTCTGCTCAAACAACACCTGGTACACGTAAACACGCCGTCTAAATATCTTCACTGACAGACACGCAACAAACTCAGAGATGTTGCTTTTGCTTGCAGTGTTTGCTTTATTTTCTATAACTCTGCACAGTTCAGGTATTTACTTTTTTCTGTCTATTGGATACCCTTTTTATTGTCTAGCAAACAAGACACTGTTTTATGTTCTGCAGTTTTGTTAGTTCTTATACATGAGATAATATTTTCTTTTCTCATCAAATTATACACAACGTTTTTTCATTTCAGTTATTTCCACAAGCAGAGTCAGTTACGTGATTATCGCTTTGTCAGTTTTTTCTGATCTGCCAGTAGTTATCATAAAAATAACATACCACTACTAGTGTTAGTCATACCACTATTATTCTACTATCTCTGGTAACTCTACTACTAAAATCACAACTAGTACTGTTGCTACTAGTTACCATTGTTATTATTACCACTGCTGCTACTACTTTAATGATAAATCGATATAATTAAGATTAGAAAGTTCCACGATAGTTTCAGTTTTTAATTTCATAGATGAAAAAGAATCTGAATACTTATAATGCATGTTATGGACACTCTCCGGCAGAAGAATTTTCATTATTATTATTATTATTAGTAGTAGTAGTAGTAGTAGTAGTAGTTTTGTGTACAGAGACACGTCATGGTCACATACTTGGGTTCAACTTCAGCTCCTATGTTGGCCACACGAAATCGAAGTGATAAAATAATGGAACACTGGAGTTTAGTACTGGAAACAGGAACAGACTTCAAAGAATGTGTCCAAAATTACTTTGCATATATTTTTATTAAAAAAAATCATAATAAAATACAAAAACGTAATAAAAATAATACTTTTCGTTAAAAATTATTTTAGCAGATAAATTGTGCAAAAAAAAAATATTTTTCTTTTATATTAATATATTAGTAGAATAATAATAATATTACGAAGAAGCAGAAGAAGAAGAAGAAAGGCATTTCGAAAAATCATTGCTGATTTATGTTATTTTAAATTATGTGCTTGTGTATGTATGTATGTATGTATGTATGTATGTATCCATCCATCCATCCATCCATCCATCCATCCATCCATCTATATATATATATATTATTCTGTTAACACTGCATTTTGGGCCATCCATTAAACGTGTAAAATAAATACGTTCACAGTTATCACCTACAAATCCATCAAACAACAGATATAGATAGATAGATAGATATATTCACATACATATTAACAAACAGTACATAAACATATTTACAAATATATACATTAAATAATGATTCACATAAAGAAAGAGTAAATAAAAATGAAATGTAGTAATCCAGAAACATTATTTCTTAACACGTTTTTTTTCTCGTTTTTTACTTCATTTTCAGATACCCAATATTTAACTGGTATTTATTTACACATTTCTATTTAACATTTAAAAATAATAATTTATATAATAAAAATTAATAATAATAATAATAATAATAACAGGAACAGCAACAACAAAATACAATAAAAACAGTCCTTTTAGTTCTATTTTTCTGCCGTTACTTAACTGTTTGTCATATCTTCATCATCATCACCATCATCACCGTCATTATCATGATGATGATGATGATCATCATCATCATCATCATGATCATTATTAATAATAATTCAAAAGAAATTTGTGCTATTTATGTTTATTAAATATTTATTTTACTGCTGTCTGCATCCTCTGTCTTTGTATTCAGCTTATGTCAAAACAACAGCTAACAAATATCACAACAAATTGTTTCAGACGATTTGATTCTAACGGGAAGTGAATTCGTCCAAAAGGGTCAACAAGCTAATTATGTGTGTAAACTTCCTGTGAAAAAAAAATATAAAAAAGCACCCGTGGCGTTTGTCGTAGATGGATGGTCGGTGTGTGCTGTCTACCCAGACTGCAGTCGTCGTGGTGTTGTGGGAGGATATCAATGTAAATGTCTGAACTCCACGGACGAAGCTTCTCACTACGTAATGACGATTATATATCCCGAAAAGAAAAATGGGTTTATTGTAGGTTGCATATTTCTAGGTGAAAAAAGTAACAGAATTAGGGTAGTGGTACGCAGTAAGTTTCTAATTTTTTAACTGCTTTTACTCACATTTCTAAATAGTTCTGCAAATATCTGCAAATATACATTAAATAATAAATATGTTCATGTACACACACACACACACCTATTTACAAATGTAAAGCAAAACAAATATATTCATATATAGTTACAAATGTACATTAAATAATTAATATATTCATGCATACATCTATATGCTAATATACAGCTACAAATGTATACTAAATAATGAAAAAGTTCATACTCATATTTAATTATTTACTATAATTGCAAATATGTTTTTACGTATATTTACAAATACATTAAATAGTATATTCGTATACAGACTTAAAAATTGATTACGTAACGAATATGTTCATATAATACATGTTTCAAAACAAACATTATTTTAGGAAATGTTTATTCACTGATTTACAAATGTATCTTAAGTGATAAATATGTTCAACCACAGGGTTACAAATATACTTCACACGTTTAGAAATGTACGTTAATACACAAACACACACACACACACACACACACACACACACACACACACAAACACACACATTAATGATTAAATTAAGTGGGATAGTAAAAGCAAATAATCTGTAATCTCTATGACATTTCCACGGACACAAATCACAATAACGCTGCGCTTTCATACTTATGAATAGAAAAAAGGATAACCATCAGAAATATTAGATCGAAAATTTATATAACATATATATATATATATATTTGAATAATATATATATATATATTAGTTGTTTATTTAGACACGATAAAATAATTTACTGAAATCAGCAATTAATGTCTAAACTATTCTTGTCAGATGTTCTTTTCTTTTTAACTTTAAAAAAAAATAATTATTTATTTATTTATTTATTTATTTATTTATTTATTATTATTATTTTTTTATTATTATTATTATTTTTTATTTTTTTCAGAGCCTTACCGGTTCTTCACTGGTATCTACTTATATCTTTCTATTTAGCATTTAAAAATAATAGCTTTAATAAAAACAACATTAACTGCAAAAAGTGCAATAGCAATAACAACAAACAACAGTAAATATTATGATTCTATAGTTCTCGTTACTTATTCATCTGATTCCTTTAGTGTTGTATTTATTCTTATTCTTCTTCTTGTCGTTATTATTTATTTATTTATTTATTTATTTATTTATTTATTTATTTATTTCGAAAGAATCGTTGGACTCTTTGTGTCTATAATTAATTTATTATATTTTTTTTTTTTTTTTTTTTTTTTTTATTCCCAACTTATCTTTATATTCAGCTTATGTCGAAAGATAGATAACATTTCCAGAATATGAAACAAGATATTTTTTCTGCAGTAAAAAAACAAAACAAATTGTTTTAGATGATTTGGTACTGACGGGGCCTAAAACCATCGAAGACGGCAAACATGTTCAGTATCAGTGCAGAGTTCCTGAGAAACAAATTGAAAACGTTCCTCTGGTGTTTTGGGACCATAAACGTTTAGTTTGTGCCGTCATGCCAGACTACAGCGTTCGTGATTGGGTGGATGGCTTTGAGTGTAAACATTTGCGTTCCTCAGAAGATGCTTCATATTTTGTCTTGACGATTGAAAATCATAAAACAGAACTTGTTCCCTCGATAATATGCACATTTCAGGGTCAACGAAGCAATCGAATTAGGAAAACGATGTAAGTAAGTTGTTTACTGTTACTGTTATTATTAATTTGTTATCTCTGTGGTGTTTTTAATAGGACATTCTGCTGGGACATCTACACACACTTATTTACAAACGTTATATAGACGTGTTTTGTTTCAAATGTCCACTTAACTGAAAAATGCAATCAAGCTATGTTTACCGCCTAGTTTTGAAAAAGAAGAAGCATGAAAGTTAAATAAATAATAATTATGGTAATGAAAAAGAATAAAAAAAAAAACTTAACACAGATAAAAAATTATAATAAATCATTTCTATTCCTTTCAGAGCGAAAAATCTATAGTTCCCAAGGAAACAGAAGACGTCTTTGAAATAGTTATTTTTTAATAATAATAATAATAATAAATAATAATAATAATAATAATAAATTAATAAATAACTATTGAATGATAATCCGTATTCTTAATGGTGTTTACATCTAACAAGCTGTATACAAGCTGTATGTAACAGCGATGTCCATACCGGCATTTGTTTGATATCGGTAATAAACAGTTGGGATTTCAAACATTGTTAACCGGGTATGAACTTACGGTTCAATTCCCTAAGTATTTAAAAGGAATTCATTCATATGTCGAAAACAAAAGAATGTGTCACATGAAAGTTAAATCTGAGAAATGTTCAGTCCACTGAGGAAATTCTAAGTTCGTTTATCAAAAGCCAGAGTTCAGAAATTATTTCATGGTGTGAGTAGATTTTCAAATTTACAGTTCTCGAATCCTAAATGTTTACTGCTGTGAAATTAATCCCCAAAACATGAGATGGATAACTATAACAACAATACAGCTACTAATAATAACAACAATAATACAACATCGATAACAACAACAACAACAACAATGTCGAAAGTATTCGAAAATTGTTCATCAGTAACTTCTTGAGTAATAGTTCTTATCACCTGAGAAAATGTTTCTAAAAAGCTACATTAATTCTCAGGTGCAAGAATAGTTTCATGCTCTAAATGAAATTTTTCCAAGTCCACAAACAGGATGTTCAATGTTTACACAAAAACACTCACACAACCTTTCTGTCTTCTTGATTCGAATTATCCACCATATTATCTAGAAAATTCTTCCATTTAAAGAAATGATGTGCTACAGATAACGAATTAAAATTTGCATGGTTTTATATGCTGCTGTTTATGTACTGCTGCTGCTACTACTAGTACTATTACTATTGCTTTCATCATCATCATCATCGTCATTATTATTATTATTATTATTATGTTTAACTGTAGAATTGTTTCATGAAACTAAAAAAGAAATAATCGATATTGTTTTCATCAGTTAGATCAAAGCACCAAGAACGGCAGTCAGTCTGTCTGTCAAGGGATTTGAAAACGATAACGGATATTTTCATCTCTCAGTAACAGTAATTTTCATAACATCTGTCTCACAAAAACGTAAATCAAACATGACTGTGACACGAGCAAAAAAACTACTTGAAACATACAAATAAATTAACTGTAACTGTACAGATGATTCTTACAGTTCTGGCATGTGTGTGTGTGTGTGTGTTTTGGGATTTGTTTCTTGTGCGACTGTAATTCTCTATAAGTATTTGAATGTGTGTGTGTGGTTCGATGTGTTGCTGCAGGTTTATAATCAGATTTTATATACTATAAAAAAGGTAAATGTTTTATCTTTGTAACCAATTTTTCATATCTGAGACAAACAATCCAGTAATTACTAACACCTGCGGAAAAAATATCAAACTACTTTGATGATTTGGATGACCAACTGGTCCATCTGTTCAACAAACTTTAGAAAATTAAACCAGGTTTCTTTCACACACTGATAACATGATTCAGTGACCATATTTCTCTATTACAGGTAACATTTCCCTAAATATTGAGAGTTTATAATATTAATATATTAATTTTGATGTTATGTAGCCAGTGTGTATAAAAAATACACGTGTTGTCAGTTGTAATCAGTATAACAATTACACATGTTGCCAGTTGTAATCAGAGTATAACAAAAACACGTGTTGTCAGTTGTAATTAGTTTGTATAACAAATACAGTTATTGTCAGTTGTAATCAGTCTACGTATTAAATGATGCCGGAACTGGCAAACTTGAAAAATTCTTTATTTTGTTTACAAAACATCAACTTGAAAGCAAAACCTCCAATACATGGAATGTTAAGTCGGTGGATGTTAACTGTAGGTGAATTGCTGTTTTATGATTGTGCAGACTGAACACTCACTGGACATCACAGAGGTGAGTAAACACAGAACTTATTATGAGCACAACTGACAGCACACGTATTTATTTGTTATACACACTGGTTACATTACATCAATGTCTACAGATTACCATTTTGTTAGTGAATATTGCAATTTGATTGTGATACAGCATTGTTACTGAAATAACACTGGTCATAAACAAGAATACTAGAGATCACGGAATAAAAATTTAAAATATACATTAAATACACCAGTCGGTTATCATCAACACGATCTTCAAGTTAATACGGTATAGGAACTGATAATTTTGTTTATCTAGCATGGCTTGAAATTCACTTACTAAGAATACAAATAAATTAAAGTTTTTAATATTATTATTTTTTTTTTTTTTATTATTATTATTATTATTATTTTTTTTTTTTTTTTTTGCTCATCAAATTTTAATTATTTTTTTTTTATTTTTGTTAATCAAATGAATGCTCAAAACTATTTTAAAAAATGTAATAATAATAATACTTTTCGTTAAAAGATACCATGACGATAATATACATTTATGCAGTACTGAACTTTTTTCTTCCATAAATTACTTGTAATTTACGATTTAAAACAGTTAACTTCTTTCTGTTTATATATTACTTGAAACCTAAGAGAAATAACTGCTCTACTGTATCTGTTATTAAACAAACTTACCCTAAGTTAAGATGGCAGCCTGGGAAAGCGTATTTTCCAGCTCCAGCTGCACCTTTTCTAACTCCGAGAAGTACACAGTTAGGATGTTCACTGCTTAACACAAAACCCCCACACCATCTTTCCGCATTTCGTCTTTTGGCGTGACGTCTGCTGACGCCGCCATATGTATGTCAAGTTTGTTTACAATTTTCTTTTTTCTTCTTTTTTTTTGTTGTTATTTGTTTGTTTTTGACACCGCTAGTTCCTTTTCTTCACTGTTTTATATATATATATATATATATATATATATATATATATATATATATATATATAGTATTATTAACAAATAACATTAAATTACCATTTTGTTTATGTTTATTTTATTGTTTCTTTCTGTGCACAATTTTGTTACAAACCTATAACTTTTTGTTTTCTCCTATTTTAACAACAAATTCCTCCATTTACAGAGAGCATCAAATAAAATCGGAGCATTATAATTTCTATGGTTTTATATTATTATTATTATTATTATTATTATTATTATTATTATTATTATTATTATTATTATTATTATTATTTAAGATATGTTGTTAGCATTGCCAGTTCCAGAAGATGTCAGTCCTTATATGATAACGACGTTGTAGAAGGGCGCTAACGACAACGCAACGACTGAGTTAACGACAGTTAGCCAAACGTGTCGTTCACTTGTAGAAACGATGTCGTTTGAAGTTTGTCGTGATAAAGAGAATCACTACCCACGCGATGTTCGTTATGTGTATTTTGTACTTTATTAAAGAAAACGTGCTCTAAACTTTATGCTATTACGCTGTTTTACTGCATGTGCTTCACTAACTCAACAACAAATTTTAAAAAGCCTTTTCTAAGCGTTGTTATTATAATACTAATCATATTCTGACAAGATAAATATTCATGACCTTTTTAAGTATGCTGTACTCAAACAGCTCACTTGCTGAATATACAATATAACAAAGTTAAAATACATGTTAACTTTCATTAAATATTCTAGTTTTTTATTTACACAGCTTACTGCATCATGTATAAGATCAAACTTTATTACGTATTAGTCACGTCTCAAGAAGCTTGGTTGACAAACGCAAGCAGATGGGCCAGGACACGTCAGCATATACTTTTTATGTGCAAACCACGCTTTGTTAAGCCAGACCAATAACGAGATGGTTGTACGTAAGGATGGCGTCTGGATCATGGCCCCAAAATTATAAAATGGATAATAATAATGAAATGTTTTTCTCTAGTACACATGTATATTATTTAAGTTCTAGATTTCATATTTTTCATGAAATCGCTGTGCAGGAATTATTATTAACTTTAATCAGTTAAACACTTTAGGCATGAACATATTGCGTTTTTTAATGTATATCTGTAAATCCTTATGTGAACATATTTGTTATTTAATGTATGTTTCTTATCCTGTATAAAAAATAATATAAATAAATAAATAAATTAAAAAACAAGAGAGAGAACTATTTAGAAATGTAAGTAAAAGCAGTTACAAAATTAGAAACTTACTGCGTACCACTACCCTAATTCTGTTACTTTTTTCACCTAGAAATATGCAACCTACAATAAACCCATTTTTCTTTTCGGGATATCTAATCGTCATTACGTAGTGAGAAGCTTCGTCCGTGGAGCTCAGACATTTACATTGATATCCTCCCACAACACCACGACGACTGCAGTCTGGGTAGACAGCACACACCGACCATCCATCTACGACAAACGCCACGGGTACTTTTTTTTTTTTTTCACAGGAAGTTTACACACAGGAAGTTTGACCCTTTTGGACGAATTCACTTCCCGTTAGAATCAAATCGTCTGAAACAATTTGTTATGATATTTGTTAGCTGTTGTTTTGACATAAGCTGAATACAAAGATAGAGGATGCAGACAGCAGTAAAATATTTATGTGATAAACATAAAGAGCACAAAGATTCAGATAACGATGATAAAAAGAACGAATGACTAATGAAAGAAGAACAAAATCAATAATGATTTTATTTGTTTTATGTTGCTGTTTATGATTAGTAGCAGTAATAGTAGTAGTGGTAGTAGTTGTACTAGTAGTAGTAGTAGTAGTAGTAGTAGTAGCAGCAGTAGTAGTAGTAGTTTATGTTTAGTTGCAAATATTTATGTGAACATATTTATGAGTTATGTAATATTTGTTTATAAAATTAATTATGACTACGAACAGATTGTAAAATATTTTTTACGTAATGTGAATTTAAAGATATATATTTAGTAACTCTGAACATGTCTGATAGTTTACTCAGTTAATGGATGCTACAATATGCCGTGTTAAATCAAACCCCATTCATTAAAATTAATGCGACATACATGTTGCCACAGACAGTTTATGTTAGATATCTGTCATGTGCTGTAATAACATCTGCTGTACGTACACACGCTATCTAAATATATTCATTGATAACTGTAAAGATCCAAACTCAGAGATGTCATTTTTACCTGTAGTATTTGTTTTATTGTCTATAAGTCTGCACATTTCAGGTATTTACATGTTCATATCTATTGAATATAGATCTGTTTATTTTCTGTCAAAGTAGACATTGTTTTATTTTCAGCAATTCTGTTTCTCTTTATCATGCAAATGTGTTTATTTAAATTATATGTGTTTGAAAAACAATTTCTGGAACTTTTTATAACCTCTAGAAAGTAATTATTATAGGATTAACGATATACGTCTATTATTCCTTCCACCACCATCACCACAACTGCTACAACTAAGTTTTGTCATAAAAAAACAAATATACTTCAAATTGTGTATCATCCACAAACTAAGTATTAGATCATATTTTTAGGGAATTTAAAGTATTAGATCACATTTTTAGAGGATTTAAAGTATTAGATCACATTTTTAGAGGATTTAAAGGATTTATTAGATCATAAGAATGTATAAACTGTATCATGAGCTTTCCTACGTTTTGGAAACAACATTCCTCTATAGCATGAGATTGTTACAGGCTGACACTTAATGCAATACAGTTTATTTTATCTGAAATTTTGAAGCTGTCTAATGATTTAGGCTTGCATTAGCTGTCCTCTGCATTTTTTACATAAATAATAAACAAAGATAATTAAGATTGCATGAGGCAAACATGAATTGTTGAGATCTTTTGTTGTATACCTCAGTGAACACACTGAGTTCAGTGCTCATTCCACGAAACAGTCGCCTTTGATCAGTCTGTGTTTTATACTGTGGCTGCCAGATTTTTGTAGGTGAGTGATGTTCCGAAACTTTCTGTCTCTACACTGACACCGTTAAAGGTTTCAGAAGAATAGAATAGATCTTGATTGTTTTTATCAAACACTGGGACAATGCTTTTGATTAACAGTTTCATTTAACATGGCATATTGTAGCATCCATTAAACTGAGTAAAACTATCAGATATGTTCAGCGTTATCAAATATATATCTGTAAATCTACATTATGTCAAAACTATTTTAAAATATGTTCATAGTACTTCTGTTTCACTTAGTTCTCTGAGTCACGATTTTTGTTTGTTAACTAATTTTAAAAAATAATAATAAATAAAATACTGCTGAAGCATACACTAATGTCCAAAGAGATCATTTTGTGACATCATTAACTGTTTAGTGGATTTACTTCTTTTTTGTTTGTTATCGGCGGTGTTTTCCCCTTCCATTTTCACTTTCACCCACATTACTGGTATACGTAAACTGGTCACCATGTGCGACACCGATGACGTCACAAAGCGGTCGATATGCACAATCGGTTCTTGCTTTGAGTTGCGAGCCAAAATCTGAGTTACGAGCGAGCTTCAGAGACGCCGCCACTATTGGTGCAGCGAACAACACAGCATCTGCCCAGCATCCCGCATCATACTCGTTTACTTCACGTGATTACCTTGCCGTAAAAGCATCTCTGTTGTGTTGTGCTCGTGTTTTGTGCAGTATTTTGCCAAATTTCCATTGATCCTAAGAAAGTGCGTGCAAAGGACAGTGCTGAGAAGAAGAAGCGGTTGATGTCCATTTAATTAAAGCAGGAAATCATAGAAAAACATGAGCGACGTGATGGTGTAGTCAACATGGCTAGGCAGTATGAGCGTAGTACTTTTACGATATGTACCATACTGAAACAGGAGTCAATAAAGGCTAGAACTCCAGCCAAAGGCGTTAAAATAATTTCTAAGCGGAGGACATCTGTCCATGAAAAGATGGAGAAACCCTAACCATGTACACTTCACAAAACCAACTTATTTCTTTACATTCCCTTTTATTTGTTTTTATACAACATTTGTCATTTATACATACATTTTTCTTATTGAAAAAACACATTACAAAAAATTGGGGTGGTCTTTAGGGGTGTTATTTTACATTATTTTTAATAGACATTCGATTAACACAGCGTTTTAAGAAGAAGAAGAAGAAACAATAGTAATCACAATAAGGATTATGAATTGTAGAAGTAAAGAAATAAAAAGGATTGTCAGATGATCTGATATTTGATAAATTCTACACTATCAGGTAGTCAACACATCAAACGTTCTCTTCCACATTTTATACAGCAACAACGTTCGCTTGTTACTCACTGTTTCTTCTTTTTTATTATTATTATTGTTGTTGTTGTTGTTGTTATTATTATTATTGTTGCTGTTGTTTTTGTTATTGTTATTATTATTGTTATTGTTATTATTGTTATTGCTATTATTGTGGTTGTTACTGTCGTCGACGTCTTTATTATTATTATTAATTTTATTGTTGTTACCATCATCATTATTATTATTATTATTATTATTATTATTATTATTTATTTATTTATTCGAAATAATTTTTGTGCGATTTGAGTTTATTACATATTTATTTTACAGATTATTTTATTTATTTATTTATTTATTTATTTATTTATTTATTTATTTATTTATTTATTTATTTCTGAAAGAGATTTGAACTATTTGTGCAGTATTAAATTTCATTTTTTTTTTTTTTTTTTTTTTTTTTTTTTCAAAATCTCTGTCATCATTATATTCGGCTTATTGTCCACGCATCTGTTAATGCATTTCCCAACACACTGTTTTAGGTAACCTAGTGTTGTCGGGGAAAACAAAAATCCGAATTTTTGAACGAGTCGAATACCAGTGCAAAGTTCCCATGCAACAAATACAAGATGGTCCCGTTGTGTTCTCCGCGCTCGGACGGTTAGTTTGTGTGATCAAACCCGGCTGCTCAGCTCATGCTGTGTCCAGGGAATATCAGTGTAAATGTGGAACCGTCACAGAGGATGCTTCTGTCTACGTTCTGACGATCGTCAAAGCCCAAAAGACGTATAACTTACGCATATTTTGTTCATATCAAAATAAAGAAAGCAACACAATTACGCTCGTTGTTTACGGTAAGTTTTTCTTAACAATTATTGGAAGACTGGCTTTAGTTATTTTTCTAGATAGTATATAGTTATCTCTCTCTCTCTCTTTCTCTCTCTCTCTCTCTCTCTCTCTCTCTCTCTCTCTCTCTCTCTCTCTCTCTCTCTCTCTCTCTCTCTCTCTCTCCCGTTCCATACACAAATACACAAACACATATATAACTTAATAAAGTGTGTGTGTGTGTGTCTGTGTATATGTGTGTCTATGTGTACGTATATGTATGTCTGTATGTATGTATATGTATGTATCTATACATACATACACACACACACACACAGTGTGTGACAATGGATATATTTATTATTTAATATACATTTGTACTTCGGTGTGCGCGAGAATGGGTGCCGTAGGTTCTTTAACCTCCTGTGCGTTCCTCGATATTGTTTATCTGCAGAGTCTAATCAATTCCTAACACACACACACACACACACACACAGACAAACACACACACACTCACATACACACTCACATACACATACACATACACACATACATACATAGGCACTTCCACGGTAACAAGTGTTACATTTAGAGGGTCCAAATTCCCATCATCAATATTCTTTACCTCTCCAAGAGTAATTCGTTGTCACAGGCTGTGTTAAGCAACCCTCATTAACTGGATTGGCTCTTCTTCCTTCTTACCACCACGCAGATGAATTATTCAGAAATGTCCACCCCGTCATTTGTCCGAATGAAGGGGATGTAGCAACTATCCTCAGTGGCAATTTTTTGTGACGGGCTTACCTTGTCTGAGCTTTTTTACCTTAAATCCAGTTTTTTGGCTACTAACTTTCAGAAAATAGTTTGAGCTTCCAATTTCTTTAAACTGATATTATAAATTGAATAAAACGAAGTGTCAAAGCCAATTTAAGTGTGGATGATTTGAGAGGCTTAATAATCCTATTTATATGTAGTTTGTACCCTTGAAATTGTGTGACACGTGTTCATGTCAGAAACATGAGAAAACAAATTATGCGTCAACAAAATTTTACAGTTTTTCTATAAATTAGAACATTTGTGAATAAATGTTGACCCTTTACACAATGAAATTTGTTTCCCTCATGTGCCTTCAGTCGTGGAATTACCCATACATACTTACGTACGTACTTACAGACATACATACATATATACATACATATACATACATATAAGTATACACTTCTACATGACCGAGCCATTATTTTTATTATTTTTACTTTTTATTTTTTTCAATTGTTTTTCAGGGCCCTACCGATTCTTCACTGGTATTTATTATCATTTTTCTATTTAACATTTAAAACCAGTAACTTTAACAACAACAACAACACAATCAACGACAACAATAATTCTCATTATCGTTCTCATTATCAATCTTATTATTATTACTATTAGTATTATTAGTATTATTATTTATTCAAAAAAATCTCTGTTTTGTTTGTGAAATAACTTATTACACCTTTTCTTTTATATGTGTATTTTATATGTATATAACAGAAAAAGAAACTGTTTCAGACGATTTGGAAATGACAGTATTTAAAGACGGCCAAGAGATTTTGTTTGTGTGCAAACTTCCTGACCACAAAATTCAAAAAGTACCTGTGATGTTTTGGGACTATAAAAAGTCACTATGCGCTGTCTTCCCAGATTTCAGTCATCGAAGTTTAGTACCCGGCTACGAATGTGAGTTTTTGCTTCAAGAAGAACATAGTCTTCACTTTTCCATGACGCCTAAAAACTTCAACAAGAGTGTACCTCAGTTGATAACTTGTACATTTGAGGGTCAACGAAGTAATGCAATTACGAACAAAATGATATAGTACGTTTTTTCATAGCATAGCTGTGGTTGTTTTGTGTAGGTGTGTGTGTGTGTGTGCGTGCGTGCGTGTGTAGTGGTGGTGGTTTTTAACAACTCTTTCTCCTAAAACATATACATGCACACTTACTTACATACATTATATTATATAAGTTCTGTTTTAAATATAATTTAGTGGTGTTAGACGACGATCACCTAGCTCAAAATAAATAAATATTTGTAGGTTCCTTCGAAGCAATGGAAATTGAACATATTGTCACTACGTCTTGATCATTCACGTCAAACCACACAAAATAATGAGAAAATTAAATTTCGCTGTATCCAGTTCTACTGAAAACAGGTGTTAGGGGTAATTGGGGATGAATCAGCCACTATTCAAACGTAGCTCAGCAAACAAATAACAGATGATCGTGCTGAAATGAGTATTTCTAGAAAGGTAATTTCACAACGCGTCCTCAGTGACGATTTGAAGAGTGGTGCCATTTTGCTTTTCACTTTGATCTTGAATTTGACCTTTTGTTTATAAATATATAATAAAAACTTTTCTGTCCTTTTCAGATCAGAAAATTCTACAAACTTTATAAAAGAAGAAGACCTTATGTAAAAAGCTTCTTGTAATTAAAAAATAATAATAATTTTAAAAATGACTGCTGATTGATAGTCTAATAAACAAAATGCATGTGTATGTAATCACTGAACGATGAAATGTTCTTGTTGTATGATGGCAAATGTAATAAAACTATTTATTTGAGGTAAAACAGACACAAAACAAATATCTAAACATCAAACAGATAACAACTACTGATCAGTTTGCTTACAGCAAAGGATCGATTTAGTTTCTTTGTTTGTTTATTATTATTATTATTATTATTATTATTATTATTATTATTATTATTATTATTATTAATACTATTACTATAACTGTTATTATAATTATAATAATTATTATTATTATTAACAGTAGTAGTAGTAGTAGTAGTAGTAGTAGTAGTAGCAGTAGTAGTAAACCAACTGTATTGAAACAAAACTCTCAGCTGTTTTAAATTAAAGGCAAAGGGATGAGATGTACAAGAGCTCGTATTTCAAATACACCAAGCTCCACTTCCGAGCACTGAATTCCTGGCAAGCACGTCCACCAACTGCCGGGGGTGTCGAATGGCGGCAGATTATATCATCACGTGATATCTGGTTGTAGATTAACGGAGCGAGGTACCGAGTATCATGTGAGGGAGATGATGCAAATCTTCTTCTGTCTGTAACATTAATTTTCACATCTGTGTCACAAAAATCAAACATGTCTGTTATATCAGAAAACAAACCCATCAAACCTGCTTGTTTTATCAGAAACAAAACGACAAACATGCTTGTTATATCAGAAAAACGTCAAACATGTCTGTTATATCTGAAAAACGTCAAACATACTTGTTATATCTGAAAAAAACGTCAAACATGCTTGTTATATTTGAAAAAAACGTCAAACATGTCTGTTATATCAGAAAAAAACGTCAAACATGATATATCAGAAAAACCCATCAAACATCCTGGTTTTAATCAGAAAAAAAGCAAATTATTGAAATATGCGAATAAATTAACTATAATTCTCATTATAAATATTAATATCACGTAGAGGAAAAATTCAGTTATCTTACGTTTACGCACTAATTGTATGAATAACAACAATCACAATAGCGTATGCGTGTGTACTTGTATTTGTGTATGTATTTAATATGTGCTTTGTAGTTCGAATATGTTTGTTTATGTACGCATGTATGTTTTTATGCATGTATGTATGTTTGTTTGTACATGTGTATTTTTTATGTATGTATGCATGTTTTTATGTATGTGTGTATGAATGTGTGTATGCATGTATGTATGAATATGTGTGTATACACACACACAAACACACAAAAACACACACACACACACATATATATATATTTACCAAGAACAGTTTGAGTCGCATTGACAAACTTACATTAGTCGCTGTTAGAAAGTAAGAAAGCAGCTACACGTGTGTTCTGTCGTTAACGACGTGGCTGATGATGGCTTTACAAGAAACATAATGTTACTACATGTCGTATAACCAAAACCAGAGAAATTCTCGCTGATTTACTTCATTTGTTCAAACCACAGTTCCATTCACGGGTGTCACCTGCTGATAATGTCCTGATATTCACTGAACAAAACCTTAACAACCACTGAGTAATGACGTCTTCTAGACGCCTGATACGTTTTCTGTTTCTGAACCAAATGCATTCGACTTGGAAATCAGAACTGCAATAAACATCTTTTACCTTTTCATCCAACCTGTTTCTAAGTGAGATAAGTAATCTCACCATTAGCAACATTCCAGTTTAATCGTCTGTTATGAAATAACAATTATCTACATCCTTTATAACACGCTTTATTTATAGACATAGCAGCCAAGTATAAAGTGACCAGAAACAAAAATATGTCGGGAAAAGCTACACTGACTCTGATTACATACTCATGTCAAAGACCTCTTAACTTCTTCAACATGCCATTGTGATATCAAGACTTACCAACTGCAAATGAGATTGATTAATATAAGTCATATTAATATTTATATATTTATTTTAAATCATTGTATCTGATTTCATAACCATACCTTGAATGATATCGCTATACTAATATTTATTGATTAATTCATTTGTTGATTATACATTCAGTAATTTCATATTGCTAGGAGGTTGGTAGTATCAGGGTTACATTTATTTCTGTTAAAATGGAAATAAACAAACAAAAAAATAAATAAATAAACAAAAAATAAATAAATGAACAAATAAACAAATAAACAAACAAACAAACGACTGGTGCCTGTGACAAAGTGTGTGTTAATAACATCTGGTATAGGCACATACGCTGTGTAAATATATTCACTGATTGTTGTAGAGACACTCACACACACACCAAAGTCAGACATGTTCTTTTTACCTGCAGCATTTGTTTTATTTTCTATAAATGTACACATCTCAGGTATTTAGTTTTTCTATTCAATATTGATTAGTTGATTTTCTATCAAACTAGATAGTATTTTATTCAGCAATTTCCTTAGTGCTTATATGTGTAATAATGTCTTCTTTTTTCTTTAGAAACTATTAATTAAAATTGTTATTGCTTCTGAGATACAAAATGAACCTTCTTCCAGATCATATAACTTTCAGTTAATGATAGAAAAACTCAGATCATACTGCTACTACTACTACTACTGCTACTACTATTACTATGTTTACGTCTACTACTACTAATAATACTACATCTACTACTAAAGATACTATTACTACTATTACTACACCACTACTTACACAGCTGTGCCAATATGACTGTAACAACTACTGCTACTTCTACTACTACGACTGTTGCTGCATTTACCGTTCTACTGCTACTGCTATTACTACTAATAATAATAACTGTACTACACTTACTACTGTACAGCTACTGTTACTTCCAATCCTACTACTTTTACTAATATTACGAAGTATGGTAATAATAAAGCAACATACTGATAGCTGAAAAGCTAAGCTACTGCTTTATTATCTTTTTTTAAATGTAATACATTTTAACATAAATTAGCGGAAGGAACCTCATTTCAATTTGCAACCTCTGCCACTGGAAAAATTCGGTTTCACTTTTAGGGAATTTACCTTATTTCTCTTTGTTTTAAACAATTACGATTATTCATCTCTGCTATGACAGCTACTCGAAATTGAAGTGACAAAATCATCGAACTGCACTTATATTGGTGTTGTGCTTGGTACAACATATTAAAATGAAAGCTTTATATATTTTTTTTTCCTTACTAACTGAATAGACATAAAGTTGTAGGAGAAAGATTTGGAAAGCAGCTCTGAAAGTATCATGTACAAATTTACTTTCAGTATATTTCGTTCTAAATTATGGCATTATAATTTGCATATGTTAAATATATGTTTGCCACGTTTTTGTCTTTTACTTTTATTTTCAGAACCCGGTCGAGTCTTCTTTGGTACTAACTTTATTTTGCTATTTAATATTCAAAAATAATATTTGTAGTAACAAGAACAGCTTCAATTAAAAAACACAAAAATGAAAAAATGAAAAATAGCTGAAAGAACAGCAACAACAACAACAAGATAGAGCAAAAACAGCATCAACAACAATCGATCTCTTCTCATATTAGTCACTGGTTTCTTGTCTTTATTATTATTATTATTATTATTATTATTATTATTATTATTATTATTATTATTATTATTATTATATGCATTTACCTTTGTTACCTATATATTTCACATTTTGTCAAAACATCTAATATGTTGGGTTTTTTCAAATAATTATTGAAAATATTTTTACTGAGATAAAAATAAATAAATAAATAAATAATAAATTGTTTTAGAGGATTTGGTAATAACTGGACCGATGTTAGTTGAAGCTGGTAAACGCGCTGATTACGTGTGCAAAATTCCTGTCAAACAAATAAAGGACTTGCCTGTGAGTTTTCTTACGCTTAGCAAAGTGGTTTGTTCTGTCTTCCCAAACTGCAAAGCAGTTGACGTTCACTACGGCTATGAGTGCAAATGTGTGAACTCCACAGACAGAGCTTCCTACTACGTAATGACGATGAAGAATCTCAAAGAGGTTTACGGATTCTCTGCATCTTGCAAGTTTAGCGATCAGCTGAGTAACGAAATTAGCATACAAGTCTACGGTGAGCTTTTCATACTGTAACATGTTATATTTCTATCCTGATATTTAGAAAGCCCTTTCTTCTCACTCATATATATATATATAGACACACACACCAACACACACATGCTTAGAAACACATACATTTACAATAATATTTATGTATATTTTAATATGCACATTTACAAATATACATTAAATAACAAATAAATAGTTTTATACACCTATTCACAAATGTATATTCAATAATAAACACGTTTATACCAATACAAATGAGAATTACGAAATGTAGTAATCAACATATATAAAGAAGTGTAATATTGTACTTGAGACACCTATATGTTCAGATCTACATATAACGTTATAGTTTCTTCTTTTCAATGTATCGAAGCTATTTATGTCACGATTTCATATCTTTCTGTTTTATTTTCAGAAATCCACCGATATTATTGTGGTAAAAATTCCTTTTTGTAATTAATATAAAAAAATAAAAGTATAATAAAAACAGCTGCAACAACAATAATAATAATTACAACAACGACAACCACAATAGTAATCCATTATTATTATTATTATTATTATTATTATTATTATTATTATTATTATTATTATTATTATTTTTATTATTATTATTATTATTATTGTTTTTTGTTGTTTCTCTTCTTGTTATTATTACTTATAGTTATTATTATTGTTGATGTTATTTTTATTTTTTTTTTTTTTTCTCACTCTTTATGTATTTATTCGAAAGAATCCTTATTCTATTTATCTATATTACCTGAACATAGTATACCTGTTTATTCCTGAGTTAGCTTCACATTAAATGTTTGACAAAACATCCAGTAATACTTTTGCAAACTTCACTCAGATTGTTTCTTCTTAAACTATTTTAGACGATTTAGAACTGACGGGACCTGAAATAATTGTAGATAGTGATTCAATTGACTTTGTGTGCAAAATTCCTGTGAAACAAATAAGAGAAGTACCTATGCTCTTTCTGGTCAGTGAACGCGTTACGTGTGCTGTGCTCCCAGACTGCAGTGTTCCTAATCAGTCGAACGGCTATAAATGTAAATGTGTGATGTCCACAGACAAAGCTTCTTACTACCTTATGACTATTGAAAATCCCAAAGACGTCATGTATGGTCCTTTGGTGTATTGTGCATTTCATGGTCAAATCAGCAATATCATTTACCTGCAGGGTGTAGAGTAAGTAGTGTTTTTTTTATTATTTATTTATTTATTTATTTATTTATTTATTTATTCATTTATTATTTTTTTTTTTTTTTTTTTTGTATTGTTTGTTTTGTTCTTTTTTTATAACTAATTCATTCGTTTTATCTTTGTATACTGTTTAAACACTCTTTCTTCACACACAAACACACATAAACACACACACACAAACACACACACACACAAACACACACACAAGAACACACGCACACTTGGTCATGTAACTAAAAATTTAAAATCAGAGTACGTTTGTATTCTAAATCCATTAATAATAAAAATAATAATAATAATAATAAAAATAATAATAATAATAATAATAATAATAATAATAATAATAATGATGATGATAATAATAATAATAATAATAATTATAGAACAAAAGCGTTCACACATGCAGAAAGGTATTGTAAAAACCTTTGTATTACTTTCAGATTAAACACTTCCCTTGGGAAGTTGAAGATGTTTATGAAGGGAATGTTTGTTTAAAAAGTAATAAATAAAATAACTGCTGATCCACATTGCATGCATACTAGAGACATAGCAAACATGTCAGAATGTACGAAATGGCTTTGTCATCAAGTCATTATATCCAGTGACGTCTCAAATTTCGTAATCTTCTGATATTGGTTTCGTAAATTATTCTCAATTTTCAAAAAGGTGAAATTCCCAAAATGTACTATATTCTCATTTTGTGTCAGGTAACTGTAGTGTGGTTTCATGTAAATTTTCTCTTCAAACTGTATCCTAGTCTTAACTGAGATATGAACATAGCTTTTTTATTCTTTGGGGGTGAGGCGGCTGGGTTCTTTTGTCATACCATTTTTCTTTTCACTTGGGGGGTGTCTTTTGTTCCACATTGCAAAACCACTGGAGGATTACTATTCGCTGGTTTTTGTCATAGCGGTTTATATCCTACATTCTTTGTTGTCAGCTAGCAGTCACGAATCTATTATATTCTCCTTCCCATAGAATGGCCTTTGATAAACAATGGTTAACCATTAACACCGACTTGTATAAAATTATAAAAACAAAATACAAACATATATATACACACATACATACATACATACATACATACAGAACAAACATACACACACACATACATACATACACACACACATACATACATACATATACACAACATACATACATACATACATACGCACAGACATGCATACACACATACACACATACACATACACAACATACATATACACACACACACATACATACACACATACGTAGACACATACATATACACACACATACATGCATACACACATACACATACATACATACACACATACACATACACATACATACATACATACACACATACACACACATACATACATACATACATGCACACATACATACATACATACTGAGAATAGATGAAGTGTAGCATGGCAGTGACTATGTAGACCAAAACATGAACTTTGTTTTAATCTGTGTGACTATAATAATAATAATAATAATAATAATAATAATAATAACAATAACAATAACAACAAAAATAATAAAGAAAACAACAACGAGAACAATACTATTATTAATGTTGTTTTTGTTTTTATAGTAAAAAGTGAAAGTAAATATCAGAGAACCAGTAGTCCTATAATCACTGTCACAACTGCTCTTTTCGACACACCGTGGTACTGTATTCTAACACATATATTACGTCATATTACATCATACACACATATTACTTCATACGCACATATTTTGGCATACTGTCATACAAACATATTACGTCTTATTATTCATACACACATAGAACGTAATACTGTCATACACACATATTATGCCATATTACGTCATGCACACATATTAAATCATATTACGTCATGCCCAAATATTACGTCGTACACAATTACGTCTGTACATTATGCGTTAGTGTCTGTGTGTAGCAGTATGGTGTCGCAGAGGAGAAAAAACAGGACTTGAAGGGTTCAGAGCTTCGTTCAAGAATTGAACCTCTGCACCACATTAGAGATGTAGTTTACAGCGGGAATGAATAACAACACAAGCAAACGACAATGATTAATGGCCGTAATTAGATGTGGTTTTATACATATATATATATATATACATGGATTATCAGCCACGTTTTTCAAATAGTTGTGTTATACCCGGGCTGCAGATTTTCTTGTCTGAAAAGAATACAAATGTTTTTATTATATCTTTCTTAATGTATTTTATTTTCCTTTTATTTATTTTTTTTTTTTTTTTTTTTTATTTATTTGTTATTGTCTTCTATTTATAAACATACACCGATTTCATTTTTCAGCTAAGTAATAGTGAACTGAACACCGCTAAATGACATTTAAAACAAAAGCAGCTATATAATGTATGTATATAAGGGTGTGTGTGTGTGTCAGAACAAAAAGAGGTTAAAAACCACTACATAGATATACAACAACAACTATAGTACAATATTATATAAAAAAAAAAAAAAAAAAAAACATTTGCCCAATTTCATGTAACAAAAGATATGAGAACTATAATTACGATATATATATATATCACTTACTATACACTATTTTGCACATACTACAGTTACAATATGAAAAACCTACTCTGCACTCTTTTGCACAGTTTCATATAACAACAACTATAGTTACAACACTTAAAAACAAAACAAAAAAACTTACTCTATCTTATGCTCAATCTGATTGCTCCGTTGACCCTCGAATGAGCAGGTTATCAAATGAGCGTGTTCCACTTGTGGAATATCAATCGTCATGGCAAAGTAAGAAGCATCTACTGAAGAATGCAAAAATTCACATGCAAAGCCATCCACCCAATCACGAACGCTGTAGTCTGGCATGACGGCACAAACTAAACGTTTATGGTCCCAAAAACCAGAGGAACGTTTTCAATTTTTTCCTCAGGAACTCTGCACTGATACTGAACAAGTTTGCCGAATCCGATGGTTCTAGGTCCCGTCAGTATCAAATCATCTAAAATAAAAAAAATAAAATGTTTTCACTCGGTTCAAATATTTTGATTCATGTTACTTAACGTATTATTAAGAATTAAATATAAGAATAAGTGAGTGATAGAAAGATGAAAATAAGTAAATTCAAATAGCGAGCGGAAACATTTTAATTTTTTCGAATAACAAATATAATAATAATAAAAATAAAAACAACAATAATAATAATAGTAAGAACAACAACAACAATAATAATAAATAAAATAAAACAAATGAGAACCATATTATTATTGTTGTTGTTGTTCGTATGGTAGAAGGAGCAGTAATGTTAGTAGTTGTAATTATTAAAACTTTAATTTTGGAATATTAAATAGAAAAGCTATAGTAAATACCTGGAAAGAACCGGTAGATCTCTGAAAATAAAACAAAAACATAGAAAAATATGTAGTAAGAATAGCGCTCGTATGTTATCTACCACAAATTATAATGTTATCGTGAAGAACTGGACATGTAGGTATTCTAACTAAAATACATCTGGTACTATATAGATCTTTTTACACGCTGGTGATGTTGATTATTATATTTCAGAATTATAATTTATGTAAATGATAATTATTGTTTATTATTATTATTATTATTATTATTATTATTATTATTATTATTGATTTATAATGTAATTCATTTATGTGTTGTGTGTGTATATTTTTATAAGTATGTAGAGAGAGAGAGAGAGAGAGAGAGAGAGAGAGAGAGAGAGAGAGAGAGAGAGAGAGAGAGAGAGAGAGAGAGAGAGAGAGAGAGAGAGAGAGAGTTAAAGCTATAGTTATGTGAAAAACTTACTGTAGATTTGTAGCTTAATTTTATTGCTTAATTGGCCTTGAAATGAGCAAAACAGATAACCAATTCTCACTTTGGGATTTTCAATCGTCATGCTGTAGAAAGAAGCACTGTCAGAGGAATTCTCACAATTACATTTATAGCCAGGCCTGGCACTGTAAACACTGCAGTTTGAGAAGACACCACATACCACTCCTCCGAATAAAGTAAAAACCATAGGTACTTTTTCTATGTGTTTCGCAGGAATCTTGCACACATACTCAGTTCGATTACCCTCCAGCACTTTGTTCGGTCCCGATAGGACCAAATCCTCTAAAACAATTTTTAGGGTTGACTTTGTTTTTTGTTGTTTTTTTTTTTTTTTTTTTTTTTTTTTTTTTTTTTCTAACTCAGTAAAAATATTTTGAATAAAGTTGTTTTGACATAAGCTTAGTAAAAAGGTAAATAAAGGATAAATAAGTGAAATAAATTGTTAAGAAACACAAATAACACAAAGATTCTTTTGAATAATAATGATGATGATGAAAAACGAACAAGGACGATACAGAATTATTGTTATTGTTGTGGGTTTTTTGTTGTTGTTGTTGTTGATGATGTCTGTGTTGCTTTTGTTAAATTATTATTAGTAAACAGAAAAGTGAAAGTAAATACCAGTGAAGAACTTGTATTCCCCTGAAAACAAAATACACAAATAAAAACAGACAAATAAATAAATAAATAAATTAAAAAGTGTCGTGGATACGAAGGTGGTAATTCTGAGTTTTCTTTCTTTGTTAAACATCAATATTATTTAAGTTTCAGATTGCAGATTTTTTGTTATCAGGAATTACTATTGTTTTTATCATCATATTGTCTTTGTGCTCGTGGAAGTGTTATATAATGTGTCAGACTGTCAGTCGCGGTCTGTACGTGATAAATAATACGATGATACAAGCAGATTGTACACTAAACAGCTAAAACAGTGTTTTGACACATGCAGAATATACTGAAACTATTTGTTAGCACCACTATAGGTGAAGTGTAGCAAGAAGTAAAAGTAATAAAGGAATTACTTGGAAATATAAACGTAGACTATTTGTTAGTACTATCACATTAATAAGTTAAAATAAACGTAGACTATTTGTTAGTACTATCACATTAATAAGTTAAAATAAACGTAGACTATTTGTTAGTACTATCACATTAATAAGTTAATATAAACGTAGACTATTTGTTAATACTATCACATTAATAAGTTAATATAAACGTAGACTATTTGTTAGTACTACCACATTAATAAGTTAATATAAACGTAGACTATGTTAGTACTACCACATTAATAAGTTAATATAAACGTAGACTATTTGTTAATACTATCACATTAATAAGTTAAAATAAACGTAGACTATTTGTTAATACTATCACATTAATAAGTTAATATAAACGTAGACTATTTGTTAATACTATCACATTAATAAGTTAAAATAAACGTAGACTATTTGTTAATACTATCACATTAATAAGTTAAAATAAACGTAGACTATTTGTTAATACTACCACATTAATAAGTTAATATAAACGTAGACTATTTGTTAGTACTATCACATTAATAAGTTAATATAAACGTAGACTATTTGTTAGTATACCACATTAATAAGTTAATATAAACGTAGACTATTTGTTAGTACTATCACATTAATAAGTTAATATAAACGTAGACTATTTGTTAGTACTATCACATTAATAAGTTAATGTAAAACTGTATGAACATAATTATTTCTTTGTTTCGTGTGTGATTTTAGATATTTATCTGAACATATTTATTATTTAATGTCCATTTGTAAATCTGTATTTGAAAATGCACAAATTTAATATTATTTTCTGTGTATGAACACACTTATTTAACATACATTTGTAAAATAACATGTTTACTATTTAGTCCTTTTGCGTGTGTGGCTGTAAGTGTATATGTTTATGTGTGACATTAGCCAACAGAAACTTCACCATTGTCAAATTGAAACCTAAACAAGGTAAAACACAATCCAAGTGCAGTGTATGTAGACAATAATGCAAACAGGTTTTCGGACGAATACGCGAAAAGCACGAACAATCGCAACTGAACGTGCAAATATTTATTTGTACAGTTTAAGGGTTTTTGAGAGTTCTGAAATAAAGGTAGCTGACAGGCCTCTTACTATCTGGGGCTACAGCTCAAGCAGCCTCTCAGCGATCTTCTCAGTGTAATGTGCTTCAATCTGGAAGTGCTCAGGAAGCTGCCGTGGACAAGAATTGTGACAGCCCAGCGTAAAACATCGACGATATTCAACTTCCGATATCTTTCCAATTCTCAAACAGCAGCGTCGTGCTGTCATCTTTCCAGAATTATACAAAAAGTGTTTGGAACGAACAAGCTCAACACCTTGCAACAATCTGCATGTTCACCACACTCCTCAACAGTGCACCTGTGAGACAACACGAACCTTCGTGTTAGAAAACATCCACACCCACAGCCAGTCCAACAAGAAATGATTCAGGTCACAGAAAGAGAATGGCTACGTGACCAAAGTGACCTGATTCCATGCATCAGTTTTTTTTGTTTGTTTTTTTTGTTTTTGTTGAGGGTGTGGTCATTGAAGTTAAAGGTTTCATTTTAACACCTCACATCATTTTGACTAATTCTGACATTATTATCGGATGCTCTATGGTTTTGTAGTTTTTATTACGTCGACATATTGTTCTTTTCAACACATTTTACTTCATGCGTATATCATTGTTCTATGTTTTCAACTAGAATTTTTGTTTAAAAATATGGTAAAGTTTCTTTTGGATCCTGGTGTGTATGTGTATCTCGGGAGTTATAGGGACAAACAGCCCAGAAATTAAAGAGAACTTACTGTAAATCGAGAGATAAATTGTATTGCTCATTTGAGCTGCAAATGAACAATACAGTCCAGGACCATATCTTACAGTCGGATATTTCATCGTCATTCTGTAGTTAGAAGTCAAGTCTGTGGAGTTCACACAGCTACATTCATAAGCTGGCACATTAATAATAACACTGCAGTTGGGGAAGACAGCACACACTACCTCTCCAAAAACAGAAAACGCCATAGGTACTTCGATTATTGGCTTCATAGGGATTTTACACAGATACTCAGTTCTTTGACCCTCTTTGACTTCTGTAGGTCCCGTTAGTATAAAATCGTCTAAAACAATTTCAGTTTATTTATTTTATTTTACACCTTCATATATACACACACATATATAGAGGGGTTAGAGCCCGAAGGATTTAAGTGCATTTTCTACGAAAATGACATTTTACCACTAATACACTACAACAGTATATTCTTTCATTTATCAATCAAGTTAGTAGCAGAATAATGTTTTGAGATATCAATCAGAACCACATAGTCGTAAGTGAGTATGGATAGTAAGTGAATATTTGTTAGTGCCAAAAAATCGTAACTGCACTGACAACATTTTGGTTCCAATGAAGTCAGTACATTTGTGTTAAAATATTAAGCCAGCCAGGATGAGAAAGAGTATGGGCAGTTATGACTTTATGGTTGTAGCCATTGTTACAAGAGCACTGTTAATTTGATCTGCTAATTAACAGATTACCCTCCTGTCAGTCTCCCAGTTATTTAAACTCATGTCAACATTTTCTTGGTGTTTTATATTAAAACGTTGGCACATTTGTCTATTAGACAGAGGTTCTATTTTTTTTTTATCCCATCTTCTTCAAAATAATGATTATTTTGAGAAGACAACAGCTGAACAAAAAAATGTAAGTTAAATATTAATAATTTAATTGTCATAAAACAAATGCCACTTTATATATTTTATATGCAACCACCTCGGCATTATTACTTCAATTTTGTTAAACGATAATAAAAAAAAATAAAAAAAATATAGTGACATTAGTTATAAATAATATGTCAACTTAATTATTGTTATTGGACTATTGCTCTTATTTGGTTAGTACTGCATTACGTTAATTAAGCACATAACTTAATCCTTTTCAAACAGATAAAACATATATATACATAACACTGTTTTTGTACATCCAATATTTACAGGAATGGAGTATGAACATACAGAGGAGAACTGGGATGAAGTCAGAAGGATCTTTGATACTGATGAAATATTACTTTAGAAAGTCAAATTTCAGACAAGTTATTAACAGAGAATGAACTAAAACGAAAATGCTACAGAACACTTTTTAAAATATCACAAAATGTCAAATCAGACATTTCAAATCTAGGTTTTTCAGATGACTCTGTCTCAGATCCTCCATTCACAATAACTAAAAAAGATTTGGACTCCTTATATACAATATAACACTTCTGCCCAAACATGTTGACAATGTTATTTTGGCCATGACAAAGATATGTCAATACAGTTTTAACATGAATCATAAACATCAGATTGACAAGTGAAGGTGAACATTAAAAGGTTTAATTTGTAAATAATAGTTTTATTACATCAAATTAACTTTTTGGAATCTGCGTTTCAGGTTTTTATACCTGGCCATTTGTTCTAACTAGTTCTACACTTTACTGTATTTTAACATGTTTTAAGATTATATGGATTATAATTGCATTGGATATAAGATATTGTTTGGTAAAAATATGCAAATTTATCTGCACTTCATATGCCAAAATGTTGTAAGTGATTCTGAGGTGAGCCAATGACTAGAACTGAACAATTCTGAACAGATGAGTTGTTCAACAAGCAGTAAACATGTAATTTCAAAAACCTGTGTCAGTACATATGAAAATGCCAGAGAACTGAAACTTTGTTTTGTTTTTTTCTCAAGTTGGCAAAAATGCTGTTACCACCTTCTGGCTCTAAACCCTCAAAACACACACACAAACAAACACACACACACACACACACACACACACACACACACACACACACACACACACACACAGTACATATAATATAATCTGAGTAAAAATGTTTTGACTGAAATTAGAAAGTGTATTATTAGACATTTTGACATAAGCTGATTATAAAGATAAAAATTATTAGAGATTAAAAGTATAATAAATAATAAACAAGAAAAAAAGACTCTTCAATTAAATGATGATGACCACAACAACAACAACAACAACAACAACAATAATAAATGAAGGAGTAACAAGAGAAGTAAAGAAATATAGTTGATGTTACTGTTTCATTTCCTTTTTATTATTGTTGTTCTTGTTGTCATAGGTCCTGTTGTTAATTTTAAAATATTATTTTTAAATGTTAAATAGAAATTATAAAGTAATTACCATCAAAGAAACCATGTGGTTCTGAAAATAAATGATAAAAACATGGAATAAACAGCTTTGATACGTTGACTGCAATAAATTATAATGTTCAAAAACTGCACATGTAGGTATTCTAAAATATATCTGGTCAGTCCTATTTATATGTTGATTATTACATTTCATAATTATACATTATTTTATATATATATATTTTGTTGTTGTTGAATTTAATTCATATATTTGTAAGTATATCTATCAAAATACTTGTTATTTAATATATACTAGTATTCATAGATAAGTATGTGTTAACTGTAAACATAATTTTACTTGATTAATGGATTATCAACATTCCATATTGAATGAAACTTAATTAAATATAAAAATACAAATAATGTGCATTAA
>CM022670.1:41375473-41672973 GCA_012295275.1 Chrysomallon squamiferum | reverse complement strand
TATTTATATAGTATCACTACAACTATTACTTAGTACCACAACAACGCTACTTATTATCATCGATAATGTGAAGACGACGACGATTACGACAGCTACAACTACAGATCCAGCGAAAAGAAAAAACAAAATTAAAAAAAATTAAATAAATGAATAAAATATAAATTGAAGAAAGATCATTTGAGCAAGGATTAAAGAAAAGTAATAATTTAAAAGTTAAATATTTAATAAATAAATAAATAGATGATTTGACAAAATGTAAAATATATAGGTAACAAATATGTAATAGTAATAATAATGAGCTAAATGGTTAAACCTACTGCCCTTGTATAATTAGTAAAATAATGAAAATATCCAGCAGTGTTAGTGTATGTAAACAACAAACTATCATATATCGTTCATAGAATGTAGCTAAATGTTCTAATAGCTTGTTTTGTTTCTCTCTGTTACCGTTTGACATCAGATAAATATTTATATTTCAAACTCTTCGCATGTCGTTGAACAGAAAGATGTTTTTTTTTTTTTTAAATACGTATTATGTTGTGTTGTTTGTGTTTTGTTATGTGTTTATTTGTTTATTATTTTATTTTAGGGTTTTTTGTGTATTTTTTTTTTTTTTTTTTTTATTTATTTATTTATTCATTATTATTATTATTATTATTATTATTTTATTCTGTTTTTGTTTTGTTTGTTTTTGCACAGAGAAACCTGGGAAGAGTGTGCTATCAGAGAAACGATGGAAGAAACTGGATTAAAACTGATTAATGTTCGTTGTGTTCATGTGTACGAGAGGGACGGGAAAAAGGAAATATCTGTACAAGGAGAAGTAGACCTTGCGTACCGTAAAGAACCACAAACACTCGAACCTCACAAATGTGAAGGTTAACAGTTTTTTTTGTGTGTGTTTTTTCCGTTATGTTGTTCTTGTTTTTGTTTTTGTTTTTTTCTTGTTGTTTTTTTATTATTATTATTTCGTGTGTGTGTGTGCGTGTGTGTGTTTGTGTGTGTAAAATAAAAGATTAAAATCCCTAGAGAAACCCCCCAACTAGATCGAATAATGTATTTAACACACAGACACGTGTGTATACGTTTCTGCGACGGACACGCCCGCTGACCTGTCAGAAAGTGTGCCCGTCGTAGACGTGCTTCACAACAGCTAGCTCTGATTAGCACGTTAGTTTTTTCAAGGTTCAAGGTCCAAACGTGTGTGTGTGTGTGTGTTGTTATTTCTGGCTTGCTATTACCTGTTACCAGTATCATAATTGTTTTGTTTTGCTCTCTCTTTCTCTCTCTCTGCTGAATAAATAGTATATAAACTTTCCAAATTCCACGAAAAACTAGTTTTATGAAAGTGACGTGACAACGCACTGACAGATGCTGGTGTCATAAAAATTTGATTTTACGACTAGAAATGTCATAAAAAAAAATTATATCTGATAAAAAACAAAAACTAAAAACCCCAACAAAACAAACATTATTAACATTATTCTGTTTATTTATTTATTTATTTATTTATTTATTTATTTATTTATATTTATTTGTTTATTTATTTGTTTGTTTGTTTGTTTCTTTATTATAATTATTATTATTATTATTACAGTTATTATTATTATATTTATTATTATTACAAACATTATTATTATTATATTATTATTATTATTATTATTTTATTATTATTATTATTATTATTATTATTATTATTATTATTATTATTATTATTATTATTGTTATTATTATAATTTTTCAGGTTGGTCGTGGCGAGACTGGAGAGATTTTCCACCACCTGAAGATCTTTTTTATCCACTAAAACACCTCAGAGAAATCAGCTGTGATCCATTCGAACAAAACAAACCCTGATTTGCCGCCGTTCTAGTCGCTTGTGTCACAAACGTATCAGTTGTGTCTGTCAGTGTCATCATGTTTTGGAAATCTAGTTTCTACCTTTTTTTTAGACTCTGACCTCTCAGTTGGCAGCTCTTCAGAATGGTGACGTTGCTGCAAAGCAGCTGATTTGCGACGTTTGCATTTATAATAAAACATGTTAATACTGGAAGCCACTCTGAACAAGTAACCAACAAATAAATAAATAAAGCAGTATGTCAAAACAACGAGTGTTATTGTTATTGTCTTTTTTAATCATATCAGTATAAATATATGAATTGAATGCATGCATATATGTATGTATCTATGTATCTACGTTTGCAAGTATATATGTATGAATGTATGCATGTATAATAATCTATATATCTCTGTGTATGTATATGGCTGCGTGTTTGTTGTATGCTGTTAATGTCAGTGTAATATCGTGTTTAATCAACCTAATTTTCTGTTCACTGTTGCAGAACTTTAGATACCTGTCAGCTTTAAATACTTTAGACCAATTGTTGCTTGTTACCCTCAACTAGTCGGGTAGAGTAGTGATTTGATCTGTCACATGACAACAAGGAAGGTAAATAAAATTCAGTAGCCAATGATTTAGCAGTGTTAATCTTAATGAGAAAACACACAGGTAAAGCATTCTACTTAAAGGTAAGGAATTTTTATTTTACAGTATTCGTTACCCTCAACTTTACACACAAAGTCAAAAAGCAGTTCGCTGGGGTAATAGTTAAATTGCTAATCATTTAAAATTATTATGAAATAATTTAACATTGTAATGTAAATATATACAATAAATAATACCTTACAAAACAATACATAAAAATAAACTGCTCTTCTTTTTATATAAAATACGGTTATACTTCACACCACACACACACACACACACACACACACACACACACACACACACACACACACACACACACACACACACACACACACACACACACACACACACACACACACACACACACACACACACACACACACACACACACACACACACACACACACACACACACACACACACACACACACACACACACACACACACACACACACACACACACACACACACACACACACACACACACACACACACACACACACACACACACACACACACACACACACACACACACACACACACACACACACACACACACACACACACACACACACACACACACACACACACACACACACACACACACACACACACACACACACACACACACACACACACACACACACACACACACACACACACACACACACACACACAAACACACACACACACACACACACACACACACTGCACACACACACACACACACACACACACACACACACACACACACAATCACGGTAGAGGTATTTCATATTCCACTGCGCATGTGCCCGTTGCTGGGTAATTCAAGGACGCAGATGATTTTAATAAATCTTTCTGCATGTATTAAACATTTTATTTTTCCGTTTTTTTTTTGGGGGGGGTAATTATTTTCTTTTCTGTATTTGAAATTACTTATTTTTAATTTTTTAAATTTAACTTTTTTTTTTTATTATTATTATTTTCTTCTAAAAGGCTGTGATGAAACAATGAAAGCAGCTTTATAATGATTGTGTATTCACTGAACAAACAAACAGGATGTAAATCAGTTTTAATAGTACTCGAGAGTCAGTCATTCGCGAACACAGACAGAGCAACTACAGCGTCACTTACCACCGACCTTTCCCAAGTGTATATCTATAATTGGATATACATACATATATATTTCAGTGCTGGCTCTTGGCCTAAAGTGATTACTGTACTCTAATGTATTTATGCCTGGATTAGTTACATTATAATCGTTTTAATGTTTTACGTTATTTTTAATAATCTACAGTTCATTGCACGTTTACAATTCAAAATATTTCATCATTTAAAATAACTGACCCTTAAATAATAACATCTTGATTGTTAACGTTTTCTTGTTTTTTTTTTTTTTTTTTTTTTTTTTTTTTTTCGTTTTTTTTTTTTTTTTACCTTTTTTTCAGAGGAAGGATAGTATCTTTTCTTATTTTATTTTTTTATTGATTATTATTTTATTTTTATTTATTTATTTAAAATGTAATTAAATAACATAATTTGTCGCAGACATTTTTGTTATCACAGAGAACATTTTGTTTAGTAATAAACGTTTTTTACAAAAATTATTATTTTCATCCATTTTTTTTAAAAATATGTTTTATTTACAGTCACACCAAGTGTGTCTGAGACATGGTAAAGAAAGCTGAAAACAAGCCACAGAAAATCATCAATGAACCTAGAAGAGAAGAAGTATGTGCCAATCATTCGTCAGACTTTACGGTATAACTTGCTTTAATTATAATCATTATATAATAATAAGAGATTAGTCAATATTATTATTATCATCATCATCATCATCATTATTATTATTATTATTATTATTATTATTATTATTATTATTATTATTATTATTATTATTTAGTGATAATAATAGTGATAGCAGTGGTCACTGTATTTGATTCAGTAATTGCAGTAACAGAAGTAGTAGTTGCTGCTACTGTTGTTGCTGGTATTGTTATTGTTGTTGTAATTAGAATGATCAAATACTAATTGTTAATTACATTTCGTAACAGAATTATGATTCATCACCATTTCCAAAAAATTATCCTAAACCCGAGCCTCCAAAAGACCCCAGAGAAGACATATTTGATGAAAAGGACACAAAATATAAAGAAATTGAAGCAAAGGTGGAGAAGGTAAGAAACTGCGAAAGGTTGTTTTGTAGTCGTGTGATGAATGACTGTGTAATATTTTCTTTAAGTCAAATCAATAATTCGAGGCATTCACTATGACAACAATAATGTCTGACCTTGTAACTCCATTTTATACCTTTTGATTCATTATCGTAATAAAATAATAATAATGATAATAATAACGTATGTATGCTTGTATGTATATTTATGTATCTGTGTGTATATGCATTTGTATATCTATGTGTGAGTTTGTGTATATGTGTATTTATGTGTATTTATGTACGTGTTTATGTTTGTTTATTTATGTATGTATGTATGTCTGTAGTTGTATGTATGTGTGTATGTATGTGTGTGTGTGTTTATATATATGTATATGTTTGTGTATATATGTATGTATGGATATATTTGTGTATATATGTTGTGTGTTTATGTATGTGTATATGTATGTATGTATGTATGTATGTATATATGTTTGTATGTATGTATGTTTTAATGTGTATGTTTATATAAAATTTGACATGTTGTTAAAGAGATGCGATTCTTTAAAAAATAGAAGTAAAAAAAGAGAAAAGTATTATTATATTTATATCTTGTTAAAGTATAATTTGTGAAGATTAACACTGTTTTAATGTGTAAATCAGATTCATGTACTGGAGACGTGTATTTGTGGATTGTGTTCTGCTGTTTGCTGCTGTAGGTACTTCCAGATCCGCAGACGTCTCTGAAGCAGTTGGTGGAACGTCTCACTGACGGGCTCAAAGATGACGTAGAGAAGGCGTGGGCAATTTTCTCTTGGATTGGCTCATCTGATCTCGACGAAAAGATGAAGAAAACCAAAGTGGATGAAAACTCAGCTATGGGGCAGTTCTTCAACAAAACACCAGAGAAGTATCACAGTTCATTTCAAACTCTGATGCGGTACAATCTTCTGTTTCTAGCACATCAACATATTGGTACCACGTGTATGACAACGAGACACACACACACACACACACACACACACACATATATATAAACATATACACACACAGACACACAACACATAAACGCTTGCACACAATCGCACAAACACACAAAGATACAAATACATATATTTTAACAAATTTATTACTCATACAAAAATACCCAATTATAGGTACATACACATGCCTATAAAAAGAAAAAACTAATATAATAATGCTTATTTATACACATAAATAAATAATGGTAGTTATTTATACATATACATATACACTTACAAATACACCCATATCAGCATAAACAATACACACGGAATATACAGAAACACCCATATCCAGACAGACAAAGAGACAGCCGTGTGAACTGACCCATGCAGTATTAATATTTTCAGAGCTGCTAGAATACCATGTGTTACACTGAAAGGAAAAGCTAAAGGAGCAGATTACGAGGTTGGAGATGACAGCGTGGAAGGTGAAATTTACTGGAACGTGGCGTACATCTCTGGTTCGTGGAGGATTGTTATACCTCGGTGGGCGTTCGAGGCAGTCGTTGGACATACAAAACCTGGCTGGATTAAAATAGAAGAAGAAGGAAAACAGACACACCAACAGATGACAGGTGCTGCAGGATCTACTAAATTCTGTAAAAATATGTTCTACTTTCTGACTAATCCCGATGCTTTTAGATATTTCTGTATCCCAACAGATGAACACAAGAAATGGCAGCTGCTGAAGGTTCCGATAACTGAGAATATGTACATCAAACAACCGTTCATAACGACCTGAGTTTGTGAAAAGCAAAGCGAGATTAGATTTCAAGCCAGGTCAGTTAAACACTGTTACTTCGAGTCGAGGAGAATGTGATCTGGAGATTCTCACTAAAAACCCTCGATGGAAAGGTCAGCTGACGTACAAGCTGTTTTATAAAGAACAAGATGGTCGCACTTTCCCGTCATCCACAGCAGAGCGCTTTGTCATTCTTTCTAATCCCAATTCGGAAAACCGGGTCAGATTCCATATACGATTTCCAGTGATAGGAATCTATCGACTAAGTATCTTCACAAAAGAAAAACAAGTCACAAAGTGGATTTGTGATTTCAAATTGATCTGTGAAGACATTTGGACAGACAGTGACCCTTACCCTTTGAACCCCACGATTGGATGGGGACCAGGCACAACTGCAAAAGAAAAGGGAATTGTCTCCCCTTCTCATACTGACGGCACAATTGTAGCCAAGCCAGACGAGAAGGTTACAATTACGTTTGGCTTGAAATTCAAGATGGCGGTGCGTGCACGACTGAAGCACAACAGAAAAGAAGAAGATGAACTGAAAGTCTGTTTGAAATTAAAACAAAACAAACACTCTGTTCAGATTGAAGTCAGTCCGCCTGATGACGATGACTACGCTGTTGTTATCGACACCAACAAACCAGGCGATCCTGAAGAGAACACGCTGAACTACATGATAACGTCACAACACAGACAGTCACGAAAGAAACAGCCCTACCTCGTAAGATTCTCTTTTTTTAATTTACTCGTTAGACTCTGTTTATCTTTATTTAATTGACTTGTTTTAATTTACCTCGTTAGTTAATCTTTATTTAATTGACTTGTTTTAATACTCTAACTTCGTTAGTTAATCTTTTTTAATACTCTAACCTTTGTTAGATTTGTTTTTCTTTGTTTAATATTTATTTATTTATATAATATTTACGTATTTCAATGTCTCTACTTTATTTAATTTTCTTGTTTTTTACTAATATTGTTTTAATTTAATATTTATCTGTTTTATTCAATATCTTATATTTTTATTTCAGTTTTATAGGCTGTTAAATTGAAACATCTATTTTTATGCAATTTTTTTACATATTGTTATTTAAAATGTATATGTTTATGTTATAATATAATATTCATAATATTATATAAATAATATGTATTTCTGAAAACAGAATGCTACTGAGAGGAGGATCAATAACGAACTGAAAAGTATTGTGAAAACAAGAGACTCACAACAAATGTCGCAAATCATAGAAAAAGCTAAGAAATTTAAGATGGGTGACGGAGATCTCGTGTCAAAGGTGAAGGCCAGACTGAACGTAGTGACACTGTGTCAGGGTGAGGATAATTCGCTAAATTTATAATATCTGTATCTGTTGGACAAATATTTACCAACCTCTCTTCTCTAACAGAATGAAAACACGTATTTGTTAATCATATACGTATCAAACTCTTTCTTGTAACAGAATGAAAGCACGTATTTGTTAGTCATATACGTATCAAACTCTTTCTTGTAACAGAATGAAAACACGTATTTGTTAGTCATATACGTATCAAACTCTTTCATGTGACAGAAAAAATACGTATGTTTTAGTCATATACGTATGAAACTCTTGTAACAGAATGAAAACACGTATTTGTTAGTCATATACGTATCAAATTCTTTCTTGTAACAGAATAAAAACACGCATTTGTTAATCATATACGTATCGAACTATTGTAACAGAATGAAAACACGTATTTGTTAGTCATATACGTATCAAACTCTTTCATGTGACAGAATGAAAACACGTATTTGTTAGTCATATACGTATCAAACTCTTTCATGTGACAGAAAAAATACGTATTTTTTAGTCATATACGTATGAAACTCTTGTAACAGAATGAAAACACGTATTTGTTAGTCATATACCTATCAAACTCTTTCTTGTAACAGAATGAAAACACGTATTTGTTAGTCATATACGTATCAAACTCTTTCATATGACAGAAAAAATATGTATTTTTAGTCATATACGTATGAAACTCTTGTAACAGAATGAAAACACGTATTTGTTAGTCATATACGTATCAAACTCTTTCTTGTAACAGAATGAAAACACGTATTTGTTAGTCATATACGTATCAAACTCTTTCTTGTAACAGAATGAAAACACGTATTTGTTAGTCATATACGTATCAAACTCTTTCTTGTAACAGAATGAAAATACGTATTTGTTATTTACGTACGTATCAAATTCTTTCTTGTGACAGAAAAAATACGTGTTTGTTAGTCATATACGTATCAAACTCTTTTTTGTAATAGAATGAAAATGCGTATTTGTTAGATACATATCAAACTCTTTCCTGTAACTGAGAGTAATCACACATATACATACATAAATACATACTCAACTATATACACATACTACATATACAAACACATAATAATAAATACACAGACAGACACAGGTGTCAAAAATTCATACGATTATTGTTGTTCTTCTTCTTATTACCATTAATTTGTCAGAACTGAGAGACGCCATTATGACAGAGCGAGTTGACAAACTGAGTAAGATCATTGATAAAGCTGAACAGTCAGAGCACGTGCATGACAAAGGCTGAAGAACCCGCTGGAAGACGCGAAAAGCAAACTGTCCCAGCTGACTTCTCCTCGGCCTCTCTCTGGCTTCAACCAGCGGTCCGCCACTACGTTACAGTCACTAGTCAGACTGAGTCCAGTTCAGCGGGACGTTCTGACAGCTGCTTTTCTGTTGGTGGGAGAGACGCCTGATAAACTGGAGGTAATGCAGCTTTCTTCCTGCGTATGTGCGTGTCTTTTGTGTGTGTGTGTGTGTGTATGTGTAAATATGTGTGTGTGTGTGTGTGTATATGTGTGTGTGTGTGTGTGTATGTCTTTATGTGTGGGTGGGTGGGTGTTTATATGTGTGTTTATGTTTTTGTAGATGTGCGTGCGGGTATTTGCCTACATGCATGCTAATGCGCGTGTTATTCAATTTGTTTGCATGAAGCTAAATGTATAAATAGATGAAATTAACTCTCTTTGTTCATTTTTCTTTTTCTTTTGCATTTTTGGAGAGTAGTATGTTATTTATTTATTTATTTATTTATTTATTTATTTATTTATTTATTTATTTATTTTTATTCGTTCATTCATTCTTTTAATTTTTGTTATTTATTTATTTTTATTCATTTTTTTCATTCATTTAACTTTTATTTATGTACTTATTTATATCTTTATTTGTTTATTCAATTATTTGTTTATTTATTTATTTTTATTTTTATTTATTTATTTCAGTATTGTGATTTCTATTTGTTGAACTGTTTCAGGATGAGGTTGTTTTAAGAAGTTTGCTGATGCAGAAAGGAAAAAAAAGCCTGGCTTATCGTCTAAAACACGTCGATCACGTCTCAAACAACGTCACTACACAAATACAAAACATTTTATCACAGTATAGACCTGAGCAGATTTGTCGTTCGTGCAGAGATATTGATAAAATATACCAGCTCGTAAGTCAAACAGTATTGTTTGTTACCATTCACGTAGAGATATTGATAAACTATACCAGCTCGTAAGTCAAACAGTATTGTTTGTTACCATTCACGTAGAGATATTGATAAAACATACCATTGTTTGTTACCATTCACGTAGAGATATTGATAAAATATACCAGCTCGTAAGTCAGACAGTATTGTTTGTTACCATTCACGTAGAGATATTGATAAAATATACCAGCTCGTAAGTCAAACAGTATTGTTTGTTACCATTCACGTAGAGATATTGATAAAACATACCAGCTCGTAAGTCAAAATATTATATTTGTTTTCTCATTCACGTAGATGTATTATAATCCAGCTCGTAATATATTAACAAACTGTACCAACTTTTAAGTCAAAAGGTTTTGTTTTTATGTAGATATATTGATAAAATATACCAACTCGTAGGTGAAACGGTTTTATTTTTATGTAGAGATGTTGACAAAAATATACCAGTTGGTAATTCAAATGTTTTATGCTTACATTCATGATAATTAATTTGGTTTTAAGACACAATTTATGTTAAATAACAAAGACATTTTATGTGTTTGTAAACGTTTCCTTTCGTTACCACTGACATCAGATGGGGGAAAATGTGCATTTTAAGACTTCAACAAAAATTAAGATATTGTTTTTTTAATTTTAATATTTATTTATATATTTTTTATTATTATTATTCTTTTAATCTCTCTATTTGCAACACATATTTACCTAAATCTAGGGTGTACTGAAGTAGCTGGATAAATCGACCACGCTGATTCATATTTGTTTATTTATTTATCGATTTATTTATTTATTTATTTATTTATATATATATTTATTTATTTATTTATTTATTTATTTTTTATTTATTTATTTATTTATTTATTTTTGTTTTTTTTTTTTTTTTTTTTTTTTTTAATTCTTCTAATAAATTTCGGGAATTTCTGTTTTCCAGGTTCAAGAGAAGATTTCGTCAATACAAAACAGTCAGAATTAGATTTCTAAAACGTCAACAACAGAGATATCTATGTTTTACATTTTTACATTGTCAACACCTGAGACATCAATATTTTACATTTATAACAAGATTATATTCATACAAATAATAAGGAATATTAATCAAATAAATATTTGTTTTCTTGCTGTTATTGATGATTTTCCCTGATTTCGTTTTTTTTTTTTTTTTTTTTGCTAGTACTGCTGCTGCTTCAATAGCTATTATTAGTAATATTTATTTTATTTTAATTTATTTTATTTTATTATTATTATTTTTATTTTTTTTATTGTTGTTCACTTTAGTTTAGTTCAGTTTAGTTTACAGATTTTGCTTTCCTTACATGTAACATTTTTAAAATAATAGACTGTCTTTTGCCAAGGACAATTTTTCTATGTTTTTATTGTTATTTATTTCTTCTTTGTTTGTTGGGGTGAGGGAGGGTTAGGGTAATCAGTTCAAGGAAAGTATTCGCTATATTTTTTGTGTCCAAGTATCAGTTATGACAATTGGTTACTTTCACTTTTCTATTTTTTTTAATTTAATTTAATTTAATTTTATTTTTTTATTTTATTTTATTTTATTTTTTTTTTTATTTTTATTTTTTTATTTTTTTTTTTATTTTTTTTTTTGGTTGTTCTTGTTACGTATAATTTTTTTTTTTTAAGACGCTCCAAGAGTCGATACTAGCTCCCCCCCCCGCCCTTTAGCCATCCATGTAGATGCTGCTGATGAAGATGTAACGTAGTCATCAATGTGTACGTGTGTATCTGAGTGTATATAAATATCATACGTACACCATCTGTTCTTATTTTGATTCATATATTTACCTACTTACTTACTTTTTTTAATTAATTAATTTATTTATTAACTTACATATCTATTTATTTAGTTACTTGTTTATTTACTTACTTACTTACCTATTTTCCTATTACTATTTTATTTGTAAATAAAAATAGGAACAAATCCACACTAACTGTTCTTATTTTTATTTAGTTAGTTACTTACTTACTTACTTACTTATTTGTTATTAAGATTTCATTTGTTTAGCAAAACAAAAAAAAAAAAATAAAATAAATCTGTTCTAAAATTGTGCTGTAGTTATTTTTTTTTTTTTTTTTTTTTTTCTTTCTTTATGCAGTAACGGTTTAATACGTAACACATAATTCTCGATAATTTGACAGCGAGAAGAAAGATCAAGTTCTATTAATATCTGGTATTTCGCAGCCACTGCGTATGTACGCGCAGTATTATGTAACAGACAGACACGCGAACTGCGCAGGCAGACAGTTCCTTCCTTTAAAACAGCAGCACCGACGTCTTCGACATCATGCTAAAGCTGACGCGACAGACAGTGGTGGCGTGGACATTTTTCTTCGTCTTCTTTCCAGCAACAGCCGACACTGCAGAGTTCGTAGTTCGTGACACACTTTACGGAAAAGTACGAGGTTTTGTGCACGCGCTGACTCACAATCGAAGTGTAGAACGGTTCTTGGGAATTCCCTACGCAGCGCCCCCAACGGGCAGCCTCAGATTTGAGGTAACCTTTTTAAAAACAGTAATAATATTCATAACGATAATCTCGTAACTTTCTTTTCTTTTCTTTCCTTTTTATTTTTATTTTTATATTTATTTATTTATTTATTTATTTATGTGTATGTTGTTGTTGGTGTGGAGGGTTTCGTTGTGGGGGGTCTTCTGTTTATACGGCCTGTTGTTGACTACAAAATGGCCTAGTTTTTAAAATTGCTTTTAAATTCTATTGTATATTCTCTTAACAGCGAGAATCTGTATTATCTGTGCTTCCAGATATAAAAGGGTGGGGTTATGTTTGTGTGTTCGAGTGTGTTTTATTGTCATAACTTGTATGTGAACTAGAGTGTGTGTGTGTGTGTATGTATGTGCGTGCGTGCGTGACGTGTGTTGTTTATTAGCTGTACAGTTTAAGTCTCTGGGTCAGCAGTTATGATGCTGATGTTCAGTGAAAATCACTAATTTACTGAATACGCCGAGTATGTTAAATATTTTAGTAAAACTGGCTTTAAAAAAACCCCAGCAGTGACACAAAGACTGATAGAACACTAGAAAGATTATTATTTTTATTATTATTATTATTATTATTATTATTATTATTATTATTATTATTATCATCATCATCATTATTTATTGATTTTATTTTCTCATCATTATATGTTGATTTTATATATTTATTGATTTATTGATTTTATTTTCTCATCATTATATATTGATTTTATTTATTAATTAATTAATTTATTTATTTATTTATTTTATTTTATTTTATTTTATTTTATTTTATTTTATTTTATTTTATTATATTGTTAGTATTTACTGATTTATTTATTGATTTACATATTGTTGTTTTATTTTAGTCATAATTTATTATTATATTTATCCGTGAGATGAGTAAATGAACATGTGTCAGTACAGCAACGCGTGACGTTGTCGTTGTAGAATCCTCGGTCACCCACGCCGTGGCGCGACGTGAGAAACACGACGACGTTACCGCCGGCGTGTCCGCAGGTCGACTGGCTCTACGTTGACGACTACATGTCTGACTTCAGAAACATGGACGAGGATTGTCTCTACATCAACATTGACGTCCCCAGGGTAAGTGTGTCAAAAATACATCTACGTCAACACTGACGTCTTCGGGGTGAATGTTCAAAAATATATCACACATCTTCTTACACAACATTTTCACTTCAGTTTGATAAATACTGATTTTCTTTTACTTGACAGCATTTTACAAATAAAAGTTTACAAGATTCCTATTTTAATCTCTCTCTCTCTCTCTCTCTCTCTCTCTCTCTCTCTCTCTCTCTCTCTCTCTCTCTCTCTCTCTCTCTCTCTCTCTTAATATATATATATATATATTCACTCTGTGTTTTTGTTAAATAATGATGTACAGTTTCTGCTTTAAAGCACAACTACAACAACAGCGGTACACTGGAGGTGTTGGTACATATTCACGGAGGGTCGTTCGAGGTTGGTATGGGGGGTATGCTACCGGGGCACATCCTGGCCGCGACTGGCAACATCATTGTCATCACGTTCAACTACAGACTGGGTCCCTTTGGTAAGCGAGAATAAAACAGTCACATCCCTTTAGTTTAGGTTACTGGTGAGACTAACGGTGTTGTTCAGTGCTTGATAACAAGTTTTCGTGTAAAAACATTGTAAAACTTAGACTGCCAATTAATCTCACGATAATTTTTATATTTAAATGATATTTATTGAAATTTAAATACGTTTAATTCATTAAATTCAGTTATTAATGTTTAAACAGTTTCTTGCGTGATATAAACACCTTATTCCCGAGTATTGCTGCCAGCTATAAGCAGCGCATGCGTTGATAAAACAGACATCCGCCGCTCGGATTTTCTCACAAAATCTCTCTCCGAGCTAACGCGACAACTGCTAGTAATGTTTGTGACATAATCAGTTCAGTCTTCTTGCTTTTCGTAACTACTTCTGCTAAAACTAAAACATTAACAATTCAAACGTCCACCAATTTGTACGTCCAGCCATCACCCTGAAAAGGTCAAGTTCTCACAGCCAGTAAAAGGTCACCTGGTGGACGCTATGACAGAGTTGTCGACCACTGTTGTAAGTGACGAATAAAAAACCAAATCAGACTGAGTAATTTACGTGTCGTTTCTATCGAAAGTTTTCCCTATTTTCTATTTAAGATGTGACGTAGTAAGTGAAGAAGAAATGACAAGAAAAGTACTATTTAACCGTCTGTTTATTTATTTATCTATTTATTGATTTATGTATTTGTTTATTTGTTTACTTTTTTCTTTTTTTATAAATATTTATCATATAACTGATTATTATTAATTAAATATTTATGTATTTATTTAATAATAAAAATTCTGTGATTTATTCATTCATTTGTTCGTTCATTCAATTTATTAATTAAATATTTATTCACAATTAAGGGTTTCTCACTGGCGGGGTTCCTCACTTTTCTGGTAATTACGGTCTGCGGGATCAAACCTTCGCTCTTCAGTGGATTCAGAAAAATATTCATCTGTTCGGTGGTGACCCAACCAAGGTCACAGTTGAAGGTCACAGCTCTGGTGGAGGTAATGTCGGTATTCACATCCTGTCACCAAAGTCAAGAGGTGAGAAAAAATATACCTGTATTCTAAATTAACAAGAACACTGTATTAATAATTATTTCCAGGACATTGTCAATGTATGATTTAAAATTGTGTAAAATATTAAATATACAAAAACAAAGTAGAAATAACATTCACAAATACACTTAAACATACACACATTAGACGTTTGTATATTTCTACGCCTACATAAATATAAAATATATGAATATAACATGATTCTTTGAATCACAAGATTATTCTCTCTCTCTCTCTCTCTCTCTCTCTCTCTCTCTCTCTCTCTCTCTCTCTCTCTCTCTCTCTCTCTCTCTCTCTCTCTCTCTCTCTCTCTCTCTCTCTCTCTCTATCTCTCTCTGTCTCTCTCTCATGTTAATGTGCACAGTCACAGTAGTTTGCTGTTTAACTGACAGGTTTGTTTCGCTATGTGATTTTGAAAAGTGGGACAGCGACCGCTTTCTGGGCGCTTCACCGCGACTTGGAAAACGCGATTTCCACGACTCTGGAATTCGCCAAACGTCTCAACTGCATGTCACGTGACATGCTCGAAGTGAAGCAGTGTTTCAAATCAGTCGGGTGGAAGAGGTTTATCTCCCTTCATTGTGAAGTGAGAGAGCGCCTACAGGTACGTATTATTATTATTATTATTATTATTATTATTATTATTATTATTATTATTATTATTATTATTATTATTATTATTATTAAACAGTAACTATAATGACTTATAATGGTAGTGGTGATGGTGATGATGATAAATGGTGACACTGATGACAGTGATGATGATTATTATTATTATTATTATTATTATTATTATTATTATTATTATTATTATTATTATTATTATTATTAGTGACAGTAATGATAATGACTTATAATGGTAGTGGTGATGATGATAGATGGTGACAGTGATGACAGTGATGATGATGATGATGGCGGTGTTTTCTAGAGCAAGATGGGGACGATCCCGTACAGACCTGTGGTTGACGGTGACTTTCTCGCTGACTCCCCGGAGAACCTGTTTGAGCAGCACGTCACACTCAACGGCGAATCCTTCATGATCGGCGTCACAAGGGACGAGGCATCCATCGCTTGTAAGTATTTTACTTCTATTATTTGTATATATGTATGTGGGGGGGCGTGTGTGTATGCGTCTGTGGGCGTGCGTTTGAGTGTGTGTGCGTGGGCGAGTGTTTGTGTGTGTGTGTGTGTGTGTGTGTGTGTATGGGCGTGCGTTTGTATGTGTCATAAATTGCGTAGCATATTTTCATACTATCACTACTATCATGAATATATTTCATGTTGCTGATGTATTTTATGATTTCATGATTTATAACCGTTTCCCAGATATTTTTAACATTTTCAATACGTAATTTTTAAAAATAGTATTTTTTTAACATATATATATCTGAAATAACTCGCCTATATTTCTCAGATTTTAAATTTTTTCTTATCAGGCACGTTTCTAAATACACTCATATATTATCATCTGTTTTGCGAACAACTGATATAAATTCGTGTAACACGTTTATTCATGCACCTCTGAAATCTGTGAACTCAAATCTTCTCTTTGGTTGCTTCCATTATGTTCCCGCTAGCGTCTGCTTTATCACATGTACTGCTGTGTGTGCTCCTGTTTACTAGACAATGTACTGCTGTGTGTGCTCCTGTTTACTAGACAACGTACTGTTGTGTGTTTTCCTGTTTACTAGACAACGTACTGCTGTGTGTTTTGTGTTGTGTGTTGTTTCTGTGTGTTTTTGTTTACTAGACACTGCTGTGTTTTGCTGTGTGTTTTCCTGTTTACTAGACAACGTACTGCTGTGTGTTTTCCTGTTTAATAGACAACGTACTGCTGTGTGTTTTCCTGTTTACTAGACAATGTACTGCTGTGTTGTGTGTTTTCTTGTTTACTAGACAATGTACTGGTGTGTGTCTTCCTGTTTACTAAACTATGTACTGCTTTGTGTTTTCCTGTTTACTAGACAATGTACTGCTGTGTGTTTTCCTGTTTACTAAACAACTGTTTTCCTGTTTACTACAATGTACTGCTGTGTGTTTTCCTGTTTACTAGACACTGTTTACTAGACAACTGCTGAGGGGTTTTCCTGTTTACTAGACACTGTACTGCTGTGTGTGTTTTCCTGTTTTACTAGACAATTACTGCTGTGTGTGTTTTCCTGTTTACTAGACAATGTAGTGTGTGTGTGTTTTCCTGTTTACTAGACAATGTACTGCTGTGTTTTCCTGTTTACTAGACACTGTACTGACAATGTACTGCTGTGTGTTTTCCTGTTTACTAGACAATGTACTGCTGTGTGTTTTCCTGTTTACTAAACAATGTACTGCTGTGTGTTTTCCTGTTTACTAGACAATGTACTGCTGTGTGTTTTCCTGTTTACTAGACAATGTACTGCTGTGTGTTTTCCTGTTTACTAGACAATGTACTGCTGTGTGTTTTCCTGTTTACTAGACAATGTACTGCTGTGTGTTTTCCTGTTTACTAGACAATGTACTGCTGTGTTGTGTGTTTTCTTGTTTACTAGACAACGTACTGCTTGGTGTTTTCCTGTTTACAAGACAACGTACTGCTGTGTGTTTTCCTGTTTACTAGACAACGTACTGTTGTGTGTTTTCCTGTTTACTAGACAACGTACTGCTGTGTGTTTTCCTGTTTACTAAACAACGTACTGTTGTGTGTTTTCTTGTTTACTAAACAACGTACTGCTGTGTGTTTTCCTGTTTACTAGACAACTGCTGTGTGTTTTCCTGTTTACTAGACAATGTACTGCTGTGTGTTTTCTGTGTGTTGTTTTACTAAACAATGTACTGCTGTGTGTTTTCCTGTTTACTAAACAACTTACTGTTGTGTGTAGACAATGAACTGCTGTGTTTTCTTGTTTACTAAACAACCTGTTTACTGCTGTGTGTTTTCCTTTTTACAAAACAACTGTTACTGCTGTGTGCTGTGTGTTTTCCTGTTTACTAGACAACGTACTGCTGTGTGTTTTCCTGTTTACTAAACAACTTACTGCTGTGTGTTTTCCTGTTTACTAAACAATGTACTGCTGTGTGTTTTCCTGTTTACTAGACAACGTACTGCTGTGTGTTTTCCTGTTTACTAAACAACGTACTGCTGTGTGTTTTTCAATGTACTGCTGTGTTTTCCTGTTTACTAGACAACGTACTGCTGTGTGTTTTTTCTGTTGTTTACTAGTGTTTTCCTGTTTACTAGACAACGTACTGCTGTGTGTTTTCCTGTTTACTAGACAATGTACTGCTGTGTGTTTTCCTGTTTACTAGACAATGTACTGCTGTGTGTTTTCCTGTTTACTAGACAATGTACTGCTGTGTGTTTTCCTGTTTACTAGACAACGTACTGCTGTGTGTTTTCCTGCTGCTGTGTGTTTTCCTGTTTACTAGACAATGTACTGCTGTGTGTTTTCCTGTTTACTAGACAATGTACTGCTGTGTGTTTTCCTGTTTACTAGACAATGTACTGCTGTGTGTTTTCCTGTTTACTAGACAATGTACTGTACTGCTGTGTGTTTTCCTGTTTACTAGACAATGTACTGCTGTGTGTTTTCCTGTTTACTAGACAATGTACTGCTGTGTGTTTTCCTGTTTACTAGACAATGTACTGTTGTGTGTTTTCCTGTTTACTAGACAATCTACTGCTGTGTGTTTTCCTGTTTACTAGACAATGTACTGCTGTGTGTTTTCCTGTTTACAAACATTACAAATGTTTACTAGTCGTCAACAAGAAATAATGGCAAGAAATAAATTTTAAAAAACATTTGGAATATACAAAGCTCAGTTACAATTTTTTTTCAAACAGAAGCGAACCTGTCTTTCTAGACTGAGAAATTATTATTTTAATTTTATTTTTACTTTTTATTTTTTTATTTCATTTTATTTTTATTTTTATTTTTATTTTTATTTTTATTTTTTATTTTTTTATTATTATTTTTTTTATTGGTGGTTTCTTATTTTGATGTATATATACTCGGCTGAACGATTAATCATTAATGTACTTAGTTTAGCAAACTTATCTATTAATTTGTTTTCCTACTACGTACTTATATGTTTCCTAACTTACGTACTAATTTTGTTGTTTGTTTTTTAACTTAGTGTTTAGTGACAAAATTTCAGTTTCAGAAACGGACTCCGTGATGGAAAAACAGTTTTCTCAACTAAGTGCTTCCCTACTAGAGTCTGCTATTCCATTTGAAATCAAAAAACACGTTCCAGAAATTATTGGTTTGTTTTTTGTACTTAAATTTAAATTTTCTTGTGAGCTTGTGTATGTTTTGTCAGTGTGTGCGTGTATTTGTTTATTTGTGGGAATGTGTATGCATGTGATTGTTACGTCAAATATAACGTGGTATTTTTACATTAATCTTCTGACTGTACACTAGACTATGAATACATTATTAAGAATTAACAAAGGTTTTAAAATTATAGGGATGTCATCATGATATCCCTAAAGTAGTCTGCTCGGACTTCAGATTATGTTTTGGAATCAACATAAATGTTACTTATAAGTTCTTCAGCCTGTGCACCTTTCAGAAATTTTCTTACGATTTGTTGCCAAGTTTTTAGATGGTTGAAGCCGAATGTCAGTTCAGTTTAACGAAGAATACAAGAAGCTTAACACTTAAGAGTGTTTCAAATTAAAACTCATTTAACTAAATAATGATCCTTTTCTCAAGCTTACATCCCTCTTTTTAGAGACTCAAACAGTGAGTAAAACATAAGGTTTGTAAGGTTTTATTATTGTTTATGTTTTTCATAAAGCTGGTCTTTTTTATTTATTTTTACTTTATTTTTTATTTTTTGTTGGGGGGGATGGTTGAGACTTCTATAGCCTATATCCCAAGAAGTCATAGATGTTTGAAAACCCGATATATATGTAGGTATTTACATATATTAGCTTATATATAATCGTTCAAAATTGCATTCATATATACAATAGTAATTACATAAGTACATACACATGTACCCAAAAGCAATCGTACGTACATTCATTCATACGTACACACACACACACATACATACATACATACATACATATATAAATATCTACATGCATGCAATTATTATTGTTGTTGTTATTGTTGTTATTATTATCATGTTGTTGTTGTTGTTGTTGCTGCTGTTATTATGTTGTTGTTGTTGTTGTTATAGACACACTGATGACTGTGTACAAGCCAAGGACTGATGCTGACAACGTTACAGCTAACTTTAAGGCCGTGCATAGCGTAAGTGACCTGACATTATTTTAATGTTTATTTCAGTTAATCATCTACGAGTCACTGGTAAATATCAGGTCAGAGAGAACCGTTTAAAGATGTAAATTATAACCTGTAATTACAGTTCACCTAATCAGTGAGCACATTTATATATATTATATTACCTTCTGTGGCGTAATAATTGCTGTATTATTTGTGACAGTTATCTACTCTTGTTATGACGTAAGTGTATTTTATTATAAACTGTATTCGTTATGACGTAGCAGTATATTATTATTTGCTTATTATGACGTAGAAGTGTCTCATCTTTAGCTGTCACATAGGTCTGTGTCACTATTAACTGCTTTAGCTATGACGTAAGTGTGTATATTTATTAGCTGCATTAATTATGACGTAAATGTAAGTTATCAGTATATAATGTTATGACGTAAATAATATTATCCCATCATTAATGTCACTAGCTATGGAAATGGAAGTTTAAGAGACCATCTGTTGTATTAACACATTAACAATTGTTCATTTTAAATAATCAAAACACTAACTGAGCGAATACAAGATGCATTATGTGGTTATTTTTGTTTTTTTAATCAGAATAGTGAGATTATAAACAGGTTAGTTTTTGTTAATCTTCATGATTCTGTAATATTAATATCCTTAAATTAGAAAGAAATAAAAATATTCATTTGGAAATATTCAATATTTGTTTTAGCTATTTGTTCGTAACATGAATAAAGTTTAACAGGAATGAAATAAAATAATCATTTTCAAGTCTGTTCTCTGTGTTTATATTTTTAACAATTATTTCAACATAACAAAACATGTTATATTTTTTCAGATTCATGGAGACTCGTGTTTTGTGGCTCCTGCAGTTGACACAGCCATTCGTCTGTCAAAGCGAAACTCTGACGTCTACTTGTACAGCTTTAACCATCAGTCGCCTGTCACTAAACGTCCTATATTAGGTAATCATTCTACTTTACTACTATTACTACTACTGCTGATACTACTACTACTACTACTACTACTACTGCTGCTGCTGCTGCTACTACTACTGCTGCTACTTCAACTACTACTACTATTATTATTATTATTATCATCATCATCATCATTATTATTTTTTTTATTATTTTAGACCACGTTTGATGACAGAAAGAGTCTAATTTCTTTTTTATTATTTGTTTTAATTTTTTATTATTATTATTATTATTATTATTATTATTATTATTATTATTATTATTATTATTATTATTATTATTTTTTTTTTTTTTTACTCTCCAGTCTTTATTAATAACATTTCATAATAACAGAAGACTATAATTTACAAATGTCTGGGCGCCGCCATTTTTCTCTATTCCTGGTGTCTAGACGTTTGACGCATCCTGGTAAAGACAAGTTGGTTTTACTGAGTCGTCACAGAGTCTTCAGTCTGCCATATTTGAGATGCCAGTGTTCAAGGAGTAAAATGTTAAAATGACTGAATTCAATTTTTTTCTAATACTGTTGTTTAAATGTCGTATTTTGTTATTAACGGATGAAAGCTAGTGTAAACAGTTATCTGAGCACAGAAGATCCTTACACTCCGAATAGAAAAAAATAAAAATAAATAATAAATATATAAAAATAAATTAATTAATAAAAAAATATAAAAATAGATAAATAAATAAAGATATAAACAAATAAACAAATAAACAAACAAACAAACAAATAAATAAATGTAAACAAATAAACAAACAAACAAATAAATAAATAAATAAATAAAATACTGTTTTACAGTGAATATTTAAATAAGTAAATATTTATTGACCGTATAACGAGTTGGCCCTGCAGACTCTAAACTTTCTGAGTGAATTTCTCATTTCAAAAACTGAAAAATTCTTATTATTAATCATTAGTAAGTCTACAGTGTGACTAGAAGCGAGTTTCTTCTCGGGTATCCTCGATTCCATGTTACATGTAAACGTTTACGTTTCTTACGTAATAAACATCAGTGTTTTCTCCTGTCACTGCATACACGTTGTACCTGAAATAACAAGTATTCTCACGTTTACCTGTGTTAATTAACACTTCAGGTGTTCCGCACGGCACAGATCAGTTCTACCTGTACGGAAGGCCCCTGTCTGAAGATCATTGTGACAACTACGTGGACGTGGATCGTGACGTCAGTCGTCTCATAATTAAAATGTGGAGCAATTTCGTGAAGTTTGGGTAAACAGTTTGTCATTTAACTACAGACGTAGAACTGATGTATGTATGTGTGTATACACACACACACACACACACACACACACACACACACACATATATATATTAATGCTTGTTTCTTCTTGTTTTTGTTTTGTTCATTTTTTTTTTAAATACATTTAAAGTGTTTACCTCAAAACATACAGCAACACCATCACAATTTAAAATTTGTTTAATTATTACGAAATTAATTAATATAATAATTTTGATGAAAATAATGATAAGCAAAAAATTGCGAGGGAAGATATACTTTGGTAAAATGTTTTATGTTTTATTTAACAAACAGAAAAATTGTTAACCGAAATATACTTGAATGGATCATTACTTACATTATTATGATAATTCGTGTTTTTAATTTTCTGTTCACAGCAAACCTTCTTATTCCTCGTCCTCTCTCACTGCGTGTCCTCGCTTTTCTGACAGAGACCAGATTTGTTTAACTATTTCCAGTCACCATGGCAACGCTACTGTCATCTTACGTTCCAAACCTTGGGCAAAGAAGATTATATTTTGGAACCGCGTGTTTCCTTGGATACGGCATGAACGTGACGTCAAAACGGGCGCCTCTGTTGTCGCTTTTCTCAGTTCGATAGGTGTCGCTGTGATTGTAGCTTCCGTTTGTCTGTGTTACACGAAACAGTCCGAGTTTGAATGATACTGAGTTTTCAGTGTATGTTGAATTACAAATGAAAAGTAAGCAACAAAACTTCTAGATAAACATATATCACGTCATTATTCACAGTGTAAGGGAGAATACTCTCTGTTTGAGCACTTAATTGCTCTAACAGATCAGAACAAGGAACTGTGTAGTTACAGTTTATGAAAAGGAGTACTGAACCTGCAAACCATTAGAAATATCTGCTGAACCATTTTATACATGATTATTTTATACCTATGGCGTTAAAATGTTTGTTTGTTTCGACATTTTTGGAGGGTATATATTTGTATAGATAACAACACTTAATAAGTAACAGGTAGAATCAAGCTTAGATGGACTTTTATATTATATATATATATGTATGTAGGTATATCTGTGCGTGTTCTTTAAGTCACGCACTTACAAATCTTTCAGTTGTATATGAGGACTCAGTCTTTTGTGCCTTTTACTTTTATTTTAGACTCCTTTATATAATAAGTATTATTGTAATTATTATTATGAACATTTTATCGTCATTTTTTCGTCATTATTATGCGCGGCTGTAAGCACTGTACGTATAACAAGTATGTGTAAGGTAAATTTTCATTTTATATTAAATTCAGTTTAGGAATTAGAAGTAACAATATTTATTATTCTTTATAATTATTGCTTTCACTATTTTTATCGTCGTCGTAGTTGTCGTTGATGGTGGTGGCAACGGCGGCCATGACGGTGAGGTTGTTGGTGTTACGTCGTTACGGCTGTTGTTAAATAAAAAGTTATGTATGCTGTGAAATTATTGTAGTTATATATGACATTATATCCTCTCATCTCCATTTCCCTCGCGTACCTTTCGCTTTTTTCTCCCATTCCAGCCAAACCCACGCGATTGGTTTATGTAAGACCGTGGTCTGTGCTTTAAAATGTCTGTTCAACATGCAAAAGATCTCGTTTTCAATTGCTAGCAAATGCGTTTTATGTCAAAGAAACCCGAGTTCAGTTTAGTTTCATATATTCATTCATCTTCTTATTCTCTCCTCGTTTTAGTCGTGAAATTAAGTTGTAAAATAAACACAAGAGCAATCAGAAAACAATTAAACACAACAGAGACCACTGACAGATAAAGATTACTCCACTTTTCCTCCATTAACTGGCTAAAAACGTCAAGCTCGTTTTAGTTTACGAGCGCCATTTTGATAACAAGAGTTAGTGTTCTTGGTTTAAATGACTTTGACGAGTGACATGATCTCTCACTTCCAGGTGGTCTGTGGTGGACGTTCGGTATCGTTCGGTGAATTCCGTGACTTCTTATAACTTGTTTCTTCTGTGACAGTGCTTCAGTAATCGTCGGCTAATTCCGTGACTTACTGTGCTATGTGACTTGAATTCAGTAAAACCAAGCCATATACACACACACATTTTTTATTTCCAGAAACAGAAACGTAAATACATCTATCTGTGAACTTAAATAAAAGTCGTATTCATATATATATATATATATATCTTGATATTATATTTGCATGTGTATCTCAAACTTATTTTAATTCTGTTTCTTACTATTTTTCTAATTTAACTTTTTGTCTTTTGTTTTGTTTGTGTTCTTTTATTCTTTTTTTTTTTTCTTTTTTTTTTTTTTTTTTGGTTCTCTCTTTCTGTCTCTCTCTCTCTGTTATCTTTTGAACAGATCGGTAGAGAGCTGGCTGAACGGTTGATTCACAGATGGAAAAATAAACAAAAACGGAAGAATGAAAAGATAAATAAATCGAGAGATAAGCAGATTATTTCATGCAGGTTTTAAGTGGGTTATTTACAACTTGTCGTGTTGAAAGAATTATTTTCACTGGTCAAGTAGTGAAATAAATCTCAGATAAACAGCAAACTTGTTGTATTGTACAACTTAAATTATTATTACTGAAGTAGATTGTATCACTGTGAAATGAGCTGATTTTAAAAAGTTGTTATCGCAACATGTAGTAATATATAAATACAGAAACATAACGTACAGGATGAAGTTGTATCTACACTCTCTCTCTCTCTCTCTCTCTCTCTCTCTCTCTCTCTCTCTCTCTCTCTCTCTCTCTCTCTCTCTCTCTCTCTCTCTCTCTCTTTCTCCCTCTCTCTCTCTCTCTCTCTCTCACGTTCACTCACTCTCTCTCTCTTCGCTCTCTCTAATGCTGTCTCTGTCTACCTTTCACTGTATATCTCTCTTTATCTCTCTCTTCTTTCTCTCTCTTTTTCTCTTTCTCCTTTGCGTTATTTCTTCTTCTTCTTTTTTTTCTTTCTCTTTCGGTTTTTCTTTCTTTCTCTCTCCTTATCTCTCTCTATATATTCTTTCGCTCACTCACTCTCATTATCAGTAATTTAAGTAGAAGACCACGTGGTAATAATGTATGAGAAAGGTGATAGTGTAAGTGTTTCACAGATGATAACAGTAAACTTGCACACGAAACTAATGTGAAATGTTCCGACCTCTTTAGCTCCATGCTGTTAGCGATATGTTTGTTTGGGAAAATTAAAAATAATTTTTTACTTTGATAGTTTAGTGTAGCAGATTTTTTAAAGAAAAAAATATATATTTATTTCTTTTTAAATTGTTACTGTTTCACAAAAGAAGAAAATCAAACAAATAAAATTAATTTAAAATGAATTTTTAATAAATAGGTTCTTTTTTCTGTCATATTGTTAAAGTTACTTTTTGTTTTTATTTATTTTTGAGGATGTTAATGATAATAAATAAAAACTAATAATAAATAAATAAATAAAAGTAATTTATTTAATCAAATAAAAGAAAAAACTTTAAACACTACATTTTTTTTTTTTAGATTCATTTTAAGAAACTTTATTTATTTATTTATTTAATTATTTAGGTAAGTTCGTTTGTTAGTTTAAAATTTATATATATTCATTTATATATATACTTCTTTATGTTTAACCATTTGCCAGTCAGTCTACGTATACAATAATAATATCTATTTGCATGTATCAAAATATTATTATTAACTATAAATTTAAAAGATTAAATCAGATGTATTACATCACTTTTCTATCAGCGCTGTAGATTATTAGAACTAATCACTCTGTGACGACACTTTTAGGATATAATCAGTAATCTGCAGATAATCGCGTTCAACCTGTTACACGTAATTGCGCTGCACTGGACTTTGATGGCCGCCACGAGTTAGCGAAAGAGAGGTTTCCGCGATTTGACGCGGGTGATAATCCGTCGCTGCAGCAGACGTCAGCCTCAAGATGAAGAAACTTTGAACCGCAAAGTGAGAAACAGGAAAATAAAAAGAGAAGAATATCGCACGCAATGGGTCAGAGGGTAAAGTGTCGTTGTAATCATCACCAATGTTTACCTCTAATCTAAGATGGCGACGCTGACCGACTGCGAAAGTTGACTGGTTTACGGCGCATATTAACGCCGTGTGTAATTTGTGAAAGATAGCGTAACGCGATAAGAGGAATTGTTTACTGCTTCCAGTGCGTCGGACGTCGCGAAACGAGGTTTACGACCACGAAACCAGATAACAGCAACTCAGATCAGTGCGCAAACAGAAACTAGAAGAAAATTAATATTATTACTGTTGTGTTGTAATTAGTGCAGTCGAAATAAAGAATGAAAATAAGAAAGAAATTTTGTAGGAAGTTTTGTATTACATCTTTAATACTATTTTGTACTCACGGAGAAAGACAGGGTATTCGTTGTCTCAGCATAACTGATTACTATAACAGAGATTACAACAGGGAACTGTTTATTTACAATTTATAAAATGGGTACACGGCTGGATCGAGAAATAGCCTGAAGTCCGAAGTTTGAAACACTGAACCTGTACACGGTAACTGTGAGATTAATGTTTCACACTAAGTTACTTTTCGCTCCGTTACTGTCAAATAATTTACAGTTTACAAAGTAAGAAAGAAATCGTCTTCAGTAGAAATCTTGTCGATGCCGTGTCCCAAAGTACCAAGAACCAAGAAATCTGAGACCCTGTTTAGATTGTGATAAACGGACGCACCCAGAGGATTAACGTTTTGTTTGACAGGAGCTGGGTGTGGCTCAGTGGGCATGGTGTTTGACTGAGATGTTACTAAATAAATAAACAAGTATGTAAATAAATAAATAAACAAGTATGTAAATAAATAAATAAATACGTATGTAAATATAAAATAAATAAACAAGTATGTAACTAAATAAATAAACAAGTATGTAAATAAATAAATAAACAAATATGTAAATAAATAAATAAATAAATAAATAAATAAATAAACAAATATGTAACTGAATAAATAAATAAATAATCAATCAGTGGAACAACAGAACAATTAAATATGTAAATAAATAAATAAAATAAAATAACGTGTTTGATCTGGCTGGTGTTTGAGTCTGCGCAGTGACAAAGTGTGAACGAGATCTCGCTGTAACAGCTAACGAGTGGATGTTTCAACGCGTTCATCTGATAACAGTTTCTTTGAAATAAAGTCTGCCGATAAGGATTATTGGAAAATAAACAACATAATTGTTTGCTGTTTTCATTGCGGGTGGTAAACACTACCAGCGACTGAGATACTCTGGTGTTGAACAACAAATAAACTGATGTATCACCGCGCTACGCTACTTTGTTTATCAGATTAATCAGAAAAGTCAAACAGGTGCATTCAGAATATTGTGTTTTTTGTTTTTAAACATTTTAGTATTACGACGTTGTCTGTAGCTTTAATCAGACATATAAATAGATTCGTATATCACAACAAATGACTCTCTCTCTGAATCTATCGTCATCCTGACGTCGAACAGATGACGACATATAACATTCGTATACACAACAAATGACGACTGAAGCTGACGTCGATCAGATGACGACGACATCGACACCAAACTTGTCAGCGAGGTTGTTCTGTTTGACACTTTTCGCTGTTTGTTTTGTTTAACTTCTGTCACAGCAAACAGACGCCAAAAATACCTCTGCGCGTGCCCTTCCTCGCTGAGTCAAAGTCACGTGACAGGCCTACGCTACGCGTCCACTCTGCAGATTTAGTCACCGATTTTTGTAGTTTAACATTTTTCACATTCTTTGATGTATTTGTTATAATTTATTCAAAATTACAATTTTCAAAAAATGATCCTGAAATTTTACTTTGTGTGCTGTGAATAAATGGAATTACAGTATTGGTATATTCTTTTTTCAGAATGCTCTCTCTCTCTCTCTCTCTCTCTCTCTCTCTCTCTCTCTCTCTCTCTCTCTCTCTCTCTCTCTCTCTCTCTCTCTGTGTGTGTGTGTGTGGGAGTAGGTGTGGGTGGATGGGATAGATGTGTTGTGTGTCAGAGAATGAATACAACCGCATTTCCAAACTAACGTACGTCAACTGTTCCTGTATGAAAATACACTCCTAAATTACTGACAGAATTCTCTCTCTCTCTCTCTCTCTCTCTCTCTCTCTCTCTCTCTCTCTCTCTCTCTCTCTCTCTCTCTCTCTCTCTCTCTCTCTCTCTCTCTCTCTCTCTCTCTCTCTCAAAAGTTTCTCTAAATTTCTAGTAACACATTCACATCGAGTTCAAAGATAAGCTATCCTCAGAGTCGATGTTTCAGAAGGGTACAAAGTTTAGCGATCTCTAAGCAGACATGTTTAGAATTGAAATCTGCTGAAGAGGCCACGTTTGTTACCGTGAAGAGCAGCCAATGAACGAAAGACCGGCGCGAGATTGGTGTAAAATGATCCGATTCCCGATTAGTTTTTTAAGAGAATAATACGATTAAGTAAAAGATAGGGATAATCTGCCTCTCGTTACAGATATCACCGAGGTTCGCTCTCCGTGTACGAGAATGTACCCGTGCAGGCAGGTTTTCAGTTTATACGTTCGCTTCTGTTCAAGTGGCTTTAAACCCGATATCGTGGTGTTGAGACTAATGTATCTTGAGTGTAACACGGCGGGTACTGGAAACAACGAGTTAAATATAATTAATCCTTTCTCCGCGATATCTCTGTATCAGTATCTGTTAATACTGCTAATACAGCTAATGCGAATAGTAATACTTCAACAACTGACACCATTTTTTCTGCTATTACTACTAATATTACTGTTACCACTTCTACTATTACTTTTAATATTACTAGAACTCCTACTACTAAAACTAGTAATAATATTGCTGCTACTACTTCTACTTTTACTACTTATATTACTCATGCTACTGCTGCTGCTACTAAATAACTGAAAACAACACTGAGTGTGTAATAACTCTCTTGTCATCACAACTCTACATAACCGCCACACTGAAGACAAATTTACTAAAACATCCGTGACGTTTCCCCGACACAAACTGCTACACAGAGACTACTAACACGAAACAACTACTACTACGGATCACACCGAACCACGCCAGGTGTATAGAGCTGACGCTACACGGACTCCCACGCTGACTGTGTTCAAACAGCAGTGTTGTGTTTCATCTTGCTAAGAGTCGTGTTTGACAGGCTGGTGGAACACGCAGACGTCTGCGAGACACGGAACATCACGCACAATCACGCACCTCGCGACAACGAGAAGCCGAGCGACTCCCTTTAACAGCCCGGGTCGCGTGACGGATGGGCGTGACCTATTCCGGGGAGTGTGCGAATCCAACGGAAGTTTTGCACGGTGGTTTTTACATATGTGAAATGTAGCGCTAAACACAGCCCAGATGAAAACGTTCAGTGAAAAACCACGTGGCCGCGCATAATAATAAAACGTTGTTGTTGAGGCGGACTTGACGTCTTTGTACACCTTGTAGGTCGCGATGTTAACAAACAAGTGACAACTTTAATTACCCCTGTTTCATCTGGACGTATGCTTTTTTATTTCTTTATTTTATTTTATTTTATTTTTTATTTATTTATTTTTTTTTTGTATTTATTTTTTTTTTTATTTTTATTTTTTTTTTTTTTTTTTTTTTTTTTTTTTTTTTTTTTTTTTTTTTTTTTTTTTTTTCTATTCTTTCATTTTTTATTATTTTTACTTTTTTTTAACTGTTGTGTTCTTTTTTTTTTTTTTGAAGATAACTATTTCGAAGATAGGTTGATTATTTAATTTGTCTGTTTGTGAGTGTTTATACCATATACACAAAAACATATACGTTATTATAGACTCAAACACTTTCTTTTATTTATTACCTTTCAAGGTAAAATTAATGTGAATCTGATTTACAACTGTCCGAATTTCAAAAACAAATTAAAAAAAGACATTATCCTAAAAGTCCTGCCAAGATTCTCCTCACCAACTCTGATTTTAAATCCAAAAAATAAAAATAAAAATAATTTATATATTAATAATATATCATTTATTTCCCAACGTAGAAAGATTTATTTAAAAACACAAAAACAGCAGTTGGCCGCTTTCTAATGCTGTCGTCGTTGCTGTTGACGTATAAAACGGACACGATCTGGATTCTGTTTTACAAAATTACTAAATCTGCCGAATTTCTGTCGGTTTTAATGTCCATTTCCTTTCCCGCCCTTGTGCTTGTCACGTCTGCTATTTTAGCTTACGGTTTACAGACGTCGAATGTCCTAGCAGACGACAACCGATTCCAGAAATATTGCTAGGTGTTAGCGGTTTGAGGGGGGGAGGATGTTGACTTCGTGTAAGTAGTTTCCCCAACCGTCTGCAGCTGCTGATATAAGTTATAAAAACAACCTCGGATTCCTGCCTCACTCGCTTGTCAACATTATTCAAATTCGTCTGACCCCCATAGCTCAAGTTCCGGGGGTGACTGCCGCAGGAATGCGACATAACGAGCAGTTTTGACGTGCGGCAGGCCCCCGACCCCCCTTTGTCCAAATCCCAGATGATTGCAGATGAAAGGAGGTCACGTGACGTTTGCTAATGCAGTCGTGTTGTATTATTAATCAAAACGATATTGAACAAACAAGAAAAACAGGCACTTTATGTTTCCAGTTTCGTATCACAGTCTAATGTGGTTCTTTGATAAAAATATCTTTTGTTTTCATATTTTTATATTTGTAAATGTTTCGTTTAGTTCGCACAGACAGATATAAAACTTATAGATAGATAGACAGACAGACATATATATATACATAGAGAGAGAGAGATACTGATGGTTGGATAGTCAGATAGACAGATAGAGAGAATGATAGATAGATAGATAGATAGACAGGTAGAGAGACCGATAGATAGAAAGATAGACAGATATATATATATATATATATATATATACATACATACAGACTGATAATGAGAGATAAATAGATAGATTGATAGATAGATAGATAGATAGATAGATAGATAGATAGATAGATAGATAGATAGATAGATATATAGATAGACAGATAGACAGATAGACAGAAATATACAGACAGACTGATAGATAGACTAACAGAGATAGATAGATAGATAGATAGATAGATGTATGTGTATGTATGTGTGTGCGCTAAGTAAGTAGGTAGGTTGATAAGAAGGACAGACATTCAGAGTTAGGTAGACAAACAGACACACACACACATACATACATACATACATTAATTCACACATACATACATTAATACACACATACATACATACATTAATACATAATCACACACACACATACATACATACATACATACATAATCACACATACATACATACATACATACATACAATACATACATACATACATACATCAACACACACATACATATACATACATCATCACACACACATACATACATACATACATACATACATACATAATCACACATACATACATACATGCATACATTAATACATACATACATACATTAATACACACATACATACATACATACATAATCACACACACATACATACATACATACATACATACATACATACATACATACACACACACACACACATACATACACACACAGAGGGACAGGACAGTGTATTCTTTATATTACTTGTGAGTATAATTAATTTAATAGACAAGCCAGAGATAAAAATAGTACAGCTACAGTTTATCAAACAAGAAGCCGGGAGACTAAGTTTTAATTGTTTTGTCTCGTGTTGCAGTCTCTCCGCGTCTGTCTTTTGTTTGGGATTCCTAGCATTCCAGTCTGCCGGTGTCTAACGTGTTCCCACGTAAAAAAACCGAGAAAAACGTAGAACTGCGATAGAAGCAGCCACGACCCCAGTTTACCTGATAACCAGCGTCAGAACGAGGCAGTGCCAGCCCACTGTGACCTCTCAACTTCATTACGTCAGCTGATTAACATGCGCAGACTGCAAACAACGCACCTATTTTTTGTTAATCTTAGTCGAAGTCTCCGAACTTTTGTTTATTAATATATATATATATATATATATATATATATATATATATATATATATATATATAACTTTTAAGGTGAAAATTATTTGTTATTCTTTCTCTTTCTTTTTTAGTATATTTTTTGTACATAAGAAAAGTTACTAAATATTTCTATAAATTCTTTTGTTTTAGGTAAATAAATTCATTACAGCGGCTTCTTCGAGTTCATTTCTGTTAAGGAAGAAATCCAGATAAACTATTAAGTCACAGTTCCAAAATCCTGTAAATAATTAAATTAAAAATAATAATAATAAATAAATGATAGTTTAGCCATAATATTAATGACTATTAGCTGACAAAAAGACTGAAGATTTTCGGAGAAATTATTAATTATTTTGTTATTTTATTATTTTGCTGTTACTGTTGGTGGTGGTGGTGGTGGTGGTGTTATATGTCATATTGTCCGAAAGAAAATACAATTTCATAATTTACTTTTCCCAGTTAGCAACATCTAGTCATTTCGGAGACCTTCCCATGGAAAGTAAAACACAAACGTACACTTACTTCATCATCCCACTTTGGCTAGATGTTTCTCTAAAAATCTATTTCATCTACCCACTAAACCTTTTCTTTTGACGACAGAAGAGCTATACTACGGGACATCACTCTGATGTACTGTTTCTCATACAGCCACTTATACGTGTATGTGTTTGTTCTGTACTAAATTTAACACAGATTTGAGACTCTTCACGTGCTTGGCGAACATAAAACATGACAAGAGGTGACTAAATCATCTCCACAGACGAGAGAACTACTAGCAGAGATTTATGTAAGGCAAGCACTTAGGTTTAGACTAACACAGTCAGTACCATGACTGTTGTTACACAAATCCATAATTTTCACATTTTAGTACTTGTATGAATTAGATTAAACAAATTCAGTGCATGAAGATCAGTATAGACATGTTATGATTACTTCTGTTTGACAACATTGATTAATTTTCTGTCATCGACTACTTAATGGCAGACATTTCGGTCGACTTTTCTTTATTTGAAATTCATTTTTTTATATATTATTTATATTTTTTTTTTTTTTTTTTTTTTTGTGACAGCTGTCTGTTATTGGCACTTTCCAACAGACTAAAGAAAACAAAACATATTTCAGCCTCTAATAAACTAATTGTGGGTTTTAGTTGGAACGGGATTTACCACTTTATAGGGATTATTATTTCTAACAGTCAAACATCAGATCAGCATTTTAAATGAAAAACGGAAGTTCTGTATAAAATATCGGTAAATTAAGTTCATTGTAACTGAAGGAAATACCCAAATTATCACTTTCATTAAATAACTTCATTTAATCATTTAGGCAAAGATTTCAGGTAATTTTTATTCATTTAGCTGAAAATTTGTTCGTTTCTTTTTCCGTAAACTTTGTGATGAAGAAAGTAAACAAGCAGAAGTAAGTGAAATTGTGATTTGCAACAATTACAATAAACATGCGCGCTCTCTCTCACAACACACAGACATACATACAGAACATACACACATAGAGATATACACATATGCACATACAGAACATACAGCCACAGAGATATACACATATGCACGTACAGAGACAGACACGCAGACAAAACAATAAAAGTATTAAGTTTATTTAATAGTACTGCTACAGCTGACTTGCATGTGAATGAGATAGAGAAGTTCATTCACTCAGTGTAAGCGGAAGATTCTGAGTCACACAATGTACTTGATCTTCTCCTCTGTACCAGTCATCGGAAGTCGCCATCATCAACCGGAAGCACATCTTCAGTTACTTCCCTTTGAAAGTCGGCTTATTAAAGATGAGTAACGGACTGACTGACGTGCAGTTTGACTCTGTTACGTGCTCGATGTTACGTAGTGACCGTTTGTTTAATTATTATACTTTTATTTAATCAAACACTGTGACTACACTTCTTTCCAGAAGTCAACATTTTATACCTTTCCGTCAACATCTCTTCATCTGCGTAATCCACCTACATCGCCAATCAAATACTTGGACTTCCTGATAAGAGCAGTTTTACAGTTACAGAAGTTAATGATAACAGGACTTCATTTAACAAATAATACAATAAATATCAATTAAATATCCTGTTATGGCTGTAGCTTTTTACATCACATATTCATATATTTACTCATAACTAAAACAGATATAATTATATATGTGTGTGTGTGTATGTATGCATGTATATGTGTATGTATGTAGGTAGGTAGGTAGGTATGTAGGTATGTATGAATATATATAATCATCATTGTCATCATCATCATTAGTGATTCGAGACCCAGTATTTTATTCTTCAAAGTTTTTTTTTTTTTTTATTTTAAAGGAAGCGTCAAAATAATGTTTACAGCTGATTTCATCCTAAACACCAACATTATAAAACCATATACATCATTATACTTTACATTAAATCACGAATACAGATGTGTTTATTCATTCACGTACGTGTCTATCCACCACAGTATCACAACTCTTAACTTAGTCATAACATGGAGTGAAAACTGCCAATCAATAAAACTGTCCTCTTCACTTGCTGAGATATATACAGTTCTCTTCTCTCGGAAGTGGAAATCTCCTTCGAGAAAAGTCATAAATATTCACATAGCAAACAGAACGGTTCTAACGGACCAAGTGCTTGTATACTAGTTTATGACTGACGCTGATACGATGAAATATCCTCCAAACAAACCTTTAAAGATGTGATGACAAAGGTTTTAATGTCTTTCGATAACTTATTAAGATTCTTGACGTACAAATTATCTTTTGTAAAGAAGTGTTGATGTTTCGATAAAATTCTCCTTCACAAATTCATAATGCTATTCAAACAACAGCAATCAGTTGAAACAATATGTCTGCATATATAGTAATATCTAGCGTATCAGTATACGTTAATATTTTGTAATTACAGAGCAAACTGTAACAATACGATTTCGTATCTTACAACAATAAGTCACACTGTAACAATACGACTTCGTATCGTAACATAATAACACAGACTGTAACAATACGACTTTGTATCTTACATCAGTATCATACAGACTGTAACACTACAACAGTAACTCACTCTATAACAATACGTATTCGAATTCAAGACTAAAATCAACTGTTTCATAATAAACGGAACCTGTAAATCACAGTCATTAGGTTAATACTAGATCAGCGTGCGAGCTGCAGTTTGGGATTTTGATTATTGTTACATGAAAAGATATCTGAACAGCGAGGTGACACAGAACGCTGTAAGATAACGCTGCAATTAACGAGTCAAGTGTTGTGTGTAAGGTGCTGCTGTTTTCACCTGATAAATATTTATCTCATACACCTTGTTAATCTCGCACCCTGTAGAGGAATAAGCGGCAGTGAAAAGCGGGCACCCGTTCACAAATGTAATAATTCTCACGTGCCGCACTAATTTTAAAAGAAATAATTCCTCTTTTAATTGTAACATTAACAACAAACCCCTTTTTTTGTTTTCGTATATAAATATATATTTATATTTATATATATATTTATAGTAATGAATGAATGAATGTTTTACGACATTCCTGCACAAAAATATATATCGGCTGTTGGGTGTCAAACAGAGTTAAATATACCTAAATGGTTTTTTTTAATAATAATAATTTATAATATTAATAGTAGTAGTAGTAATAGTAATAACAATAGCAGACGTTGAAGAAATAGCAAACTGCTGTTGTTGCTGTCGTAACGGGACAATTGCTGATACATAATAGAGCACAAGTCCAGAGGAATACAGATTTGATCCCGTGACCATTAAAACTAACGCGTGTACAAAGAACTACACATTTTTATATTAGTGTTGTAATATTTTTAAGTTTTAACGACTCATTATGCCAGTGTTTCTGTATTAGGTTTGTTTTCTGTTTATCTTTAGTACAAGTGACCCTGTTTAGTAAGATAACTGTTAGATATATCTTAGCTGTTGTATAATGTGATATGTTTGTATCTTATCAATTACATCCTTCTCTTTCTCTCTCTCTCTCTCTCTCTCTCTCTCTCTCTCTCTCTCTCTCTCTCTCTCTCATGTTCGTTGTTATCATCAGCATCATCATCATTATCATCATTATTATCATCATCATTATCACCATCGTCACCATTATAGTCTTTCATTATAACTTTTGTTTCCGTTCTTTTTCTAGATTTAAATATTTGCTTATTTGTGCTCGTGTATTTTTTTTAATTTATTTATTTGTTCATTTTTCCTTATTTATTTATTTATTTATTTATTTATTTATTTATTTATTTATTTATTTGTTTGTTTGTTTGTTTGTTTGCTTGTTTGTTTGTTTGTTTATTCATTTATTTATTCCACATTTTTATTGTTGATTCTTGTTTGTTTTTGGATGTTTTTTTTAAATTATTTGTTTCCTGTTTTTCCACCTTTTTATATTCATTTAGGATTATAATATGAAGCGTTATTATGTTATTATTAGCGTTTTAAACTAATGAACTAAAAATTATTTATTTATTCAAACATAAGCAATATTTAGATACTATCTACATTTAGAGAATATAAAAATCATCAGCAAGTGGAATGTAGTCACTTGAACTTCATTCATGTTGATAGTGTTTATCTTAATAACCTCTCTCCCCCACTCCTACCCACCCGCCCGCTCTCTATCTCAAAGAGATAATGCGACAAATCCAGATTTAACCAGATCTCGCAGCTTTGTCTTCCGTAAACCTTTTTACGTGTTGTCAGATCCAGCCAGTATTCGTGACGAACTGCTGACACAGGATCGATCCCCGACAGTAAGCCCACTGGGCTATTTCCCGTTCCAACTTCTGTTCTACACACCCAGTGCATCTGTTCTGCCTATAACTCGTTGATTCTGCTGGGACGAGGGTTGACAAATATGAAATGTAATCACATCCTTGAAAAAAGTGAAGAATATTCCTTATATAAACAAATTTCTTCCCCCTTCCGTGATACCTCTACACACCCACGTGTACAAGCACACAAACTTCCTCCTCCTGAACCAGAGAGCCCCTGAATATTGTCTGTGTGCAGTCTAACCAGTCGTTCTAACCAGACAACAGAATAGTGTCTGTGTGCAGTCTAACCAGACGTTCTAACCAGACAACAGAATAGTGTCTGTGTGCAGTCTAACCAGACGTTCTAACCAGACAACAGAATAGTGTCTGTGTGCAGTCTAACCAGTCTAACAAGACAACAGAATAGTGTCTGTGTGCAGTCTAACCAGTCTAACAAGACAACAGAATATTGTCTGTGTGCAGTCTAACCAGTCTAACCAGTCTAACAAGACAACAGAATATTGTCAGTGTGCAGTCTAACCAGTCTAACAAGACAACAGAATATTGTCTGTGTGCAGTCTAACCAGTCTAACCAGTCTAACCAGACAACAGAATATTGTCAGTGTGCAGTCTAACCAGTCTAACAAGACAACAGAATATTGTCAGTGTGCAGTCTAACCAGTCTAACAAGACAACAGAATATTGTCTGTGTGCAGTCTAACCAGTCTAACCAGTCTAACAAGACAACAGAATATTGTCAGTGTGCAGTCTAACCAGTCTAACAAGACAACAGAATATTGTCTGTGTGCAGTCTAACCAGTCTAACCAGTCTAACAAGACAACAGAATATTGTCAGTGTGCAGTCTAACCAGTCTAACAAGACAACAGAATATTGTCAGTGTGCAGTCTAACCAGTCTAACAAGACAACAGAATATTGTCTGTGTGCAGTCTAACCAGTCTAACAAGACAACAGAATATTGTCAGTGTGCAGTCTAACCAGTCTAACAAGACAACAGAATATTGTCAGTGTGCAGTCTAACCAGTCTAACAAGACAACAGAATATTGTCTGTGTGCAGTCTAACCAGTCTAACCAGTCTAACAAGACAACAGAATACAGTCTAACCAGTCTAACAAGACAACAGAATATTGTCTGTGTGCAGTCTAACCAGTCTAACCAGTCTAACAAGACAACAGAAATTGTCAGAATATTGTCAGAATATTGTCAGTGCAGTCTAACCAGCAGTCTAACCAGTCTAACAAGACAACAGAATATATGTCTGTGTGCAGTCTAACCAGTCTAAATTGTATATATAACAAGACAACAGAATAAATACACAGTCTAACAAGACAACACAGTCTAACCAGTCTAACAAGACAACAGAATATTGTCTGTGTGCAGTCTAATACTAACCAGTCTAACACAACATATAACCAGACATAGAATATCGTTTGTGTGCACACCAGTCTAACAGACATAACAAGACAACAGAATACTGTGTGCAGTCTACATAACAAGACAACATTGTCTGTGTGCACACACGTTCTAACAAGACAACAGAATACAGTCTAACCAGTCTAATCCATAGACAACAGAATACAGTCTAACCAGTTACAACAGAATATATAATTATATTTTTAAAATTTATTATTTTATTTTATTATTAATTATATTACGTTTTACTGCAGTCTAACCAGTTACAACAGAATATACTATTAGTACTACTAGTACTACTAATACTACTAATACTACTATAATATAATTTTATCTTTTTATGTTATTTTCAATTTAATTTTTTAATTTAATTTTTTTTTTTTTATTCATTTGGTCACGTGGTTAGAAGATCCCCGCACACTGTAACTAGGCGTGCCGTGCGCGTGCAGCTCAAATCAATGGATTATTAAAAAAAAAAAAAAAAAAAAACGCTCGGTTATGATACAGCATAACGCTGTGCACTGTAATGAAGATTGAAATAATCTGAGTGAAGTCGTAACACTAACGAAACGGAAACAGTCTATCATCACCAAACTGTTTTCATTATTAACCAGTTTAATTAGGTCACGTCTCCTCTTGTTACAAAAGACGCAGTACAACAAACTGCTATACAAAAAATAATAAAAAAAATATAAAAATTAAAATTAAAATTTAAAAAGGAGAAAGAAGATTTTACAGTAGACTGTAATTAGTGAAATGAGTTTTTTATTATCAGTCGCTCGTTATTCTTTATTAACTAAATTAGTGACCTGTTTAAATTAGATAATTATATTGCGTCACACACACACACACACACACAAATACACACACAAACACACACATACACACACACACACAAAACACACACACACACACACACACACAAACACACACACACAAACACACACACACACACAAACACACATATACACACACAAACACACACACATACACACACATACACACACACACACACACACACATACACACACACACACACACACAAACACACACACATTTACAGACATGCACACATCTAAAAATGTACATATTAAAAGGTTAATATTTATTTATTTATTTATTTATTTATTTACTTGTTTTCATATTATTACCAATACAATGAAAATTTAAACTTCAATATAAAAATAAGGTTAAAGCAAAACTATTTTAATCTGAACAAAATATATAATTTTTTATTTATTTATTTATTTATTAATTTTATTATTATTGTTTTAAAACATCTTTTGAATTACGTTATCTATAAGTATGTTTTATCCGTGTGAGTGCATGTATGTGTATATACGTATTATGTGTTCTGTATGTATGTGTGCATATATATATCATATATCATATATGTTTTATAATATCTATTTATGTAGATATGCACGGACATATGTACTATGAATAAACCTGCATAATCTGCGTTTTAATACCCTGAACACGATATTATTAACCTTATCAGCTTAAACTATATATATATATATATATATATATATATATAATCATTATTTTTATTTTTATTTTTTTAACAATTTATCATTAGTTATCGGATGACCTTAGCGAAAGATGGAGAAGTCATCTGTTATCAGTAATCAATATAAATAATTAAATATGTATATGTATATAGTTAACTGGGGTTTTGTTGTTTAAATAACCCTCGAGAAACATTTTAAAATATCTATTAGCACACATACACCACAACGTTTAAAGAAACAAAAACGAATTTAGAAAATAGTGTAAAATTTATTATTAAACTTTAGATACATCGAAAATGGTTATTGTTTCTGTATATATATATATAAGATAAAGAGGTAACCAAGAGTATACAATGTTTAACGTTGCCGCTGATGAAAAAAAAAAAAAAAAAAAAAAATGAAATAATTTATATGCATATGTACATTTGATATTGCGCACGTTACATAAAGAATTGCGGGTCAAAGTTCAGCTGAAACCAGTGACCTGACGGCGAGGTCAAATAAAGTGGGTGAACAACGTCCCTGACGTGTTTCTGCTGTAGCGTACAAAGGTTACATACAACCAATATTTCAAATGTCTCTTTTAACTAACGACTCCATTACACATTACTGGCTAATCAATAATACTAGTAATAATAATAATAATAATAATAATAATAATAATAATAATAATAATAATAATAATAATAATAATAATTATTATTATTATTATTATAAAAATAATAATGATAGTAATAGTAATAATAATAATAATAATAATAATAATAATAATAATAATAATAATAATAAACCAAAAAAACAACTATGGATGGTAATTTCTAACAAACTGTAATGAAAAAATAAATACAATAAACTTAATTACAGTGCAGCCTAAATTAAAGACAATCACAAATGAAAAATATTCAGACATCTGTAAAATGATTTATATCGTAATTTCTTCTGTTGAACAATACTGTTATCATATACAATACTGTTACACAAGAAAGTCACCTTTCTCTCGTTATGTCACTGGGAAATGATGGAAAGCTGTTTACTTGTTAAAGAGAAATTAACTGAGATTACAGTGAATCGAACAGATCAGAGAAAAGCTTTAGAAAATTGTGATGATTTATTTAAAGAACATGCATAAAGTACGTACAACAAAAATCTGTGATTTTTCCAGCCCGTATTAAAACTGCTCTCTGGGATTTTTATCATCTTCTGCATCGAAATGTACTCCTTAGAGAAACTGTAACTGTGTGCGTGCTAGCTGAACCACACCCTTTCCCCAGGGTGTACGTACTTTATGGACACTCCTTGACACTCATATGAGACCATAAACAAAAATCACTTCGTAATCGTGATTTAAATTTAATTTCTGGTCAAAATGCACATTTTAAAATATATACTTTAATTTTTTTTTTTTTTTTTTTTTTTTTTAAAAACGTCTATAAAACAAAGTAAAGGCCTTTCAAACTTTTGACTGGCCTGAGAACTGCGCGTTAACAACTAGAGAACTTGTCCTGTTGTTCTTGTGCTCATTTATCTACTGGCCCTTTCTTCATACTGTCCTTCCAACCCCCCTGTTTCCGACCACCTGTTTCCAACCCCTGTTTCCGACCCCCTGTTTCCGACCACCTGTTTCCAACCCCCATGTTTCCGACCTAGCTGTTTCACTCATCCCCACCTTCTTTATCCTCCCTGCCTCCCAGATCTTGCCCTTTTTCGTGTACATCTGCCCTATTGAAGATTGCCTGTGTATTAATCTGCCTTTCCGTCAAGTGTGCTCACTTTTATCTCAAACCCTGGCCACCAACTCTTTCTCTGCCCTCTTCTACTTTTTTCTTCTCTCTAATTCTCTCTCGTTAGCCTAGCACCCTACTCGGTTTTTTCCTTTCTCTGCCCTCACCCTCCCTGTTGTGTGTTTTCCCCACCCTGGTTCCGCCCGTGTTAAGTGCACTGAGATCGCGAACAGAGAGACGTTCTGTTATTTAAAACATTTTCTGTGTTGTCTAACAATTAACCCCGCGAAAATTCTACATCTCCAAATTAAATTTGCCGACACACAAAACATTGATAACATTCCTCAGTTTATCAGGGAAAACATAAACCACCATCTCCGCGACTCTGATTCCGCAACTGCCAAGTACAGCACAACAAAACGTTATTAATTTCTTCAGAATCGGCGATTACTGTTCGGAACTTTTCGTAATTGTTTTGGCACATTTCGGCTTTGTTCGGAAAACATCGGCCTCCACATTTTGTTGCTCTGTCTCTCTGTTTTTTTTTTTTTTTTCTTTCTTTCTTGTTTTTTCAGTCTTTCCTCGCTGTACTAACAACAGTTTTGATTAACGTGGTCAATGACTTTCCGTCGTGGGATGAAAACTTTCCTTCAAATGTAATATTTCAAAACTTATATTTTAGGGTAAGTTGTGATCGCTTTATTCTGTGGAAGACGGGGTGAAGTATATCAAAGTTTAAACAAAACCTTTGACACCCTCGTTCAACAAACTGTCCTCGAATTCCATTCGATGTCTTTCCTAATAATTTAAAAAAAATCTCTCTAGCGGCGACACCTAAAACGAGGCTGACGTGGTTAAGGCGGACACGATGCATGCACCGAAGTCGTAAGCGTACGATGAGTAACCGTCATCCAGATTGCAGACGACTTCCGGCTGACTGGAACAAGAGTTATCTAAACTGGGTTTCAGCTCGATCTGGCCCAGGTCCAAACTGTGGCCGGAGAAGCCAGAGGACGGGTAGCTGGTGAAGCCGGTGAAAGGTGAACTGTTGTTGCTAGGCGCCCCGTACAGGTACTGGTCGAACTCGCTTCTGTCCACCTCGGCCAGCCTCTCCACCTCGGAAAACTTCTCCAGAATATCTCCCTCCGCCATGCTGGCGCCCTCCGACGCGAAGCAGCTCGTGTGGGGCGCGTGCGGCGCGTGCGGCGCCTTCTGTCCAATGTGGCGCAGCGGAGGCGGCTCGTGCTGCGACGTGGCAGACGACTTCGGGCGGCTGTTGTAGTAGCTGACGACGGAGGTGCTCGTCTGACTGACGAGCTTTCTCAGCGTGACGAGGTTGTCCGACGACGACGACAAGTTGATGCTGGTCGGGGTCGGGGTGTAGTTGCTGCCGAAACGTCCAAACAAACTGACGTTGCCGTTGCTGAATTTCCTCAGCAGCTCTGAGTACGAAGACGACGTTTTCACGTTGTTCTCTGGTTTTAAGATGTCGTCGCTGCAAGGCTGGGGGGGGAACTTAAACACGCTCTCCCCCGCGTCCATCGGCGACCTGTCCGGAGTCAGTAATCCGTTAGAATTGATAACGTCCTCGTAGTACATGTGCATCAGTTTGTTGTCGTCTCTTGCTGACGTTCCTGACGTGGTTACGTGGTTTGCTGTCGTTGCTGTCGGGACTGGAGGGTGGCGACGATTCGGGAGTGTTGAGGAGATTGGACAAGATAGGCGCAGTCAGACTTGCAGCACTGTTCGGGGATCCATGGAAACCGTGTGACGTAGCAGCAGACGAAGTATTTGCTTGCTGAGATCTTGAATCGCCGATTTTTGCCGAAGACATGTCGTTTCTGGCGTCGTGATGAGGCGAAAGACCAGACGCTCTCTTGCAAATGCGCTTCGGGTGTTTCCGTCTTCGAGGCCGATATTTGTAATCCGGGTGATCGACAAGCAGCTGAACGCGAAGTCTCTCCGCTTCCTCTACAAATGGCCGCTTCTCTTCCACGCGAAGATTCTTCCAGTGTTTTCCTACAAAATAACAAACATTTCGTTATATATATATATATATATATATAATATCCGATATGTAAAATATATTTCAAATTACCTCTGACTATATTACTGAACAGAAAAAAAAAAAAAAAAAAACATTAACCAATAATAATAATAATAACAACAACAGCAATAATAACAATAACAATAATAATATATAATATATTATAATAATAATAACAATAATAATAAATATAACATTATTATTATTATTATTATTATTATTATTATTATTATTATTATTATTATTATTATTATTATTATTATTATTAAAAGCAACTACTCGATCGTACACCATCTTATTAATTCCCGGCTATGTAGTTAATTAATGTACGCCGTCAGCTGTCTGGGCTGGGGGAGAGAAATGTTTTAAATTTAACACTAAAGTAATTCGCACGACAAACTGAAATGCGTGGAAATCAAACGCAGACGTTTTTCTGTAAAAACCGCGCCGTCCCGGCTGACTGTTCTGCCGGAGCCGTGCATTTAACGGTGGTTGTTGAAAAAAACAGCAACAAGTGGCCTGCACGGCGAAAACCCGGTATCGGCTCGAGTGACATGGAGTGGTCCGGGTCAGGGTGTGTGTTTACATGTGTGTGTGAGCCACGAGGTTTTAATATTGGGTTTCAGAATGGTTTCAGCTAATTCCGCGGATAACGATGACTCGCCACGTTGAAAGGAAAATAAAAAAATAGTGCGACATAAAAATATCACGGTTTTGTTATTGTTGTTGTTATGTCATGCCTGCCCGTATGTTGTGAAATATGTCACAGCGTCACGTGAAACAATGTGATAAAATACTGTGCAATATTTCGTTACACTTTAGTGTATAAACAATATAAAATAAAAAAAAAAAAAAAAAAATAAAAAAAAAAAAAAAAAAAAAAAAAATAAAAACAACAATAATAATAAATAAATAATAATAATAAAATAAATAATATATATATAGATAGATAGATAGATAGATAGATAGATAGATAGATAGATACACAGATAGATAGATAGATAGATAAATAAATATTGCATTACATTATACTCTATCATATTGCATTACATTATACTATTATATTACACTATACTATACTATACTACACTATGCTATGATGTGCCATGCTATGCTATTGTATTATATTACATTACATTATTATTATATTATAGTATATTATATTATATTATATTATATTATATTATATTATATTATATTGTTTTGAAATAATTATTTATCCATTATATTCTGTGTTGTGTTTTATTTCACTAATTAACAGTAAATTAATCAATTATTACTTCTCTCATAAAATAAATACACGGAATATGTACATTTCTGAAAGTGTATAATTAGTTATTTATACGTTAAAGCACACATACCAAAAATCATCAAACTTAGTTTTTAATTTTTCTTTGTTGTAATACACAAAGTACTTGTCTGTCTGTCTGTGTGTATGTGCATGTGTGTTGAGAGAGAGAGAGAGAGAGAGAGAGAGAGAGAGAGAGAGAGAGAGAGAGAGAGAGAGAGAGAGAGAGAGAGAGAGAGAGAGAGAGAGAGAGAGAGAGAGAGAGAGAGAGAGAGAGAAAGGGAGGGGGGATTACTATTAAAAATTATAATTATACATATATGTATAGTTTGTGATATAGTAATAAGATCAAACATTTTAATAATATTTGGTTTATATTTTGCTTTTCTTTTCTTTAAATTATTTTCAGTTAAGTTACGTTCAAATAAAAGTTATATCAAGAATTAAATTGTTATTATTGTTTTAGCTAATGTTGATGACGTTGTTTTTCTTGTTGTTATTATTATTATTATCATGAACTGTCAACAGTAACGTTATTATTATTATTACTGTTATTATTTTAGTTTTACTACTACTGTTATTATTACTACTGTATTATTATTATTATTATTATTATTATTATTATTATTACTACCGTTATTATTATTATTATTATTAGTTATTATTATTACTATTGTTACTATAATTATTACTACTGTTATTAATATTTATTATTATTATTAGTTATTATTATTATTGTTATTACAACTGTTCTTCTTATTATTATTATTATTAATACTGCTGTTATTATTATAGTAGTAGGAGTAGTAGTAATAGTACACCGATTGGTATTTATTTTTATTTCCAGTTAAAAAATATATTAAACATACATTATGAGTTCAACCTATGTTTAATTTAATAAGAACAAACAAATTATACTTATGTTAAAAAGATAATCAAGAAGAAGAAAAAAGAGAAGAGGAGAAGGAACAACAACAACAGCAATAATAATAATAATAACAATAATAATAATAATAATAATAATAATAATAATAATAATAATAATAATAATAATAATAATAATAATAATAATAGTAATGAAATAGATTAGAAAAGCTAAAGAAAAGATTTTGTTGAAGGTGATATCACAATGAAGGAAATTAAAACAGAAGAGTGTTTATAAATGTCAGGATTTCCTTTTCCCAGTATTTTATACATTTCAGTTCTTCCGTTACCTAATATTAACAAATTTCAGTATTTAGCTTGCCCAGTATTCTTATAAATCTCTGATTTTAAATTTTAATTTAATTTTTTTTTTTTTTTTTTTTTTTTTTTTACCAATGATTTTTGAATCACAGTATTTCGCTTACCCAGTATTTATAAATTCGTTTACCCAATATTTTTAAATCTGAGAAGTTCGCTTACCCAGTATCTTGCTGAGGTCCGCGTTGTGGATGTCGGGGTTTTCGTCGGCCAGTTTCTTCCTCTCAACTTTGGCCCACACCATGAACGCGTTCATCGGCCTGCGAATCCTCTGCTCTTTGCGCCTCTCCGCGCTCTGCTCGTACTTGTCTTCGTGCTCCGTGCTCTCCGGACAAATGTACTTCGTCCAGTCGTACTGGTACTGTTGCTGCTGATGATGTTGCTGATGCTGATGCTGCTGCAAGCGTGGCAGAACGGTGTGGCCCCCGTGGGGGATCATGCCAAGCATGGGTCTACGTTGTTGTGCGGGACAGTCTGCAACATCCTGTCTGTCTGTTAGTCAGTCAGACACAGCGAGAGTGGAAGACGTGCTGCTGTCCGAAATCAGCTGATGACGTAGATTTAATCCGAGGCGAAGAACAGCTCGCGATCCGTGAAACCCGAGATGCAAGCCGGGACTGAGCGCTCGCGCACTGCGACATTGGATATCAACAGACGACTGTCATTTATAGAACGAACGTCTGCGGTCAGCGCGAGACACTCCAGCCCTGCAGCCAATCAGAAGCCGACTTCGTGTCCCGATAAGGCTGTATGCAAATTGTGTCACATGACGGTGACAAGCGATAGGTGAAGATAGCGGCCTGCTGCGTGTAAATACATAATTATGTACAAGTCCTGACACACACACACACACAGACACACACACACACACACACACACACACACACACACACACACACACACACACACATACACACACACACACACACACACACACACACACACACACAGACACTGACAGACACACACACACACACACACAGACACACACACACACACAGACACTGACAGACACACACACACACACACACACACACACACACACACACACAGACACTGACAGACACACACAGACACACACACACAGACACTGACAGACACACACAGACACACACACACACACAGACGCACAAAACACGTATATTACACAGACATAGAAAAACAGATATGACATACACAGATACAATCAGTTTTGACGTTCTAAAAACATAAATCAAATTTAATTTTAAATTTATAAGAAGCGAATTAATTTATTTTCTTATTCGAAAATTATAAAAACAATATCAACATATCTGGAAAGTGTTGTCATACTAATCGACACTGAAGAGATAAATACTTTTGCTAATTACGAAATATGAATAGTCCAACTAGACGCGATGCTAGTAGTTGATAAAGGAGAGAAATATAAAAACAGTAATCTGACAGAGAAATGTAAAATAAATCTGACAGAGAAATATAAAAACAGTAATCTGACAGAGAAATGTAAAATAAATATGACAGAGAAATATAAAAGCTAAACTGACAGAGAAATGTAAAAAATAAAAATGTTATCTGACAGAAAAAAGTTTTAAAAAAAGAAAGAAAAGTAATCTGATACAGAATTATAAAAGCGCTAACCTGCAGAAAAATGTAAAAAGCAATCTGACAGAGAAATAAAAAAATAATCTGACAGAGAAATGTAAAAGTAAACAAGAAAGAATGAGTGAACGATATGACGTCATTATTATGCAAAAATAGAAAACGCATGCTTTATTTTAGCAAAGATTGGTTTCCAGTTACAAAATATTCTAAAATACTAATTTGCGTTCACGCTTTTTTACAAAATGTTAAAAAAGATGAAATCGCTTTAATCATTGGTTTGCGTGAATTAAAATAAGTCTCGTGTTAAATGATTTCTATTATTATTCTAATTTTACTTTTTTAATTCAGTCATTTTTTTATTTTTTTTATTTTTTTTTATTCATTTTTGGTGTCTTTTTTTCGTTTTAAAAACAATAATAATAATAACAGTAATGATAATGATGATAATGATGATGATGATGATGATATCATTATTATTATTATTATTATTATTAAAAGCAATATTAAATGTTATTTAAAATAATCCAGCAGACAAACATGTACAAACTATAACCTGTGCTTTCTCACTGTTTATATGAAATGTGTTCGCCAAATGTTACCATGGACATCTACGTAACACGGTGTTTACTATGTCGTGCAACATAGATTGTTTTCGTGTATCAGGAAATCGTTCCTACTCGGTTATCTCCGTCATTAACCCGCGTTCAAATTACTGTATACATTCGTCTATCTCCGTCGTTAATCGGAGGACGTCCGAACAAACATACGTATTTAAAATCAACCATTAATCTTTGTTTTGCTCATTGATCTGATAAATATACTCGAAACAAGCTGTCCACACTGAGTTATCTCCACCAAAAACCTACTCGGAGAAAATTGCAGTCTTAATATTCCGATATTCAGTCGTTAGAATTCGACTATTTTCGTGATAGATTTCTTAGGAGAATGAAACTCAGATCATGTTGCGAAGGTCATTATTAAAAAATTAAAACAAGAGGACGACGTCAGAGTTGTAGTACTTTTGTATCTGACCTGGTAAAGTTGTTGTATCACGATAAACTCGTTTATTATTTTCGTCATGTCAGTGTATGAGTTTTATTATTCATAATTATAATGTAAAGCTGCAAATGAGTGTTTGTATATTTCATTTTGTAATGAATATGTATTTAATACAAATACATTAAACCAAAAAAACAATTGGTTTACATAAGAAGATGAATAAATAATGACTGGTATTAAAATACTAATCTGATTACAGATAATTCAGTTACATAATCCCATCTTCCGGGATCTCTCTCTCTCTCTCTCTCTCTCTCTCTCTCTCTCTCTCTCTCTCTCTCTCTCTCTCATCTCTCTCTCTCTCTCTGTGTTTCTCACACATAAACACTAACATTGAACCAAAACTAAACCAAACAAACGAACACACACAAACACATACACACAAATACACAAACACAAACTGACACATTCAGGAGGAGATGATCCAAGAAAGAAGAAAAAGGGGACTTAAGTTACAAAATGACGTGAGAGACAAAAAACAGAGATAGGTGGCGAGTGAAGTTTGTTTGTTCTCCTCTTTTTGAAAATGTGTGTATCGTCAACAACAACGTGAACGATGTTACGTGACGTCTTGCAAACATCGTCTGCGTGTGGTGAGCGCGTGAGTCTAACATGCTGACAGCGTGCATTAAGATAACTCTTCAGGGACTGTCACTGACGCCGGTAGGTGGAGCGCGGAACACGTGACCTTCACCTTGGTGAAGTTTAATTATTACTTCAGAAGACACAGATGTTTTCCATTCTCACTAGGACTGGTGGGAAAAACTACAAATTTAAGAATAAAAAAAAAAAAAACATTTAAAAATATGAAGATGTTTTCTTTGTTCAGCGTTTTTCTCTCGCGTGTATTGTTTTACTAGACTCAGGGATAATTCAGATTTCACACAACGTGATTTTTTTAAGAACACAACTACTGATTATAGTTTTGTCGATGTCTCTTTGACATTTCTTCAAAAACATCGCTCTAACAAAATAATCTAATTGTTCTATCATCTGTTCATTTTTTTCATCAACACTAAAAGACATTGAAATATATATATATATATATATATATACATACATAGTTTGATTTATTTCTCAATCCGATGTGCAGTGTTCAGAGGGAACATACTTGACTGGATAACACCACAGAATTCCTGTTACAAACCTTCTCGGAGATACGACTTCTGATTAAGCAAGAGCAGATTGTATAACAGAGGATTAGACTTGTTTGAATGAACAGACACACGACTGTCTTAGTTAAACTGTCCACAGTTCGGCTCGGTGACAGTGTTAGAATGTTAGTGTCAGTATGTTAGTGTTAGTATGTTAGTGTCAGTATATTAGTGTCATTATGTTAGTGCCATGTTAGTTCATCATATTAGTGTGAGTATGTTATTGTCAGTATGTTACTATCAGTATATTAGTGTCAGTATGTTAGTGTCAGTATGTTAGTGTCAGTATGTCAGTGTCAGTGTGTTCGTGTCAGTATGCTAGTGTAAATATGTTAGTGTCAGTATGTTAGTGTCAGTATGTTAGTGTTAGTATGTTAGTGTCAGTATGTTAGTGTTAGTATGTTAGTGTCAGTATGTTAGTGTCAGTATGTTAGTGTCAGTATGTTAGTGTTAGTGATACAACAACCACTACAGCAATGAGCTGATTGACGTGTAGACTCTGAGTTAAGAACAGCTACTGACTTCTTACATGTAGCAAACTGTAGCACGCACCTGAACTGAATACTTTCTTTTTTTAACTTATATTTGTCATGATTTCGAGACAAAAGTGAAACTAAAAGAAAATTTAAGACTACAAGGTGAACTGATAATTTCAAGGTCATTACGTTTCTGACTGTTGTAACAGAGAGTTATTAAACAATAAATTATCACAGACACTTCTCTTCGTCTCGACTCTAGTAGACTGGTACAACCCACCACGCCCTTTTATTACTGCAGCCACGATGATGAAGATAAGTCATATTTTTTAACAAGTAAAGCATTTTCAGAAACAACAAAATCAAACGTTTGCATAACAGAATAGTTTTCTGGAGAGATGTCAATATTTGAGAGAATGCAAGGGTCAAGGGTTTGAGAGTTTCAAGTTGAGTTTCTAATTTGTTTGGTTTGCTAAAAAAAAAGAAAAAAGAAAAATGTTTTACTTCCTTGTGATTGTTTTGTGATAACTAAAATACAGACCCGTGTCGTGACAAAAGTATTTGTCGTGATTTTATACCTGATAATACGTCCACTGTGTGTTAAATATCTGTCATACTTAAACTTTGATATATTGTATTCCACATCTACTAGCAGTATTTTCAGTACGAAAATAAATAAATAAATATATAAATAAATAAACAAATAAATAAATAAATTTTAAAGATGACAATATAAAAACTATTTTAATTAAATGTATCTATTTTAATATCTCTCTCTCTCTCTCTCTCTCTCTCTCTCTCTCTCTCTCTCTCTCTCTCTCTCTCTCTCTCTCTCTCTCTCTCTCTCTCTCTCTCTCTCTCTAACTGCAATCGAGCGCTTACAGCACATTTAGGATTAGTTTGTCTGTTTCTGTCTGTCTATTTAAAAATGAGTTCATGCTTGTTTGACAAATAACCTTTTTTCTAACTTGACATAAACATTCACCTTTCATATTTTGTTTTGTTTCATTTTCTTTCTCATCTTTATTTTTCTTATTTTCTGTATGACATATACGTCTCTCTTTTTTTTTCATCTCTTTTGTTTTGTCATTCGTTTCTTTCTCTCTTTCTCGTTCTCTGTTTTCTCTATTTTCTTGTCTGTCTCCTCTCTCTCTCTCTCTCTCTCTCTCTCTCTCTCTCTCAGAGAGAGAGAGAGAGAGAGAGAGAGAGAGAGAGAGAGAGAGAGAGACAGAGAGAGAGAGAGAGAGAGAGAGAGAGAGAGAGAGAGAGAGAGAGAGAGAGAGAGAGAGAGAGAGAGAGAGAGAGAGAGAGAGAGAGAGAGAGAGAGAGAGAGAGAGAGACAGACAGAGAGAGAAATACAGAGAAAAACAGATAAAGACAAATGTTGTCTTTAGCTGTTTTTCTCTCTCTTCCTCTTTCTGTCTGTCCTTCAGTCTATTCTCTTATCTATCTCATTTTAGTATGGTTTTGATCGACACATAATAAACTAAAAAACTATTTAATACAAGAACTTCAGACTTTAAGTTTCTTGAAACGTGACTTCGTACGAATGCATGACATTTCAGCATTTGTTTTTGTCCTGTTTTAAGGGCTAAAAAAAACCTGACAGAATAGGAAGTGTAGACAAAAGTAGGTCTAGGGGTCTACTTTCAGATGATTGTTTTTTCGTGCCATCGGGGTTCAACAAACGAACATAAATTAGAACACTTCATCTGTGACACGACATGAGGAAAGTAAAAAGTAAATAAATTATTAACTCTGATTCAAATCTGAAAACTTCCGCGATGATCAGAGGCTGTACGGGTGTGGGAATTTCTGAAGTTAAAACACGGCTGCGAAAAATGCTGTTCAAGTTTTAATTTTTATTTTGTCCATTCTGATGAAATGTCATCGTTATAAGCAAAATATATCTAAATAAGTCAATAACATTTTTCTACATAACATCAAAATTTTTACAGTTGCACACACACACACACACACACACACACACACACACACATACACACACACACACACACACAAACACACACATATTTGTGTGTTCGTGTATTCGTGTACATCTGCATGTATTCGTCAATTTGTTTGCGAACTTACAGGAAAACATGCAAACATTCGTGTTTGCGAACGTACAGGAAAACATGCAAACATTCGTGTTTGAGAACGTACAGGAAAACATGCAAACATTCGTGTTTGAGAACTTACAGGAAAACATGCAAACATTCGTGTTTGAGAACTGTTTTAATTCATGCAAACATTCGTGTTTTGCGTACTTACAGGAAAACATGCAAACATTCGTGTTTAGAATCACTGAAAACATGCAAACATTCGTGTTTGCGAACTTACAGGAAAACATGCAAAATTCGTAAAGTTAGGAAAACATGCAAACAAAGTACAGGAAAACATGCAAACATTCGTGTTTAATGAAAAGTTTTGAATTCACGGAAATCAGCGTACTTACAGTTTTAAAGTGATTAGACACTGATAAGGCAGACTGAAAGTAAATAAAAAGGAAAGTTAAAAATATGTAATGAAAAGAAAGATAGATAGATAGATAGACAGGATAGATGAAAGAGATAATGATAGACAGAGACAGACAGACAGATAGACAGAGAGAGAGACAGACGGATGGGAAGATATAAACAGACAGAAACAGACAAACAAATTAAAAAGATTCGTACAGTGATGTTTTATTATTATTGTTATTGCTATTGTGGTTGTTGTTATTGTATTATAATTATTATTATTATTATTATTATTATTATTATTATTATTATTATTACAAATCGATGGTGTATAAAAAATGCGATTCACACATTTTTACGCTTTCTTTTCGCAAGAACACTTTTAATGTTTCAACCGCAATTAAATCTTTTTTCTTTTTCTTTCTGTCTACAACAAACTTAACAGGCGTGCTTCTGTGAAATAGTTTGTAAGTTTTATCTTGATAAACTTATCTTAACAGATATAAAATCTGTTAAAACAATTGTTCAGAATGATGATAACTCGACAGACCATCAAATATTTTCTTATACAGGTTATTCTCATTTATCTTTTTCACACGAAAAATTGATAAATAAGCTTTTTTTCATTTTTATTTTGCAACAAATATATTTTTTTCTTTTTAAATTGTAATAATCTTTTCCTTTGCTTTTTTTTTTTTTTTTTTCTTTTTTCTTTATTTAGTTTTATTTTATTTTGTTTCATTTTCTTCCCCCCTTTTTGTCCGAGTTTTAATTTTCCTTTCAATTTTAATCATTTTATTTTAATTTTACTGTTATCTTATTTATTTATTTATTTATTTATTTATTTATTTATTTATTTGTGTTGTTATTTTCTTTTTCTTGTTTGTTACTAGATTCAGTGCTTTTATTTTCAGATTTTGTCTTTTGTTATTATTCATTTATTATTCTTTTAACTATTATTCTTGTTGTTGTTGTTGTTACTATTGTTATGGTCATTAGTAGTTGTAGTAGTAGTAATAGTAGAATACGTTTTGAAATAAAAAGTTCTAAAATTCTATTATGCCTCTTTCTTCCTTCGCTCACTATTTCCATTCTTTTCTCTTTTCATTTCTGTCTTCCTACATTTCACTCGCTCGTTTTAGGAAGAGGTTTTCTTCGTTTCTTCCCTTTTTTTTTACTTATTTATTTATTTATTCATTCATTCATTTATTCATTTATTCATTTTATTTATTTTTGTTTATTTGTTTGTCTGGTGTTGTTAGGTGTATACAATATGTATCTGTGTGATACAGAACAAACAGAAATGACAGAAAGAAAAAGAAGGAGAAAAAGAAAAGTGTAGTTTTCCACTCAGACATAAACAAACACGTGCTGTGTAGACTCACATTTAAACAGTGAATAAAGTGAACAGCTGACATCAAACTGTTTCCTTTCCGACACTGCGGAAATCAGATGTTTTTAAAAACACTTAACTGTTACTCTCTCTGTGTGTGTGTGTGTGTGTATCTGTTTGTAAGTGTGTGTAGCTATATGTGTTCCTGTGTCTGTTTATGTTTGTGTTTGCATGTGTGTATGTCTATGTGTGTATATCTATGTGTGTATATATTCTTCTTTCTGTGTATGTGTGTGAGATCTTGTGTGTCTTTATACGTGTTTATATATGAGTGTCTATGTATGTGTGTCTCTGTATGTGTGTTTAGGACTGAGAAGTCTAAGTTGTGTTATTTGTATCTAATATTAGACTCTGCACAGTGACAATACTTGGAAACGCACTGGCGCAGGAGGACAAAGTCCAGTCAGTGTGTGTGTGTGTGTGTGTGTGCGTGCGTGCGTGCATGTATGTATGTATGTATGTATGTGTATGCATGCATGCATGTATGTATGCATGTATGTATGTATGTATGTATGTATGTATGTATGTATGTATGTATGTATGTAAATGATATGTATGTATGTATGTATACATAGTATTTTATAACAAAATGTAACACAAAAGAATTCGTGTTTTTGTTGTTCTCTCTCTCTCTCTCTCTCTCTCTCTCTCTCTCTCTCTCTCTCTCTCTTGTTTGTGAATGTGAATTTGTGAATGTGAATATGTGTATGTGTGAGTATATGAGGGTATATCTATCTATATACATACACATATATGTATATGTATATATACATAATCTCAACAAAAAAAGTACTATATAACATTTAATGTAATATTATCCCGTCTACATTTCATTTTCAGACTTTTTCAGTTACTCACAGAAGCGATGCAGCCTCTGTGTTTTATTTATATTTACACAGTGGAAAGTCACGTCTGGTTTCAATCACAACTCGTCACACACAGAACGCGTCGCCAAACCCTGGCCGCCTTTCAGTCGTGAGTTCGCGTCAGATGAGAACCACTCGCTGAGAAATGGGGTCTGGTTATTTCTGTGTGTTTCGTGTTCCATGTGGTAGTAATTCAATAGCGTTAGTGACTCTAACCTGTTGACGAAGACAGCGCGGTGTGTGTGAGTTGTTCTAGCTAATTGGTTTGGTGCTGGGGTCTGGAGAAAACTCTCTCTCGTGTTCAAGTAATAACTGCACGCGCCGCATGGGCTTGGCACGAGGCCAGCGCTGTAAATAACCAGAGCGAGGCCAACTGCAAGCCACACGGTACCGAGATCGAGTCCTGTGAGGATTTGAATCGCTCAGGAATACGTCTGATTCTGTTTAATACAGTTTGTTAACAGTTACTGCTACTGCTAGACCTACCACCACCACTACAACTACTACTGCTACCACTACAATACTACTTCTACCACTCCCAGTACCATTACTACTACACCAACCACAACTACTACTACCACTACTGTTATCACTACTGTTACTAATACTACTACTACGACTACTACTATTTATGCTACTACTACCACTACTACTGTTACCACTACTGCTACCACAACACCTACTAGTACCATTACTACTATTAACACCACTACTACTACTATTAGTACTACTATTACTACTATTACTACTACTACTACTACTACTTCTACAACTCAACAACTACTACATTCTGGTGTCTACAAGACAAACGTGCTGTATTTCTAGATAGGCATGTTTTATAATAGTTGACTAATTTTCATTTAATTCTGAATGTCCATTTGCCACGTGACTTTTAGCAGTGAGTCACTGACTTAGTAGCCTCGTTATGACATAATACTGTAAATATGTCAGTATAGAGATAATCAGCAGATATCTCTAATCAAAGAACAGTCGTACTCATTTCGGTAATTTCAGTCAGCGTTTTTCTGAATAAAAATATATGAAAGTAAATCAAATGAAATTCAGTACAATAAATTATAAAACAAAACGATATAATACAATATAATATAATATAATATAATAATTATAATATAATATAACAATTATAATATAATATGACAACTTTTAAATACACACCCGTCCACCCCCATAACCCCACCCACCCCCCACACACACACTATATTATACTATATAAGTATTTGAATGTATATGTATACATATTTTATTATCATTTTTATTACTTTATTCCAGGTTGGTTTTTTTCAGTTATTATTATTATTATTATTATTATCAGTATTATTATCATCATCATTATTATTATTATTATTATTATTATTATTATTATACTACTGCCAAACTGGCCACTGAGTTTTATCACACGGTGTTCAGCGGAGACCAGCACCTGTTTGATATGTTGGTCAGTGGATAGTGGACAGTGGTCAGTGGTCTGATTCTAACTGGTACAGATATTTGAAATATGCACCAGCGAGCTATTATTTAAATTGTGTTTAGTTTTCAGTTTTAATCAACAAACGAGTGATAAGCAAACTGTGAATGTCCAGTAAATTAACGTGACAACTGTTGTTTGCATGTCAGCAAAAGTTGTTGTAGTTGATGCTAGAATAGTGTTGTTAATAGTGCTGGAAGCAGTAGTAATGGTAGTAGTAGTTACACTAGAGTGACAGCAGCAGCAGCACCAGCAGTAGTAGTAATTGTTGTTGTTGTTGTTGCTGCTGCTGTTCTTGTTATAGTTTCGTAGTAGCAGTAATAGTAGTAGAGTAGTAGTAGTAGTAGTAATAGTTGTTCTTATAATGGTCGTATTAATAATAATAGTAGTAGTTGTTATTGTTATAGTTGTCGTTGTCGTAGTAGTATTTGCTGTTGTTTTTGTTATAGTTGTCGTAGTAGTAGTAGTAGTAGTGGTAATTGTTGTTACGGCTGTTGTAGTAGTAGCAGTAGTAGCAGTAGTAGTTAATACGTGTGTTCAATACGTTACACTTCAGCCGTAGATGTTGTAGCGATGTAAAAATTGTAAAGAAGCAGCAACTGCAGTAAGAATGACAGCAGTAGTAGTAGTAGTAGTTGTAGTAGAAGTAGTAGGAGTAGGAAGAGGAGGAAGAGGGGAGGAGAAGGAGAAGTAGGAGTATTGACTGTAGATGTATTTAATTAGTAGTAGTCGTTGCAGTAGTAATAGTTGTTGTGGGAACTGTTGTTGTAATTATTGTTGTATTTGTAGTAGTTGTAGTAGTAATAGTAGCAGTGGTAGTAGATATTTTTCATAGATGTTAACTCCTTGTATAACTCTTTATGTTATTATATACTCTAGATATTACTTATAATATTACTTAAAAAGTAGTACTGGTAGTTACAATATTAATACAAATAATTGAACTAATGAGCAGAAATAGACGTAGGCACTGCACTTGTAATAATAATAATAATAATAACAACAATAACAATAATAATAATAATAATAATAACAGCACAAACAACAACAACAACAACAAATAAATAAATAAATAAACAAATAAACAAACAAAAAACAATAATTCAGTGAAATTTGCCTCAGTGTACGTTCAGAACTACTTCTACTCCAACACACACAACAGTAAATCAGTGAATGTTTCATTAATCACATCAAAGCGGTTTACATCAAACATTTCTATTAATTTATTAACCGTCTGATAAACACAGAACTACTCTTTGGACAGCTGATATAAACTAGCAACAAGGGATTTTTTATATTTTTTTATAGTCTACAGACATGACAGCACGCACCATGGACTTAAAAACAGTTGTGAGATCCGTGCAGGAACTGAACATTGAAAATTGGTCGCTTTGTAGAGATTTGATCCTTCTGTCTGTTCGTTTTAGAACTAACCTAAATGGTCGCTGTGTAATTCTGTCGTACGACATAATTTACTAGCATGAAGCTAAATTAATCACCTAACATATTTACACACACATTTAATCTGGGACTGTTTCCGATGTGTGAAGAGATCCGTGTAATAATAGAATAATTCGTATCTTCTCGCTTTACCAGTCGAATCTGTCAAATACAGCAACACTTCACATCATGACAAATTTTGTTATATGATATATTTATATTTACGTTTCAAAATTAATTTATCTCACTGGTTTAAGAAATACATAAATAAAATTTTAGACTGAAAGAAGCTCTTATCATTCGAGTTTTTGCAGTTAATTTTAATTTTAGTAAAAAGTTTATTTAAAACTACTTAATTTGATATAGATATCACGTGTTTTTGTTGTTGCTGCTGTTGTTGTAACATAAGTATATTGTACAGTTTTAAATGGTATGGACAATTATTTATATGGTTTTTCTATATGTGTGTATGTATGTGTGTATGTATCTATATATATATATATTTATATGTGTATGTATGAATATATATATATATATATATGTATGAGATGACTATGTATGTGTGTATATATGAATGTATATGTGCATACATATGTTACGTGAGGTGTGTGTGTGTGTTTGTTTATATGTTTGTACAGCCTACTTCCTCATATATTATTAACATAAAATGTGTTTAAAAAATTCGTGGTTCTACTCGTCTGAGATTAAAACACGACGACAGCGTGGGTGTTGTACTCACGTCGCTGCGAACACGGAAACATCTGCCTGTGTCTCTCTCTGCTCATCCGGAGACGGGAGGGTGTGTGGGGGGAGTTGTAAGAGAGGGGGGAGGACACTAAAGAGGGATCTGTTTTGTAATATACTCGTAGTTAACTTACTTATTTTTTACTGTCACTGTGTTTATGAAAACCTCATTGCTTTTATTAATGTGTGCGTGTGTGAGTGTGTGTGTGTGTGTGCGTGTGTGTGCGTGAGCAGGGTGTTTTTTTCTCAGGAAGACTGGGTTTTTTATTTTAGTTTTAATGTTAAAAATAAATACAGCTCGTGGACAAACAGGTTATGACGAAATGAATATTTGTCATTTGTTATGTTAGCTGACATTTAAAACATTGTGTCTGCTTTTGTTGTTTCTGTTATCGATTATAATTTTTATTATCTATTTATGAATTTATTAATTTTGACGCTTTTTTATTTTAAATTTTTGATTTTGTTTTAATTTTTTTGAGGGGGTTGTTTTGTTGTTTTGTTGTTTATGGGGTTTTTTTAGGGCCTTTTCTCATCCTTTTTCTTTCTGTTTTTAAATGTATTTACTATCATCATCTCCATTAAATTTAATACCAGTAAATCAGCTTTACATACAGTGAGATAAATAACTGATTGAGGCATTTAATTAACTTTCTGCGATATTCTGCTAATGTGGACACAAAACAAGACTTTCTACTTTGTTATTGTTATGTTATTTTTTCTACTTTTTTTTTTCTTGTTTTGTCTGATTTTTTTCATTCTTTCTTTCAATTCTAAACATTTTATTTACTTTTTACTGTCATTTTTATTTATTTATTTATTTATTTATTTATTTCAGGGTGTTGTTATTTTATTTTTCCTGTTTGTTACTAGATTTAGTGTTTTTATTTTCAGATTTTTGTCTTTTGTTGTTATTTGCTTCCAGCAGCAGCAGTAGCACTACTATTACTATTATTATTATGTTTATTGCTGCTACTTTGTTATTACTATCAATAAAATATTCTCTACTACTGCTGTATTATATTACTATTCATGCAATGTTAATTACTACGTATAAAATATATTTTTATCATCTTCATTATTATTATTATTATTATTATTATTATTATTATTATTATTATTACTATCATCGTCATCATCATTATTAATTTTTAAAAATATATAAAATTACTAAATTAAAACCAATGAACTTTTAATGTGTGGTTTATCAAAACATTACCAAATGAACGTGCGACACCTCCGCCCTACCGGAAACCCCCTCCACCAGCACGAAAACGAAGTGATTTGCTTGTAAAAGAATAATTCCTGTTTATTCAGTGGTGCAGTTTGTGTTTTACCTACAAACTTGCTGTTATTTTTAGCCGTTCCCTGCGTTGTGCATGACGTCTTCATCACCTGGGACCGGACGGGAGTAGGTTAAGAAACACGCGGAACCAATAAACACTGGAAAGTCGTTCGCTTACTTCTGTTTTTACAAGACGTACTGGAAAAAAAAATAAAAATAAAAACAGTAAAAAAAAAAATAAATAAAAAAAAAAAATAAAAATCACCTTTTAAAAATTGTCTCACCATTTATTCAAGGTGTTACCAAAAAGCTTACAGACTTGTTTCAAACCTTGCTTATAAAAACAGTTGTCAATGGTAACGGTGTTCACGCGCAGCACCCCGCCCAGTTCAGTTCTAATTTGGATTAATGAAAAAAAGTTCCATTTCCCGCGTGTAAAGTATAATCAGATGTGAGGCAGCAGAAAGTAGTGTCACGTGGTGACCTTTGACCTCGAGACTGCGTCTGACGTAGGAAACAGAAACAGTTATGTCTGTATTTCGCAGGTAGGAGTAATCGAGGATAAAGAGACTTTTTAACTTTGTCACGATAAAGTTTAGTTACGTTTCACAAGTCTCGTCTGTCGCGAATTCCCAAGTCGCAGATCGAGACTAGTACCAGCTGGAACTGGCTGATGTGACAGGCAACACTCGCAACGCAGTTAAAACTGGAACATTATGAAATACAATATAAACAACCGAGAGGCCGACAGTGTGTATGTGTCTCTCTGTTAGTGTGTGTGTGTTTGTGAAGATGTATGTTCTGCAGGTGACTGTGTGTGTGTGTGTGTGTGTGTGTGTGTGTGTGTGTGTGAGAGAGAGAGAGAGAGAGAGAGAGAGAGAGAGAGAGAGAGAGAGAGAGAGAGAGAGAGAGAGAGTCTTTGAATGGGTGTTTCATGATAGACTTTGTCATTTCAGGAAAACTCGAGAAATTCTGTTCGAGTTATAAAATGATCAGAGAGAAAAGTGAAAAGTTTAAATATTATCTTGTTAAACACGACCTTCCGTTCAGCACTCACACATCAAAGGCGCGTGACTTTCCAGTTTCAAGTTTGCTGCTGCAGATTAATAAAAGTCGCATATCATTTTAAGAGGTTCATTCGCGATGTGACACTGACATTTTGGAAACATTAAAGAAAAATGTTCCCTGATTCCCACACGTCCTAAAAATCTACAAACCTCCAATAGTTCTAGCTTCTCAAATATTATTATCCCTAAAACCATAAAATAAAAACTAAAGTTTTTCAAAAATATTTTACACAGTCATCCAACGTCCATTGTTTTATGAAAGCTCTGTTCATTTTCCTTACACGAGTATTTCATGTTGAATGTACTGTCAGGTGAGTTTATAGATACAACGAGTTACACCTGATACAAAGTATATAAATACCTGTAGAAATGTGGTTCAGTTGTGTTTTGTCTCATATTGAAACTAAAACTGAAATTTGGATGTAAAACATTTTTCTTAATTATTTATTAAACATTAACTTTTAAAGCTGCTGTGTTGTTATAGGTAACACACAATACACGTAAATCTGAACTGCTGCAATAAAATATACTGGTATCCATATTTCGAGAATGAATGAATAATTCCATTAATATTTGTTTAGCCCATTTTTGTTGTGTTAATGATTTTACTGGATGTCAGACATAACAAACCGCTAAACCAGCAACAAGTGACTTTTTATATGCACCTTCCCCTAACTCGGAAAACAGACACCAATAAGTTGTACAAGCCAGAACAGGAGCACGATGTACAGCATCGCGATGAATTCATCCTGTGACGTATCAAACCAAATCGTTCCTTTTTGTTGTTGTTGCAGATACCTGTGTTTGAACTGTAGAAAAGATAATGGTACGTGCTGTCAGGTACGGCGTGGTGAACACAGAAGTACCGTGATCACTAATTTACAGACGTGTTTCAGATTAAACTAAAACAATCACTGACTTTCAACGACTCAATGACAGCTTAAAATCGTGTTTCAGTGGTCGTTATTTCAGAATATTTCTATTTCTTAAACATTTTATTTTCAAAACTTTATGAGAGTCTGTTAGTTTGATTTTTTGTTTTGTTTTGTTTTTCACCTCGTGAGTGCTGCAAAACTTCGTCATCAACATCGTTGATATTATAGTGTTGTGTTTTTGTCGTTATTTCATCTTTCTGTATACGTATGTAGTAAGTGTGTATGTGTGTGTGTATGTCACACGGACACACACACATACAGTGTCTTAACGTGTGTATAATATTTAAAACATAACCTGTTAACAGTCATTCCTGCAAAGGGACATGAAAATCTCGCTACCAAGGGCGGTCACTGTCTTCAAACCTGTGTTCGCCAACGCCGAAATCTCGTATCGAGCGACAAGTGTTAAAAGGCGCGAATTCTCACGCGCTGAAACGCGGAGATGCAGATGGAAGCACTTGACAGGGGACGCCTCGACACTTTCCCAGCATTGACTGCTACACGTGGATGTTAATGTACACACCACACATGTTCCTGTATGAGCGCGCAGATCATACACATGTGCAGTCTAACACTGAGTTGCATCGTGCACCAAGGTGACTGGAGAAAACAAACACAAGACAAACTCGTCCCACGTGTCTTTCGTCCACACAAAATTATTAAATCTATTTTCATTAATAATATCAAAGTAATGGAAATATTTTACCAGTTTGTTTCCACGTTTACTTCTTCTTTGTCCGCTTCAGAAGTCTCGTCCACAGAACGAAACGAAATCTGATAACAATACCAACATTTTACCAAAATACAGCCAGCTACGTTTTTATCTTCGTCGTTTTCATTTTCTAGGAATTAAAATGACAGTCTAAAAAAACAGCTTGATTTGTCTCAAATGTCTATCAGTTTTCTTTTTGTCCTGTCTTTTAAAAGAATTAATTAATTTAAACATGCTTACATCCTTCAAAAACTACCTTTTGTCTGGGACACAGAAAATTCAGAAGCCAGATATTATGAAAACAGTTTTAAGACAAAATTGTCTTTAATGGAAATGTCATCAGACAAAATGTCACAGGTGAAAAAAAATGTCAACGGTTAAAATGTCAACTACTGAAATGGTATCTAAATGAAATCGTTAATTTTCAGATTTTTTTTTCCTTTTTTTTCTCTTTTTTTTACTTTTTATTTTTATTTTATTTTATTTTTATTTCATTTTTTATTTTTTTTTTTTTTTTTTTTTTTTTTTGTTTGTTTGTTTGTTTGTTTATTTTTAGTTTTTCGTTCCAAAAATTGATTATTTTTAAACACATTCGTTCAAAAACATACATCCATCCATCCATCCAAACACATACATACATACATACATACATACATACATACATACATACATACATACATACATACATACATACATACATACATACATACATACATACATACATACATACATATTTGTACATAGATTGTCTTGAAGGCCGAACGGTAAAGTCGTCTGCCCTCTGAGTGCGGGGGGGGACTAGGTGTCGTACGTTCGAATCCTGTCAGCGGCATCTGACAGTGTTTGTGATATCGTGACTGGACTTTGTCATCCTGCACCTGTGCATTCCCGAATAGTTTTCTATGTGCAGAGTCTAATCAGACGTACATAAGACAGAGAATATTCAAATCCTAAAATACATACAGTGTATAAATACATACATATATATGTACCAGTGTATATGTATGCATTATATAAATAAGCCAGACACTTACAAAGTAAAAAATATATATTATTTTTCATTCTTAGCTTTAAATCTGTCATACTATATCTACAGACCTATTCTACGTGTCTCTCTACTTACTTCAGTTCATATCAAAGAAAAACCACTATTTTTTTTGGTTTTTTTTTTTGTTGTTTTTTTTTTTTTTTTTTTTTTTTTTTTTATTATAGTGTTTTTATTTTTAAGTCGTCTGTTATTTAACCCTCATTTATAAGATTACTTTACGTCTACAATAACGAGAACGAATTAAAGGTGTTAAAATAAAGCGCCACTTGACAAGAGGTCGGTTCAGGTGTTCTTGTCACACCTGTAAATCTCTCTTTACCCAACTCGGCTGCGTCTGGGATGCCGCGGCACGCTCTCCAACGTCGACCACGTCTTAATTATCCGTTTCTCGAATAAATTGAGGATTAAATAAAATTAATAGTTTCGAGAAACAACTATCCGCCGTTCTAATGTACCCGAGCTCTCAGAGGTAATTCTAATCCTCTTTCCACTGTCGAGTCGTAGTTTGACCGGTTTTAACAGAACGAAGTCATTCACAACGTTGTTGTCTCCGTCGTCGAATGTCTTAACAGATGTAAGCATATTTCAAACTATGTATTTAGAGTGTAGTAATAATTATTCTAGAGTATTATGATGACGTTGTTACAACAGTATTCGCGAAAGTTTGGTTAAAAACGTGTTTCCACGGATATCTTACCCTGTTTTAGCTGATTCGACTTTTAAATGATGATGGTTATAAGAAATCTACCGAGACAGATACAGAAATCTACACTAGATGTTAAGACTTTAAAAAAATTAAAAGTCAAAAGATTGAATAACAAAACATGTTGTGTGCAGAGACTCTGACTCCTTGATCGAGGTCATAAGTAAATATAAGTTAATTTCAAACTACCTTGTGTTTAGTATATAATTACCTTTATGAGACTAGACTTTTATGTGTTGAGAGAGAGAAAGAGAAAGTCACTGAAACAGTTTGTCCTGTTATATTATAATAAAATCCTATAACAAAAGAAACTAACCTTACAAAACTGGTAGTATATCCCTAGTAGTTATTTAAAAACAGCAACGTCATAATGCAGTGACGTAACATAATCAGATTGCGTAGCATACTGTGTTAATAATCATCGAAGACTGAGGATGTTATGACCGTAAGACAGAGGTGGGCAATTATACTTTCCATGGGGCCACGTGAGAAACAGAAAATATTATGGAGGGCTAATAACCACTTCCTCAAGAAAAAAATAATTAACGAGATTCTGTGATAGTTTTTTCATCTATCTGAATACAGACGTTACTAGAAGATTATTACATGGTAAACAAGAAAAAGTAGTTGTAAAACACTGGCCTCATGTTTGTACTTAGCATTCAGATTTACTGAATTTTTACAATGTAACTGTTGTAAAGAAAAAAAATGTATAATCTTAGAGTTTACAAGCAATTGTACTCGACATTTTGCTGAGATTTAATTTATCAACGCTGATGTCTCAATAAAGACGTTGTATGTAATATGCACGACAGGTCGTCATCAAAGCAGTCGACGATATTCAGTTTACAACGATGTCTGTTTACAACGTCTCTACTGTACACGATTTCAGCCACTTGAACAACATTTCAGTTTTTTATTTTAAAAAAACATTTTAAATCTGTGTCTGTATTAATCTGCTGAGATCAGCTTTCACACCAAACACTTGACAAAATGTGTCTCGTACACGAGCGTTTCACGTCTCACGTTTCAAAGTTTAAACACGACTTAGCCTTGGCCAGCTATTTCTGTTTATCCGCGCGTGCCAAGCTTCCAAACACCTGACTACAGATTTGTTTAACCAACCCGCTAAGCTCTCTCCGATGACAAATTTAATCAAAACATAGCTTGTAAAGAGAAACTAATTTTGGTGAAATTTAACTAAAGCGATATCTTTGTCCCTTGATTGATACGCTTCTTTGGAATTAAAAACTGATTTTCGTTGTGTGTGCGTGTAGAACCGGTCGACATGTCACCGACTCCTTTTACCGAGCACTTCACGAGTTTTGATATCGTAATTTACGATGTCCAGTACCTCTAAATTCTATCAATTAATTGTACATAATCCGCTCTCCGATACTTTTAGTATTACTAAACTGGTCTTCAAATGAAATCGCTTGCTTTCTATTTTCTTTATTTTTATTTTTTTTTTGTTTTATTTTATTTTTATTTTTTTTTTTTTTTTTTTTTTCCTTCTCCATTTGCAACACAGGTTCTTCTAGTGGTACCTTCCCACAGAAAGAAAGAAAGTACACGTCTTTTGAGGACTAGTTGGAACAGCATATATCCTAATTATCTCAAAAATAACATCTGATCCTGCGACATAATACACTGTTTTAATTTTAAGCTATAACAGATTCACCAGTGCCTTACTCTACACATAGGTTCATCTTTTCAAACTTTTACCTGTCAGTTTATAACTGTATTACAAAAACAGCTGGACGAAGAAGGAGTGGGGAAGCGATAAATATTATCTTTCCTTCGTTTCTAGTCCCTTTGTTTATTTATCCGTGTTTTAAAAGAGTGTTAATGGTCGTGGAAAAAACACAAGCAACAACAGTATAAAAGTTGAAAACACTGTTAACGTCATGGTGTTGTGATTAATGCTAGAAATAACTTCATTTACTTCACAGAGGCTGAAGATATAATATACACTACAAAACTGTAATCTTAGATTCACTTTCAGCAATTCCACTGTTCTATATAAACGAGAGATGGTTTTCAAATTGTTGTATATATATGTATATAAATACAGGCGCACAAATGCGCACATCCACACACACACACACACACACACACACACACACACACACACACACACACACACACACACACAATAAATAAATAATGGTGAAATTAATTTATGGAAAATAAAATTGTTTTTAACCTTATTTGGAAACAGACACAGGAAAGGAAAGGAAGCGAACACTAAAACTTGAAAACGAACATTGAGAATGTCAGACATACGAACAGACAGGCAGTCTATTTAAAACAACGCCATTTGTCCGGAATCACGAGTCACGTGGACATACTACTCTTGTATCTGAGTCATCCTCGGTTTCCTCCCTTTGATGACTCTCCACTAACACACTGAATCACACTCGGATGTCGGTCATTTCTATATTTGCTGACCTTGTTACGTTAAAAGCGTCCATCGCCGACCTGCGTAATTAAAGGAAATGTGTTCCCACGAATCGTGTTTTCATTCAGGACCGTATAACAGACGTGTTATCATCTTCTCTCTCTCTCTCTCTCTCTCTCTCTCTCTCTCTCTCTCTCTCTCTCTCTCTCTCTCTCTCTCTCTCTCTCTCTCTCTCTCTCTCTCTCTCTCTCTCTCTCTCTCTCTCTCTCTCTCTCCCTCTCTCTCTCTCTCTCTTTTATAGTAAAGATAAACAAGCTCACGCTTTCAAATAACCACTCTATAATTTAAATGCATATATATTGCATAATATAATAATAATAATAATAAAAACAATTAAAAATATATATATATTACACAAACATAAATAAGTACGTAAGTACAAAAACATACACAAACTAACGGACCCCTTTACAGAAACACGTGAACTAGCGTTCATCTGCAGGCACATTCAAACATCAGCCTGTATTTCTACACACAAATTTACACACTCGTCCGATTACAAACGTGAACGACCACACATATACATCAATAGGTAAATCCGTCCATCCATACTCTACACATACAGACAGACAGATACACAGACATACATACAGGCCCGGCGCCAGACTATATGGCGCCCTCGGCAAGGTTTCATTCTGGCGCTCTAAGGGAAAAATAATTCTGCAATTTACAATTTGGGCAGTTTAACGGGATCAGATTGATGATACAAAACTTAACAAATGTTCCCAGACCTTTCTTCCTGTCAAGTTCCTAAAGCAGAAGCACCTTAAAGGCAGACACGGCAGCCAAAATCATTGGTTTGGCCGTTTGATGTCACTCCATTCAAAATGTGTTTTCTGACAAAATATGACATGTTTAGAGTCTTATCTTTCGATAAAAACATTCACTGACAGCAGAACTGCAATATTTTTAAAATATTTATATTCAACATCCTATACGATCTCTAGAGTTACCGCCCTCAGTTTGGTTTCCGTTGCAAACTGAAGGTTTCGTATACGTGTGATTCTACAGAAAAACTCAAGGCTTATAAAAACACTCGAACATAATTACGTCCTGAAAGTTTCATGTATACGCGATTTTCACTCACTCATTTTGTTTGTGTCTGTCAGACTGAATCTACCCGATTATTTGTCCCTGAATGAAATAAACGAGGATGAAAAACGACCCTCAGTAAAATTGAATTTTTTTTTTTTTTTTTTCAAAACTGCTGCCCTGCATACATACATACAAAAAAGCTTTTAACCTAACGCTAATAACAAAAATACATCGAACTATAACTTTTCTTGAATTAAATCATGGCTTGTTTTTGTTTTGTTTTTTCGTAGCAATGAAAGCACAGCTGTCCAACAAAAATGAGGATTATTTTTTTACTTATTACAAATACAGATGACTCAGTCTTTGCAGGTTTTCTCTGAAGAATATTTGCGAAACGTGATGTTTGTGATCGAAAATTATAATTCTCTCCCCTGTATAAAGGACTGAAAATGAGTCCCAATCTAACCTCCATTAATTTCGTGGTGGTGCTGAAGCGGAACAAAACACTGGGGCATCTGTGTAAAGTTTGTTAAGGTTGTTTTGATATATACTCGTATTTTCTTGTAAAAATATACGAAGATGGGAGGCTGGAAGCTCGAAGTCTTTAAAGTATGTTATTGTAGTGATGTTGTTTTAAATGCATATTTAAAATTAGCTAATGTCATTGCTGTTTTGAAGTCAGATGCATATTATGTTCAGTATGTCTGTTGATTTCAGGTTTCCAGGACCTCCATTCTCAGTTGAGAACGTTGTGATTTTCGTTAACAATAAACAGTTTGGACAAAACTGGATTAAAACGACGTTGATAACAAATATAACACAATTTCCATTATAAATTCACAATTTTAGTACAGGATTAATTCACTGCTTTTTATTTTTTGACAAATATTATTGCAGCCACATGTTGCGTAATACGATCATTTTCTTTTTGACACTAGAACAAAGTTTCAAAATGTTACTTTATTTTATTTCAACTAGCTGATGAAAATGTAAGTGCATCGGTCATGCATTACAGTATAATCAGTATATTTTGATAGTTGTTATCTGCAGTACTTTATTCAAGATATATCATCTTTGTCTTTCAAGAAAGTTATTGAGTAAATCTATTTCATCATTTTTGTTAATTTTTCTATTTTTGCTGAATTTAACTAAATTATAAAAAAAATTAAACATTATTTTCTGAACTGATAGTTTTATCATGGTTTATTATGCATTTAAACATACATGTTTATTTTTTGTAAAGAAATGTTTTGTGTCCATTGCATCACACTCCATTTTGTGTAATTACTAGAGTAGAATCTGGTTAGTAGTTGAGAAATATGAAGATCGTGCATATTTCTTCAGATACACACACTGAAAATGTTACATTCCTGTCTGAACACTAAAGTGACTAATGCTTGATTACATAGTATCTTTAAACACAGAATTATTCATTTCTTTAAGTGCATATTGAATGAAAATTGTTGTCAGATATAATGCTCATTTTTGTTTTCTTAAAGCAGCCTATTTCTTTTCATTTCTTTTCTTCTTTTTTTTAAACACCACAAATTTCATACTTTTGAAAATGACCCCCAAACACTTCATTGTGTTTTATTCGCAAAATTATTGGTGAATTGTATTTTCACTGTTTTGGGATTTTTTTATTCTTGGATTAATAAGATGTTCCTGATATATGCTGAGCAATTACCTCCTGAGTTTACAGTAATCAATTTCTCCGACGGTAAAAGAGCAACCATCAAGGAAAATGTTTTTTAACTGTAACTTGGTATCCATGTATGACATTTATAATGTATGTCAAGCTTACACAATTTTGTCATCTGACAGATGGTTTTTATTACATTCACAATAGTTCATACTAGCTTTTGTCTCACACTGAAAAATCATCACCAAGGTAACAAACTGTTACGTAACATCAAATATGTTCACAGCAAAGTTCTTAGGCATGGTAACTGAAAGCAATACCACCACTTACAAGCAACAAGTAAGTAATCTGATACACAGACAAATAAGATATGTCTGACAGACTAAAACAAATGAAACATTTTCAAGGAATTGCCTGCAGACTAAGTGTACATAATCCTTGTGTGTCATCACAAACGGCTGTCAAGCTGAGCTAGATATTTTTACTGAGACAAACCAGATGTTATATGTTGAGAAGGATTTTTTTGTTGTTGTTTTTTAAAAATTATTGTTGAATATAGCAATATGAATACTGTTTCCATTCACAGAGAAAAAAACCCAAATGTACCTTGATTGTTGCTCTTTAAGTTTAGTCATATACATTGTAATTCTACATAGTTCATAAATTTACATCAGATTTGGTTTGAATAAAATATGATTCTCCATTAACTATATGTTGAGATAAGAATCTTGTTGGTCTTGTTTATTTTGCTTTGTTATTTAAAACATCACGTGTTGGTGTATGATGATCACAAGTAATTCTGTTTCAGATGGGTGTGTACATGGCTTTGCCAGTGGGACTCTTTTATTACTTTAACCAGCCAGAATTCTTTGAGGACTGGATGATGTCAAGAAGAGTGAGATTTCACTTTGATTCTAAATATTAAACATACTGCTAGTTACTTTTTAGTTAAACACAAAAAGGAATAAAATCTTTTTCCATCAGTAGATTCATCAACAAGCAGTTTCTGTATCTGTTTGGATTTTAGTAACTGATAAATTGTAACCATCTGGATCATTATTTTAAACATCAGGTGAAGATGACACTTTTTACTTCAAACCATTACTTGCATAGCTGTGTCTTTTAAAATGTTAAGACATACACACCTCTATTTTTCATAATATAAAATTCACCCCTGAATCAATTTAATATTAAATGTACATCAGTTTATATTGTTTTGTGAACAGCAGAGAAGATATTATTATTAACAATGTGCAGATTATTGAAATTTGATTTAGATATTATTTTAATAATTACTTTTGTTCATATTTTTTCTTTTTTCTTATTTGTTGATTAATTTTTTATTTTTCAGGGCGAGTTATTTCCACCGAGAGATCCGGCGTCAGTAAGTTGAGATTTTTTCAGATTACTTAGAATTGTGAAGACTTCGTCTCTTTAAATCCCTTAAAATCAAAGATTAACAGTTAAAGGTAGATGTGGTTTTATTACTATATTAATGATTTCCAAGTGACGGTATGTACCACTCTGATACTGTTTAAATTAACATTTAAAAAAAAAAAATTATAAAAAAAGAAAACATCATTACTTGTAACTGGATCATTATTCTTTCATCAGTGTTTTAACTTTGCTCATGCTAAACTGTCACAACAGTTGAGAGAGATTTGATATGTCTAGTGACCATCAGCTTCTTACAGTTCTTATTTATCTGCTTGTTACAGTTCTTATTTATCTGCTTGTTACAGTTCTTATTTATCAGCTTGTTACAGTTCTTATTTATCTGCTTGTTACAGTTCTTATTTATCAGCTTGTTACAGTTCTTATTTATCTGCTTGTTACAGGTCTTATCTGCTTGTTACAGTTCTTATTTATCAGTATGTTACTGTTCTTATTTATCAGCTTGTTACAGTTCTTATTTATCTGCTTGTTACAGTTCTTATTTATCTGCTTGTTACAGTTCTTATTTATCTGCTTGTTACAGTTCTTATTTATCTGCTTGTTACAGTTCTTATTTATCAGTATGTTACTGTTCTTATTTATCAGCTTGTTACAGTTCTTATTTATCTGCTTGTTACAGTTCTTATTTATCTGCTTGTTACAGTTCTTATTTATCTGCTTGTTACAGTTCTTATTTATCAGTATGTTACTGTTCTTATTTATCAGCTTGTTACAGTTCTTATTTATCTGCTTGTTACAGTTCTTATTTATCTGCTTGTTACAGTTCTTATTTATCTGCTTGTTACAGTTCTTATTTATCTGCTTGTTATCAGTTCTTATTTTTCTGCTTGTTACAGTTCTTATTTAGTTTTTATTTACTTGTTGTTTGACAGGATGTCCAGCTGAGAGCGGTGATGGAGGAGATAGAGAAAAGACAAGAGGAGAAATGGAAACAACAGATGAAAAAACAATAACACACACAACACACAAATCCAGCCTCACACTCAGGATTCTTTGACTTGGTAGCAGCTGACACCAGTTTGACAAAATGTGCAGCTGTGTTTGTAAATCTTGTGAAATCTGTAAAACTACTTGAATCAGTGCAGGGCTGGTTTGTTCAGGCTGTTTTTAAAGTGTACATTTGTGTAAATATCTGAGGTTATCATCTACAGTTGAGTGGATGGTGTAACGGTTTTTCTTTTTTTTAGAGTGTGTAAGTGATGTTGTCAGTCCATAAGATATTTAATTATTAAATTTCTTTTCTTTTTTTTCTTAAGAAATTATTTATATTTATGTTTTAAACATTAATATACGTAATGACGATCTGAAAAGAATAATTTTTTTTTTTTTTTTTTTACATTTATAGTTTAAACTGTGGAAGACATGCATATGTACATTGTTAGCAATCATTGTTAAAAATGTGCCACAGAAATTAATAAAATGTTTTCAAATCACATCTTGCTCTCTGATCTTACTCCTTTGTGACTAGAGTATGTTACAATGTATAAAAACCTGAGAGCAGCAGTTGCTATACATTGCTGTAGCCTTTGTCTCAACTGATGTAGGTTTTATAGCTCTGGTTATTTTGCTTACTTACTAAAGCTTAACTTGGATGGTAAAACTGGCAAAATGATGGATTAATTTACACAATAGGTCATAACAATTGTGCATTTGACAAATATCTCACATGTTTTTCCAAATTTTGTCTTCAAATGGCCCTTTCATTAGCAAGAAAATGACCCTCACTTTAACAAGAATTTTTGTACAGCTATATTTTAATACTGTCAAAAAAAACATTTTGCACCTTTCAACATCAAATAAAGTTTTAATTAAATTGAAAATGGTGCATTTTTGTTTGCAGATTATTTAGCGGTAGTGGGATGTAAATGGTTTGTATAAATAGTAAAATGGATGCCATTGCTTGCAGAGGTTATGTAAAACAAAGGTAAAATGCGTAATTGAAATTAAAAGCCAGATCTGAATATTTTACAGTATTAGATGTAACTGACTGCTTTCTGTCCTGTGTGAACACCTGTCATGTCAGTAGAGAAATATAAAAATAAAAATTATTTAAAGAAAAGAGAAAAACAACTGAAAATCTGCTGCATATTTTTAATTTTTTTTATGTGATTTTTCAAACCATGTTTAAAAAACCTCATAGAACACATCAATATTACGCAGACTAAAGCTCAAACTTAGGATTACCTGTATTGTGATTTGTAAGTGTCATTATATTTGTGATAAATAAATAAATAAAAGAAGCACTTGATTAGTTACATATATGGCATTTCAAATTGATGTGTTAAATGATAAATAACTAATATTTTTTGCATTTTGTTGTATGACAGCTAGACAAAAACAATTCATAATACTCTACTAACAGTTAAAATATGGAATTTGTTTTCTTTTAACATAACAAAAACTTCAACAAAATTGTACTCGATTCACTTAATAAAATATATTCATTTAATGTGTTATATGTTTGTTTATTTTATAAGTATTTGTGATGTATTTTCATTTCTTTTTTTTTTTTTTTTTTTTATTTGCCATAGATTTCAAGAAATTAATTAATGGTAACAAAATACAGAAATCTTAATGTAACAAATACCAGAGCTGTATAGATGTATATGTAATGTTATCAATACACATACACACATATGCAACATACATCCACACAGACAGACATATTTACAGTAAGAAATGTAGCTATACAGAGATAAATGGACACACATGCATATATGTACAGATAAATACTGTGATAAGAAAAAGGCATTTTGATCATTGTAAATATTTATGGCCCAAAGTTTTCCTCTGCGAATGACTTGGCAGCCATGATTCTGGAGCGACTGTTGCACCTGCTGGACAGCACAGTGGACTTGTCAGGAGTGTCACGTCTTGCAGGAGCAGCAGCCGGCAGAGACTGAAAAGTTTCTTTTAACGAATCAAACTTGTGTGATAGCGAGTTCTCCATTGACTTAAACTGTTCATCAAATGCTTTCAGCTGAACATCCATTTGTCTCGTGCTGACAATGTTAGATGCTGACATTGGTCTCATCAGAGGAGCAGATGGCCTAGCTGCTGGACGTTTGACCACAGCTCCATCCACAACCTCAATGTTTGGGAGGTCAATCTGGATTTCAAAATGATAGTTTGGCATTTCGGCGGACGCTGTGGTCACTGGGTTTCCCGCTAGACTAATTTCAACCAGGTCTGGACACGAGGAGAGTGACACGACCTTGTCCCACTCACTCACATCGTTGTCTGTCAGATTGAGGATCTGAAGTCTGGGAAACAACTGAGGAATGTCAGACAGTTCTGATACTTTGTTGTTGGACACAATCAGATCTTCCAAACACTTTAACTTCCCTAAACTCTTTAAACTAGACAGCTGGTTACAGGAAATGTCCAGAATCTGCAGGTTGGGCAAGCTGTGCAGGCCACTGAGGTCAGTGATGTTGTTGTTGGACAGGTCAACCTCTTGCAAGTTTTTACATCTCTGAAGATCAGACACTTTTCTGAGTCGATTGCCAGACGCAAACAGCTCAACAAGATTTGGCAAATAACTCAGAGCTTTCAGGTTGTCCAGAAAGTTTGAGCTGAGATTTATAGTTGTGAGCTGAACACAGCCCACAAGGTCACTGGTGTCCAGTTTGACCAGTAGGTTACTGTCCAGTCTCAACTGTTTTAGTTTTTTCAACATGTTTAATCCACGACCAACTTTTTTTATCTTGTTGTGCTGCAGATGCAGACTGCTGAGTTCTTTCAGACTCTCCAGATTCTCAATCACCTCCAGTTCATTCCCATACAGCTTTAACTCCCTCAGCTCAGTGTTACCATCCAGACCACAAATCTTCTTCAAATGGTTACAAGACAAATCAAGAATCTTAATTTTCTTGAATTTCTCCAGACTCCCCACCTCTGTGAGATCCTCCCCATGAAGAACAATCTCATAAACTTTGTTGTAGTCACTCTCTTGACAACGTTCTAAAACCTCTTGTGGGTTTATTGTTTTACGTTTTAGTTTCTTTTCATCACCTTGTTGTGGTTTTATTTCAGATTTAAAATTTGGAATGTTGATGAACTGTATATCACTTTCCAAACATTCATCATCATTTACCTCAGTGTTGCTTACAGAACTTGGACTTGTTCTTTGTTTCGGAGAATTAGGAGTTCGTCTTGAAACTGGTGTTGTAACAGCTGATGTTCTAGAACCTTCAAAACAATAAATAAATTAATATTTGTGATTTGAATAATTAGGAAATAACGAAGCAATGTTTTTTATTCCACATTCAAAAAATAATTTTTAATTTATCTCTATGAAGACTGATATGTTGTGATTAAAAAAACAAAAATCTTTTTCTTTAATTAATGGCAACAAAATAAAACTTAAAATATTAATTACAATAGCTTTTATAATCCACGTTGAATTTATTTACTAGGGTTAGCAAATTATTTTCATAATTTTAGAAAAGGGAAGAATAATAGGCCACGTTATCGTAGATAACATTATCTGAAGTTTTACCTACCCGATTTTCCAGCACTTGGTACTCGTTTTTTTATTAAGCGTGGCCTAGTTGAACTGACGGGCAAAATACCAACTGGAAGACCAATACCATTTGGCAAATTCCCTGCTACCCTTGCTTTCAACTTTGCATTCATAACGTGAAAGAATAAAATCTTAACACGGGAAAAATATATAAATTATATTTATCAGCTAATATTCCTGTCCATTTTTTGTTTATCTTGGTGCTAAGGAGCCATGTTGTTAAACTGTTTATTTTTCTAAATTTCGCTTGTAGAAAACCAGTCTACCCGTTAGGTCTCACACAATACAAGTTATTTTAGATCGGTTTATGATTTTTAGTAATGTAAAAATAAATATTAATAAATGCATTTTAAGAGTGATTGGGTAGCATTTCAGAATACCTTTGTTCTTTATTTCTTTTAGTAATCTGGGTTTATTACCACGATGTGTGAAAAAATAACCTGCTTATCAATTCTGCCAAAGAATATTTGCAACAGCAAGATAGCAGATTAGGATTATTCTTTAATACGTTATGTCAAGATGAAGTTATGGAGAACAAAAAAAAAAAAAAAAATAAAAAAAAAATAATAATAATAATAATAATAATAATAATAATTTTAAATTTAATTATAAAAAAAAAAAAAAAGAATAGCTTAATTTTTATAATTTATAATGATGATGATGATGATTGTGGTGGTGGTTATGATGATGAAAAAATTTAAAAAGACAAAAAGTCCTCCGTTTGGTTATTTCGGCATATTACGCTCACTGATAATTATTTGTAGTCGGTATGTGTGTGTGTGTGTGTGTGTGTGTGTGTGTGTGTGTGTGAGAGAGAGAGAGAGAGAGAGAGAGAGAGAGAGAGAGAGAGAGAGAGAGAGAGAGAGAGAGAGAGAGAGAGAGAGAGAGATTATATAATAGCTTCTTTCTTAATATGTATATGAGGTGTAACAGTAGCAAAAACTAATATACATATTAAGCAGTGGCTGTTTGATTAAGGGTAATTACTTATATAAATATCACAAAACAGTATTCCATTACAGTTTTACCAATTTATTATTCAAAAATATCGATTTACATTGTCATATCACACACAAACATGCACACACGCACACGCGCGCACAAACCCACATATACGTTTTCATATAATAGAAAATGCACTGAATGTTGTTTTTGTTTATTTTTTAAAATTATTCTGCTTCAATAAGCACTGTTTGCATACATTTTATTTTGTTTGCTCCATTTAATATAAGATATCTGGTGAGCAACATATCAGTACTGTGCAACCTAGATAAAACATTAAATTAGAGTTATTTGCCCATGATTAGATGTCGCCATTTTTATCAGACATAGGCAGTGTAACATATGTTTTTAGTAATTTTCCACATTACAGTGGGGCTTTGCGAATATATGGCTGACAAGATGTATTTATTGAATACGCTGATTTTCAAGTTTTCAACTGACACTAGACATGGAACACCAATTTCTCTGGTCTTTACATAACCCTGAATCACACAGACTGGCAAAAATTATCCGGGGCTTCGCCCTACGAAACAGCCTTTTGAAGGTCTATTCCAGAGTTGCGCGTTTGTTGGAGTTGATGGCACCCACTTTTCAAAATGAATAATCCCAATCCTAGTTTAACACAGGAACGTTGTTTTGTTAGTGTTGAATCCTAGTGTGATGAAAAAAAACTTTTGTTTAGTAGAAGAATGGAGACTAAAATACTACAATGTATCTGTACATAATAAAATTGTCTTTATGTATTCCATATTGTAAAGTTTTAAAATAGATTAATCAGTTTTCAATGTGTATGTGTTAGTAGATTGTAAATAATGGGTGATCCACATTCAAGAAAAAGTGCTGCTATTACCAGACTTCGACATCATTTGCGCAAGAAAAAAGAATCTCTTGCCGACCATTTTGACTTCAAAATGTACATCATCTTTCATTTCAAAGAAAAGGTAATTTTATCATACTGGAGCCAAATCAATTCGAACAAAATTAATTAGAATGAAGTTTTACATTTCTGTTAAAATTTGTTTTAAATATAATTTCAGAATACGTTTTTATAACTATTTACCATATTATAAAGTGTGATACTTTTTATTGCTTTCAGAAGAAAAATGTGGCAATGTTTGAAGTAGCTGAAGTTGTTCCTGTGATGACTAATAACTATGAAGAGTGTATCCTTAAAGGTGTCAAAGTAAGTGTCAGTTTCTACAACACTAAACTAATACACTCAAAACAGAAAAATGGAATTAAACTAAAAATTTGCAACACATTTTCCTTCTTTTTTTTTAATGATAAAATACAAAATCTTGTAGTTCTAAAGATAGCTTTGGATAACAGTTAAAATCATAAGTTAATTTATGAAAGAACTGAAAAAAAATCGGTACATCACTGAAGCAGAAGTATCCCTTTTAAAGATGAGTTAAAAGCATCAATCACATAAATTAATATAACTGCTACTGAACAAACAATTTTTAATCTGAGACTACAAGTGAAATCAAAGAAATGAAAAATATGATTAGTACACTTATCTCTTGTATTGTTAATAACAGCATGATTTTTATTACCAGGTACAATAAAAGGTTTCCATCAGAATGTTACAACAAATTAAGAACAAACTGAACCCACATTAAGAATTTCTCCATTATAATAATAAGTCTTTAATGTTGCCAGTCTTTAGTTTCAAAAACAGTGTTAAGAAGGTATCAACAAAGTGAACTTTGAAGGATTTATTAAAGTTATATAACTGGCAAAAAGTTTAAAAACATTTAGTTTCTGTTTAAAAAAATGTATAGATACACATAACTGACACAGACCATGCAGTTAAAAGAAATCTATTGCTGATTCCTTTATTTTCTTATAATATTTATTGTTATATTTTTGAGTAAAATATTAGTACTAACAGCATTAAAACAAGCAGTCAGTATAGACAGATAGGTAGATCCATGTAGATATATATATATATATATATATGTATGTATGTGTGTGTGTAATTTATTTCCAGGATGAAGCCTACTCCTACGAGAGCACGAGAGAACTTCTGGAAAAGGATGTAGTGCAGCTGCACGCCCCCCGTTGGCAGTCTATGAGGAGGGTGAGTCATACTCCATACATTCCAACACATAATGAAATATGTTGTATTCCTCAAGAGTATTCCTTTGTCTTTAATTTTAATTTTTTTAAATTTTGTTTTTTGTTTGTTTTTGTACATTTTTCTTAATAGTTTAGTCAGGAATGAAGAAAAATATCTTCTTCATTTTTGAGAATTCTGCAAAAAAAGTTAAAGGCTTCCAAAAAAAAAAAATGTGATAATTTTTGGAGTCCAGATAAATGTGTATAGATATATACTAAAACTCTTTATTTTTTTTTTTTTTAATGATTGAAATCAGTGCTTGTAACCAGTTTAAAAAAAAAGAAGAAATAAAAATAATGATTGTCTTACGTGTTTCCTCTCTAGGATGTCATCGGGTGTACCACTGAGATGGATTTCTTCCTGTGGCCGAGAAATGACATCGACAGAATCGAATGTCATCTGTTCTCCCGCTGGAAAGGTGACCACGCCCCATTCAGACCAATTATGGTAACAGTCCTTTTCTTTTGTCTAGTATTTTGTAATAAACATGTGACTTTATTTTATCTGCAGCAAAAGATGCCATTGTTTTGTTTTACTTTGTGTTGTTAAAAAATATATATTATATTGACTGAAGGACTCTGACATTAAAGAAAACACACGGATAATTCATTGATTATAAACCTAACAATTTTTATTCAGGCTTAATGTAAATTGCAGAGATAAAGTTCAGTGTGTAACACAGATGAGAATTTTACATTTGCAGGCCAAGTTTGAGTTCAGCCAGCTCGACTATGAGCGTCAGTTGATGAGACTGCTGACTAACCGAGAGAGGCCCTGTCCAATCATCAGCAACCCTTCACAGACCATGTTCCTTTTCATCAACAAACACCAGATACAGGTCTGCTTTTGTTTAATCCTTGTATCCTTGTAACAGATTATAGAACCTTCTGAGTCAGGTCTGCTTTATCAGACGTATATATATTATTAAATATATGCAAGTGTCTGTTGTGAATTACTTTCATACTAACAAAATGATGCAAGTGAAATCTAATAATGAAATATTAATGACGTTTTTCCTTCTTTTTTTTTCAATTTTGTGGTGTGATAGTTTTGTGTACTTAGGAGGCAATTTATCATGCAACCTTTGAATCATAGATGACTTAGTTTTTCTTAATATCGGATTTTCTGTTTTCATACATAACTATTTTCTTCAATACACTAAGTGCAAAATGTCTCCTTTTTGGTTTTCTGTTAACAAGTTGTCTTTTGGCAGGACTTTTAGCAAGGTTTTAAATAAAATTTACAATAAATTGGGACAGGTATTCACAAAAATATAGAGAGAGGAATGAAAACTTGCGAACTGTTTTACAGAAACTGACATTGGTATATCACTAAAACAAATGCAGCAAGCTATTAAAACGTCCTCAAATTTTAAAAATAGCTTTTTTTCATAAATCATCTGTTACACTGAATTACTGAAAGGTGTTATTTTAATTGGTAGATCACTGATAATATTTGACACAGGTTGAAATGAGAAGTGTTGACATTAATACAGATGTAATAAACTTTCTTTCATAATTTTATATTATACACTAGAAGAAACAGTTAAATAATGTGTGTACTTCAACTAATATTAAGTAGCATTCAGTTCAGATACTTGCATGAACATTAACAAAAAATAACTTCTCTTATGGAATTATTTTGAAATGTGTGATTACTTTTCTTTTTTCTGACAGACCTCCAAAAACAAGATGATTGTGTTTAAGCTGTCCAGCATTTGTCTCTACCTGCCTCAGGTACGTCATTGACTTAGTTATTTATATTTTTGGACATCATATTTATTTTAATTTTTAGATACAATTATAAACAGCAGGTCAGGTTTAAAAAAGAAAATATTAAAAAGATGTAGATTTCTGGGGGTTTTGTTTTTTTCATGTTGTGTGTTTTATTTTTAATTTATTTGTCACTTTTCAGGACCAGCTGACGCAGTGGGGACCTGGAAATGTTGAAAGTCTGCTGACAAATTACCTTTGACCTTTCACCTCTAGGCCATTCAACACACTATAAATATGAAGAACAATGCATCTGGTTTTCTTTCTGTTGCTATAGTAACACTGTATAAGTAGTTACATATGTATCATTGTCCAGTTTGACCATCCAGGTCCTTTGAAAATGGTACATTTTTTTTTTTTTTTTTGTGATTACATTTGTTTTTGATTTGTATTTCTTTCACTTTTTCTCTCTTTTTTTTTATTTATTTATTTTTATTTTTTTTTTTATTTTTTTTTTTGTAATTCAACTGAATTTTTGGAAAAGGTTTGTTATGAATTTTTTTTCGTTGCCTGTTGAATGAAGTCATGAAGTTTGCAACTGTTTTTAACTTTAAAAAAAAATTAGATTGCATTATGAGGTCTGCTTTGCTTAGCTTGTCTTATTTTTCATAATCATACTTTTCATTCAACTTTAGATCTTTTTCTTTATACATAAAAGTTTTTCACAGAATATTTTATAATGTTTTACGTTAGTTACGTCATAAAACAGTTATAATTTTTTCTCAAGACAATTTTCTGTGCAGAAATGAAAAATACTAAACACTGTTCAGCTATAAATTATATATCTTAAATAAAATTTTATAACATTTCAGACATTTAAGACAATAAATAAAAGTTCTGTTACCTTTACCTGGTAGAAAGACAAGGACAATGTCAGTTATTTAAATTAAACATGGGTGTAAAATTGAATCAGAAAAACATTTAGTGGCTGATGTAGTACAAATATAAAACAAAGAATTTGTTACTTGTTTTCATTCTTTGATTTTAATTTTTTAAAACATACTGGAAGGTTTCATTTTTCTGTTTAATGTGAATTATACTACATTTTAAAAATATTTTTTTTTTTTTTTTTAAATCATTATATCAAACAGTACAAATTTATTTCAGATTTTAAAACATGCGCTGTTTTTGTTGAAAACATTTTGTTCTGTTTTCTGTTTTGTTGTCTGGATATATCTTGTTTGATTTTATTGTTGGTTTTGGTCAGAGTGAAAATTCTGTGCTGTTTGAGTTAATTTAAAATCTACCAGTTCCCCCTAAATCCGTTGCCATTCTCTAGAGCACTGTTTATTATAGCAATCAACACTGAAGTGATTTTTATTTTTAGTGATATAAAGTGTTTTATTTTTATAAGCCTATAATATATAAAAACAACAGATTAAAAAAGATTTAAATGAAATTAAAAAAAGGAAAATGCAAATTATTTATCAAAATAAAGGAGACTGTAACATAGTTGTTTAAAAATGTATTAGAAATTATAAGAAGTTAGAGGTTTATCCCGAGGTTGTAAGAACAACCTCAGAGAAAGTCTAATTAAATTCCAAATTCTTTTACACTTTTGACTTGGCAGTACTTTGTAATCCATGTTGATTTGAAGTAATTAAACAATCACAAGTAAATTTACGGTTATTTTTAAACTCAGTTTGATGATGCTATTTTTAGACCGTTGCACTTAATTGAAATGCTTCAATATGTCATGCATTTGTACTTGGCAATCAAAAGTAAGTGCTCAAAAAATCATCGCTTCAGCAATGATCACTCCACAATATCACAGCCCCCAAATCTAATTTCATTTTCATTTTTCACTGATACAAAAAAAGAGATAAACTTACAACTATTTAATGCATACATACTTCTCTTTAGCACTAATCCATTTACACAATTGTCTTGAACAAAATACACTGAACATTGGTGATTATTTTCAGAAAATGTTTTTCAGTGTTTGTACTTAAATCGTTGTCACTATCATATATGGCTAACTGTTAAAACCTAAATGGTAGTTATTTACATAAAAATCTTTTAACTAGTTGGTGAACATCCATAATTTGTGTACGAAAATGATCACTAATGTGCTAGCACATGGACTAAAAATATAACAATTGTTACAAGACTCAGTCAAGCACAGTTTATTAACCCATCTTACAAATGTTTTTTGATAATCGATGTAAAATGTATTCAGTACATTTCTCTCCAGCATGTGTTTGTATGAGAATTGTCACAAAGAATACAAGTAGAAGAAAAGAATATTAAAAAATTAATAATTTTGTTCTAACAACAGTATTAATACGTACACTTCATGGATGATCATTTAGCATATCTTCAGCATTGAAAGAATATGGTAATATTTAACGATAATGGTCAATATCTTAAGATAATTCTGTGACCCACTAAATAATGAAAATGGTTAGATTACCTTTAATTCGGTGTAATTTTTATCCCAGTCTCTTAAATTTCATGTGTCAGTGTACCGTTTTAAATAAGTAAATACACTCACCTAATATATTCTGCACAGTGTAGTTTATCTTAAAGCCAATTGTAGTGTTCATAAAGATAATACTATTGTCGCGTTTGTGGTAAAGTTTCTGTTTATCTCTTTGTAGTTGAATAAAGTTGGTGACAATTTAATATCGTTTTAATAAAGCATCATTGTGTGTTTATTTGAACTGATCTAACAAGGTAAAGATGTTCAATTACTACCCAGAATAGTGAAATAAGAAACTGTGGAGATATTTCAGATGAAAGTTGAATTGAATGAAGTAGTTTGATTACATTTAACATTATTTAACGACTATCACTATAAATTAACAGTTTGATCGTGTATCAGACGTTTAATGTTACTAAACAAAGGTATTACTACAAATTCGCAGTGACATGCTTGAACTAACAGTTTAACAATTTGCGCAGGCAGTAACTAGTGTACCGTGACAGCCATTTTGTTTTTGTGATACATTTTGGCAATACATTTTTGACTGGACTAGTAAACTCAAGATAAGTCTGCATGGTAACAGAAAAATGTGTATTTAAAGATTACTGAAGAAATGTCAGTCGTGCCACATTAAAATAAAAAATGTTTGGACAGATCCAATGAGGATCAACTTGAAATTTCAGATATGGCTAGTAACTGAAACTTGTTTAAGAGATCCTTTTTTAGACTTTGGAGATGTTTTGTCAAACCTTGGCACAGTAATAACAGCTTATGACAAATCTTTTTTTATAATTATTAATTTCCATCAAATTACATGGTAAAAGTTAACTGGTTAATACAGATTAATCAGAATGAATATCTATAGTTGAGAAAGAACAAGGAGTTTATTCATTGTTGAAGTTTTTGACATTTAGAATTTCATTTTGTCATTGTTAATTTAAACAAGAATAAATTAGAAAAATATCTTAGAATGGTTTTTAATTTATTTTAGTAATCTTGGGGTTGTTAAAATAGTTAAAGTGAAAGAATACAGTTACTGTAACAGTGTGGAAAGCAAACATCTAGAGAATATTCAGTATATAAACATTAAAACTTTTAAGTGTGATTTCTGTATTATGCTTTTATTTTTATTTTAGATGCTCTTGATTCTCATATTTTTCTGGAAATAAAATTGTCTGATTGATTTGTGTTGTGTTATTGTGTTACATAATAATTCACTCATAATAAAATTTGTTTTCTGTTAAATAGCAGAACAGTGAAACATTTTGGTTAAGTGAAGATATTTAATATATTTGTTAATCAGTAAGGGTAGTTATATTTGAAAAAGTATTCCTTTTGGCACTTCATAACCATGTCATATGTGACATATTGCAGTTTAATTTGACACTACTTAGAAAACCTTAAACACATACACATACACATACGTTGTCCGAGAGGATGAACAGCAAGCGAGCAAATTTTCATGCAGGTGGATGTGTGTTTGTGTTTATTTAAAAAAAAAATTTTTAAAAAAATATTAATAGACTTTAATAATTTTCGTTTACGTTGCAGGAATAATTATATTATTATATTTTAATTTCTTAATTTTTTTTAATTTTTAATTTTATTGATAGATGGATATATATATATATATATATATATATATATATATATATATATATATATATATAAACACACACATACACACCCCTCCTCTCTGCCATGTATATTATCGGCCATAGCATTTAAAGCAACGAAAGAATAAGCATACTTTTGTATTCGGTAACTTCTTCAGCTTTATTGTTACAAGTTTAAATTACGCTTTCCACTAGCATGGAAACAGTCTATTTCTTTTCTAAATACGGAAGTAATGTATAAACATTTATAAAACAGCATTTATGACGTCGTTTTCCATCCATAATTTAATTGATATTCTGCCAGTTGCCCATAACGAAGTAAGATAATCGTGTAAATATATCTATGTATTATAATATCGACTTAAAAGTTTAACCATCTAGTAATAATTGTTGTTTTATTTTCGTTTTCTTAAAACTGTTTGAGAGTTCCTCCTTTTCCCAAATCAGCATCGCCATAAAGTTTGCCACCGAATGCGATTTTACTACTGTAATCTGAACGAGTATTAAAAGGACAGCAATGTTGTTTATGTTGTCTCAGTTTTTGTATTTTATAATATTCAACTTTAACAGAGCAAAAAGATTTACCATACTTGGATATACATGATTAAATTGTGAGACATTTATCATTATTATTATTATTATTATTATTATTATTATTATTATTATTATTATTATTATTATTAAACAACTATTAGATGAAATTATAATTTATTGAAGGTTGTCAAAATAAAGAAAATATATCAAAAAATTTCAGGTATTTGAAGATGTTACTCATGGTAACCATGGTAATATTCACAGAACTTGGCTTATCTCAGGTCATCTTTTAGTCAGCTATGACAATGGATCCATATTATTCTCATTTGACTGTGTCCCTGTCAACAGACAGCAGGTTTGTTGTTTTCTGTTTTTTAAAGAGAGAGAGAGAGAGAGAGAGAGAGAGAGAGAGAGAGAGAGAGAGAGAGAGAGAGAGAGAGAGAGAGAGAGAGAGATATCATAGGTACGATACATTGTTTTACATACCAAAAAACAAGAATGCACTTAAATGTCTATACACATTATTCACTATAAATACAAATATAACACACGTTGTAGTTTTGCAGTACAGCAAGTCTGATTGGTTTCAACAAGTTTATTCAGTATGTTAGCCACAGTCATTTTAAAACCCTATAAATAAAACAAACATAGTCTTATTCTTTGGTAAAAGATAATTATAAACATTTAAAGGTATATACTTGTACATGAAAAAGTCTAATTAGAGTTCATGGTGTGAAATAAATAATCTGTTTATATCAGAAATTGCCAAACTTTAATGTCACTGTGCCACTTACACCATTCCAGCCATTTTGTAAAACTATAAATAATTCTAATTTACAATACACATGAAATGAAAATACAAGAAACTGCAAAAAACTGCAAATTAATTATTTTCATCACTTACACACAAATTCTAAATACACCTTGTGAAAAATATTACCAACTTTGCAAACTACTGTTTTATTTATTAGAATTGTTGAAAATTAATAACAATTTCCAAAGAAATTATATAAATTATTTTACACATTTTATGAGCATTTAATCTAATTATGATACAAACATACATAATGTTTTATAAATTATTTTGGATATTTTTATTAGCTTATAAACTAATTATAATATAAATGTACATAATATTTTTATAAATTATTTTATATACTTTCATTAGCATTTAATCTAATTATGATATAAATGTATACAATGTTTTGTAAATTACTTGACATAGCTCTATTAGCTTATAATCTAATTATGATATAAACATGGATAATGTTTTATAAATTATTATTGCAGAACACGGATCAAGAGAAACCAGTCATTGAAAACCTGACTCCACCCATTTTAGACATAATTACATCTCAACAGTACCAACATGTCATCCTTGTTGTAAGTCTTTGACTTTCTTATTTTAGAACTGTTCAGAGGAAGAGAGATGTGTTTTTCTGGCTGCAGAGAAACATTTATAAAATACCTCTTACTAACAACTGATTTCATAGCAAGGAAATTATTTCCAGCAAGAAGCAGAGATTCAAATATTTTAGTAAAGATCCATATCTCCATATTTAGTCTAATAAAATAATAAAGAAATATTTTACACATGAAGGTTTTTAATAATACTTTCAGGTTCAGGAAAACGGCCATGTTCAGTGTTTGCAGTTCACTCAGAGTTACGAGTGGGACAAGCTGTGTGAGTTTGATATCTGTAACACAGCTGTAACACAGGTTGTCAGTGTGTCCGTCCATCCATCACAGAACACAGTGTACTGGTGTGAGACTAGAACATCCACTAACCTTGCTTCACCTCTCTGTTGTGTGTGTAAAAGAAGTTTACCATCAGGTAGATGTTAATCAAGTATTGTGGTAGTAGTAGCAGCAACAGTAATATCAGTAGTAGCAGTCATAGTAGTGACAGAAGAAGTTGTAATAGTAGTGGTAGTAGAAGTAATAGCAGCAGTAGTGGTAGTAGTAATAGGCTAGTAGTTGTAGTATCAGAAGTAGCAGAATACTAATAATTGTAGAGCGACTGCAATGATAGTAATAATACTGTAATTTTGTAGCAGTAATAGTAGCAGCAGCAGCAGTAACTGTAAACTAGACTAGTTCAGACAATAGTTATTTCTACTTGATCTTTCTTCAGATGTTGATGGGTTAAAGAAAAAAGACGTTGGACCTGCTGTTGCTGTAGTTCACAACTGTCCACCTAGCGATGTGTTCCCAGTCGGGAACAATTTGTTCATTTCATCTCGGTAATTTTTTTTTATTTCTAACAAAAGTCTTGATCCACTACTCTGTTAACTTTTCTTTTTCTTTCAAATATTTTTATTACTTTAAATATCAGTTTTTATCTGTATCTGTAAATATCATATACAAAAATAACTTTTGTTTAGATGAAGAAAAAAGTTTTATTTATTTTTTGTAAATTTTAACATCATTTCATTTAAATTTAACTAAATTATTACTTTTATAACAGATTTTGACAAAATGTAGCAAAAATATTAGATAAACACTGTTAAATATAAACAAAATTATTACAAAATTAATATTACAAATTAATTAAAACTCTCTCACTCTACAGACCTCATTCAGACTCTGTACACATTTCCCTCGTCATCAGTCACGATGTTGACCACGTGACCATGTTTGTTGGTGACTCAAGACTTGAAATGAACAAATTTGTGTCATCGCAGAAAGTAGATTTCAGATCTCTGCTATTACACAGTCTTTCTCAGGTCACCAAGGTAACAAGTAAAAGTTTTCTTTCATTTACCCATTTTTTTTACTAAAGTTTTGTGTTTGAGGCTTTTTCATTAGTGATATTTGTACACTGGAAAAATAATATGATTTCTTATAAATCTCCCAGTTAGTTTGGAGTAGAAACCAGCACTGAAATTCTCTTTTAGTACTTAACAGTTTTAAGAGCAATAACTTAATCTTAGTTTTAAAATGACTGGTACTAACACAAATCTATTAAATATTACTGTACTAAGATAAATTGTTACTCAGGTAAACACTATTGTTAAAAATGGTGCTACAGTACTAAGAAAAACATACTGTTACTAAGAAACACTGTTATTAAATAAATTCTGTTGTTACAAGAATGATCTGTTTATTATGCAGTAAACAGTGGTTACTGGGTAAAGTCTGCTTGTTCAAGGATTTATCCAAGTTTTATATTCTTAAGACTGTAATAAAAAAATAATATTCAGCTAATTAAAAACTTTATATTTTAGACATATCAGTTAACTGGAGTTGTGGACATCAGGTTTGATCACAGACATCAGACTGTGGCTGTTCTCTATGCAGATGGCAACATCAGACTTTATCAGTCTAGTAAAGGTAAGCCATCTTTGTTTTAGTTCATTCTTTTCTATAATATTAAATTGTTAATTTTATACTTGTTTTGGCACAGGTTTGTATCAAAGATTAATTTATAACAGAGTTATTCCTCTTTGATTATATTAATAATAATAATATGTTTTTAGTTAATTTAGCTGTTTGTTAAAAGAGTTGTTGCCCTTTGATCAAATTCAACAAAACATTTTAGCTTTATAAATTACATTTGTGATTTTTTATATCTTTTGTATTTCCTCATTTTTTTATTTTATTTTAATGGAGATTTGGGGGGTCTGTTTTAAATGCATTTACCTGTTTATCTGCTAATCTATTTACATGTGATAGGAAGATGTTCTTAGTTTTTAGATAACTGTAATATATTTTATTTATTTAATATAAAAACAAGTATAACATTATCTGTTTCAGAAAGCAAAAATGATATAATGATTAAATCAGGGAAAATAACTCACAGAGGTTCGTCTGACTGTCCATGGTTTCTGTCAAATCAGGTCATTGGATTTGTCAGTGAAAATATTATCAGGTATTTCAAACCTGCTGTAAACATCAAAGTTTTTTCCTTCTTTTTTTTTTTTTTTTTTTTCATTCAACAATTCAAAGTTATTACAGCTGTGGATAGGTAAAGCTCACTTGTAATATAAATAATATAATAAAGTAATATCTAGATTTTTCATTGTTTTTGTATATTTATCAAATCAAAATAGAAAATGTATTGTTATATTCATATATGGAGAAGATCATTAAAACAGAAAACAAATTATTTGTCTGTTTGGGGGTGTTTATTCTTTTATTCTATTTTATTTTTATTTTTATTTTTTATTTTTGGGGTATATTATGTGCATTTAAAACAAAAACCCACAAAAAAACAACATAAAATTAAAAAAGAAAACAAAGACAATGTTAAATTTATTTTATTTTTTTATTATTTTATAGGATATATGATGTCCTTACTGGGAATCTGCTGACAGAGGTTGTCTCCCCTGATAGAGGTGCAGTCAAGGGTTTTGTAACATGTTTGTCTTTAACAGCTGTTGCAGGATTTTATACAGAAGACAACTTTTATTTAATACAGGTAAGATTTTACACAGAAAACAACTTAATACAAGTAAGAATATACACAATAAATAACTTTATTAAATACAGGTAAGATTTTACACAGAAAACAACTTTTATTTAATACGGGTAAGATTTTACACAGAAAACAACTTTTATTTAATACAAGTAAGAATATACACAATAAATAACTTTTATTAAATACAGGTAAGATTTTACACAGAAAACCATTTTTATTTAATACAGGTAGGATTTTTACGCAGAAGGCAAGTTTTATTTATTACTGGAAAGATTTTACACAGAAATCTTTAGTTTAATATAATTGACACTACATAAAATTAACTTGGATTTTTTAATAAAAAAAAATGTTTTCTTAAATTTATTTTTAAAATTTTAAAATTTTTCTTATTTTTCAATTATATAAAATAGCAATTTAATTTACAGAGAGAAGCTGACAGGAAATGCTCTTTAGATTTTTCTTCTCTTTCTGAAAGAAAACACTTCCAAACCGATGCACTTCACATTGTCCACCTCAACCAGGTAAATATGTTCATTGTCTCACCTATAAGTTACAGATATCACATTTTTTTCACCTGACAATGAAACTGTACAGAGTTTAGGTTAGAAATACATATTTGTGTTTAAATAGCTTCAGATATTATTGTGAATGATTTTATAAGCTATGTTGAATTTTTACTTTGTAAATGAAACAGTTGATGCTTGTTTAGATGCGTCACACTGAGCAAACATCAGAAAGTTTGAAGAAACTGGAAGACTTACATGAAATGTGGAAGGATGAACAGACGAAACATCCAAAGACCAAGTTGTCACAAATAGTAGGTTAGCAGAATATTTCAATCTTTATTTTTTAAAGTTTGGTTCAAGTATTTCCACATAAAAAAACAATTTATTTAAATTTTGTTTGAAGAAATAAAAAAACCTATGTAATAAGTCATTTAACAAATAATAAGTATTAATCAAGTAAGATACTGATTGATTAATTTTAACGTTTTGACTGACCAAACGTTAACATTATATTTATTTCTAATTGTTATTCCATAGCATTTCTTTGTTTTAAGAATTAACAGAATTATTTAGTTTATATGATTTATTAAAATATTTTCTGTTGAATTTAAACACTAGGATAACACAATGAAAAGAAGAAATAATTGATTTCTGTAAACAAATTGTTCATGAAGAAAAACACTAAACATCCAAAAGGCAATAAGGAAATTTATCATACACTGCCACGTTATTGAGTTTATTCAATAAATATTCAGGAAAAGACTTATCCTATTTTTTTATATTCAGTTTTTGAAAGATAGTTTCTCTTTTCATGAATACAGAATCTTTTTTATTTCAGTCTGTCACAGTCACATATAACCTTTCATTTTTAATAATAATCTGAAACATAGTTTTATATCTCAGTGTTAAATAATGCCTGATCATTTCTGCAGTTAGCACAACTTTCTTTACAGATCCATATTTATCTGAGTTTTGGAGACTGGAAGAACTGTTTTTGAATGTCTTTGAGCAAGAAAATGTTAGTAAAGTCTATAAAATTTATTTATGGTCTTTATGATATTTGTTTACATGTTTAGATAAATGAAAACAAGAAAATGAATCAGTTAAAAGCTGTATTAAAAGTCACATGTAACACTGAAATTTTATAAATATTTGACAAATTAGTTTATTTTCTTCTTCTATTGTGGTTCATATTTTGATTTGTTTATGTACTTTGAAGCATATGGATTATTGGAAAGAAGTCACATTTCACAGTAAGTGTGTGTATATAAGTGTAATAAATTAAAATGTTTATTTTATTTTCAAAATTAGTTATTTAATTATATATTTATTTTGTTTTTTCCCATATTCTGCTTTATTTTCAGATTACTAATATGGGTGAAGACTGGAATGTTAGATCAGAAATACATGAGTGTCTGTCTTTGAGACACAATCACTCTCTCGCAGATCAAGAAGCAAAGCTACTGTGGATGAGTGAGTGGTTCCCAGATGAGATGCTGCAGATTTTGTGTGAGGAATTACAGTTTGACAAAGGCAAGATTTGTTTGACTATTGTGTATATTTAAAATATTTTTTATTTTAAATATTTACAAATGTATAAGTTTTCTTAGGTTTATTAAGTTTAATAAGTTTAGCTTTAAGAACACTGTTTAAGTGATATTTGTTATTATTTAAATTACTTGTTTATTTTATTATCAGTCATGTAGATACAGCTTCAAAATATTACACAAGTATTTTTATTTAGTTTAGTGACTAATAGTTAACATACAAACAGCCGGAATCAGTTATTTATATTTTCAAAGCAGGTCAGATAATGGTAAGTTAAAAACATGAGACTGGTAAGTTGATGAATTTGAGAACATTGATCTTGCAGAAGATGATGGACAGACAGACATGACAAAATGGTGTCGTGTACTGGGACTAGATGATGATGGTGTGTTTCAGACAGGAAGCAGTTCTCTCTACTTTGACCACATCTGTCGGCTTCTTTTCAAACTTGATCCTTTGCGTTTGGTTAGTACACATAATCTTATATTATTAGTATCACTCAAACCATCTTGATTTAATATCATTACTTTCATGTATTTCTGTTTTGTCATGTCTCACATTACTGTTAAGATATCATGACATTATTTAATAAAACTGTTATAAATTACAATAAATAAGTTAATTAGTTTTCATGTTTCTGGCTTTATTGACTTTTTCATCTTCTTAGTACTGGGCAGTCTTTAAACATTTAGTTGTTTTCTGTTATTTTTCATTTGCTGTTTTCTCATCTTTATTTTAGTCTTAAGATTCTGATTTTATAAAATTTAAAATGTGAGGCTTATATATATATATTTGTTTTCATTTTAATCTTTTTTTTTTTTTTTAAATCAAATTCAGATAAAGTTTGTAAAACAGGCACAAAGAATTAGTGAACAGACAGTTGAAGTTTCTGCTTTTCTGAGAAAAAAACACACAGTGAGTTTTAAATCTATTTCTAATAAAACAAGAAACAAAATACAACTCAGCTACTGTTAAAAATGCCCTCTTTATTAAAAACATATTTAGAATCATCAAACATTATTATTAATCCAGAGTATATAAGCAAATTTAAATACAAAGCTGCCTAATTTCTGATTTAAAACAGATCTTTTATTAGTTTATTTTATATCCATGTTTTATTTTGGTATTTCTATTTATTTTTCTATTTTAGAATCAGTATTACAAAAGAGCTGTGAGTTGTCTTCCCGGTCCAGACAGGTCATGTGACCCAGCAGTAGCCAGTCAGATTACTGCTGAGCTTATTCTAGCCTGGTAAGCAGGTTTTACATCAGTGTTTATGTGAAATAGTCCATTCAGAGTAAAACAGTAATAGCCCACTTTACTGCTCAGTTTACTGCAGCCTGGTAAGTGGATTTTACATTGGCATTTATGTGAAATAGTTGATTCAAATAAAATTGTATTAATAAGCTTAATGTCAGTATATATAGATGTTAATAAGAAAATATTTATTCATGAAATAATTGATTAATTGTAGTGGAGAAGATAATGACATAGAGAAAGCTCTGAAGTTACTTTTACATTACAAGCAGTGGAAGTCAGCTGTTGAACTTGTTAAAAATCATCCAGAGAAACCACATCTAATCTACATCACACTGACTGAACTTACTCAGGTATTTATTTTATTACTCTTAGGTATATTAGTGTTTTGTTTTAAGAGTTTTCTATATTATTCTATCAAATTTGTTACATCTATTTTACTTTCTTAAATGTTCGTGATAAAACAAAGGGATATCATATATAGATATATTTTGCTTATTTCCTCTCTTCCACAAATTATCTTCTGCAACTGTTTGAATTACTGATGATTTCACATGTTTATATTTTTATGTCTTTGCAGCATCAAGAACTGGCTGAGTTTGCTGAGGAGATTTTCGCACTTGTACCAACATGGCAGAGGTATACATTAAATGTAATAAGTTACAGAATGGCAAATGTACAAATAACCATAATTAATTACATATTCATATTTATATATATATTGAAAACTACAGTATTGATTTTGTGAGGAGGTGTATATATACCGTTATAATTTATTCAGTATTGCTGCAATTATTAATTTTGTGTTTTCAGTTTTCTCACACTGTCAGAGATAATAATGAAACAACCAGACATCAGACAAAAACATCTGTCAAGTTCAGCTTCTTCTGTCTTCAGCCAAGGTCCTCCTGACATAGGGCTTGGAGTTGTCAGGCCGTTGCTCTTAAAACTACTACAACAGCAACAAATAAATGAATAATTATAAAATTAGTAATATAATATCACTGTTACAATTACTACATTTTTATTTTTATTTTTTACTGTAATTTTAATGTCGCACATGTACCATTGTTATAACAACAGGTTTAATAAATGAAACATTGGTACTTTGTGAAGTTAAAATTATTTTCATTAATCAAATCACATGTTAAAATTTTTCACAACTTTCTACATTGTCTTTCATAAATGTGTGCAATAAAAACTACTTTTTGTAAATGCCTTTTTTGAAAAGGCAGTTGTTTTCCTTTTTTTTCTTTAAATTTATGCAAGAAAGCGTTAATTGTTGAGATTACATTCAACAAATATTCTTTTAATAAACTTATGAAATATGGTGCAACAAGATTCATTTCATTGTCAAAGATTATCTTTATTTAATCCAGAATAAAATACTGAAATGATCTTTGAGGGCCAAATAATGAACATTGATTTTTTATTTTTTTTAATTAACTATTTTTTTTGTTACAAAAAAGATAATAATTTCTAAACTATACATGCTAAAACTCACTGTGAGTGTAGTTCAGTCTATTCTTGTCAGCCTGCTACATGTTGCTTAAAGAAATTGTTTGTTTTTTATTAATACTGTGTTGACAGAGCTGGTCCTTCATGTTACAATATGTAATAATTACAGTAATGTGTATTTGTCATTATACAAATACAGAGTCTAATTACATTTTATATATTTGTTTGTGGTTAATTTGTTTGTAACCAAGATGAACTTTCTCTAATAATGAAGTATAACAGTGAAATAAGAGTCAATGATACACACACAGCTGTTATTTCCTGTTTTTCATGACAATTGAGTTAAAAATAAATAAGTAAAGTCTCCACCATGATATTTCTGATGGTATTCTCTCTTTAATTTGTTTACCTTTGTCATCTACATTAATATGTAAATCCACATTCAGTTAAACTGATGCTGTTATCTTACGTCACTACATTTCAGAATATAATCACTTTAAAATTAACATAAAGTAAATGTTCAGATACCATTATATAATTAAACTTAAAAAGTTTATTTTTAGAATATTTCAGCATATTTTTTACAGTTTGCTGTATTATGTATCTGGCATGTCTATTATATTTAGTTAGGCTTGATTACTGTATTTCTCATGTTGTTACACCAGGTAACACTGCTTTGTTAGTAGTCATTATTACTTCATTACACATATTTTGTAATGAGTTTCTCACATATCAGTGTCTGATTAAACATCAATACACATGTTTACGACAACATTAGTTAACTTGTTTTAATCAGGAAATCTGAGTTGTAATACATATCTCACTGACTGTAGGCTTCACTAAAAACTGTTTTTTTAATCATTTCTGTATTGCATCCATTAGAAAGAAATCAATAATTGAATTGCCCAGCAGAGTAAAACAATTTGTAAGTCTGGTGGATTTAATTAGATCGGTGAGAAAGGCTGATAATAAAATAATTTCATGTTACACAAGAAATCTTTAAATGTTGTGCATTGTCAGGGAAATGGAAAGGTGAAAACTGACCAACCAAACAAAAAACTGGATTAAGCTTGTCGGTCAGTAAAAATCAATTGTATTATCTTTTACACTGACATTTGTGTTTTAACAATTTTATCTTTCTGTCAAATAGGAAATGTTAATTTTTGTTGTTTTCTTAAGAATCATAATAAATGTGAATGAGCTATGTATGAGTGTTTTATATATAGATGTCTGTGAACATAATTATTGTGGTTTTATATGTGTTTGTGTATTTATAATGTTCAAGTCAGTGTTATTTGTAAAATAATTTGAGCAGATAATATAAATAATAATTAGGACTTGGAATGAAAAAAAAAAAGCTTATGAATAAAAATCTCAAATGGTTAAAAATAAACCCAGTAAGAAATTTATAACCTACAATGTTTTGAACATCAACTGTTTTTAAAAATCAGTATTTTAGATACATTTTCAAATATATTTTATTAAAAAAAAAAAAAGTTTAATTAAATATTAAAAAAATGTAATATCATGATGTCAGTTTTGTAACTAATGGAATATTTAATGCAGTCTGTGTTTTCAACCTTGATATTTACATTCCTTCATAATACTTATAAAACTCTATTACTACATGATACTAATTGCTCCCCAAGTGGTTTTAATGTAAACTTTAACCAACATAATATATGTATAACATGTATAGATAGATGCATACATATTCACACGAACACACACATATACATACACAAATATATGTATGCACATACATACAGACAGATATACACCCATACATACACCTATACATACATTCATCTATACACCCATACACCCATATCTACATACATAAATACAAATTTTTTTTTTAAAAAATGGGCTTCCTAAATATTTGTACTGTACTGATTTATAAAGTTAATGAAAGTATAGTAATGTAATTTCTTAATTAAAATGAAGTAAATCAATTTTTATTTTTGGCAATAATTATATGTCTGAAAAAGTCTTTTACTAGGACCAGAACAACTTTTATCAGAACTAATTTATATGTTAGGATTATGTTAAGACAACATAAAATGCAGATTTGACTCAAATGTATTAAACAGCTTTTAATGCCACTCAAAAAAAAAAAAAAAAATGTTGATTTTTCTGAAACTGGCATAATCTGAACAGCTTAAGTATTTTTATTTCATTATTTAGTAAAACTGCTTTTTTGTGTAAGCAGCTTAACATTTTTAATGAAATCTACCTTAAACCTGTACACAGTGCTAAGTGAAGCAGAGTAAGTAACCAGCTCTGCAAATAAAAATGTGCTATTACTTGTAATCATTTCACACTGAAAGTTCAGGATACATGTGTAAACATTCAGTGACTGTTTTTTAATGCAAAACCCCTCATAAAACAAAATTAGTATAAAAAAATTAAAAATCTGTTTTTGGTAATATGTGGATTTTGGATACACTCGCACAGAAATACACTGACAGTTAACCATTTACAATAATTATACTTAAATATATATTTGTAATTGCACAAATATTTCTTATGTTTATGTTAAATCCTGATTAGCAGCTGACTGAAAATGGAGAACAGAAAATATTTCTCTATATCGATTTTGCTTTTGTTTTGCAGTTCAAAACTTCTTAAATTTAATTAATATTTTATTTTTATCACAATGACTTTCTTTCTTTTCAAAACTAACACTACTTGTATATCAAACATGGTAATCTGCCTTCATATCAAATATGAATTCTTAGCCATAAGCATAAAAAAAGAATCTATTTGTAGGTATTAAGATTAGAATCTTTAATATTACTATAAATATTTATTTTCTTCAACAGCACAGATGTGCGTGTCTTTGTGTGTGTGTGTGTGTGTATATATATATATATATATATATATCAATTTGATTGAGGTGATAATAAATGAGCAGTTTCAGTTAATGAAACAGATTTGCAATTTCAGATTACAAACATTACCAATTGTGAAAATATTACTAGCTGTGATAATGATATAAATATTACTAACTTTGAAAACTACAAATTTTACTAACTGTGAAAACAGTACAAATATTACTAACTGATAATGGTACAAGTATTACTGACTGATAATGGTACAAATATTACTAACTGATAACAACAATACATTAATAACTAACTATGATAATGGTAAAAATATTACTAACTGATAACTACAAACATTAATAACTGAAAAGTAGAACTATTACTATCAGTAATAAATACAAATATTACTAACTGATAATGGTATAGATGTTACTAACTAATAACTACAAACATTACTAACTGATAATGGTATATTACTAATTGATAACTACAAATATTACTAACTGAAAACTACAAATATTACTAATCAAAAATAGTAGAAATATACTCATAACGGTATAAATATTACTGATAACTACAAACATTACTAACTGAAAACCACAAATATTACTAACTGGTAACTACATATATCAAAACATTACAAATCGTTACAGTTTGTAACTTCAAAACAGTACAAATATTACTAACTGATAACTACAAACATTACTAACTGTGAAAACAGCATAATATTACTAATTGTAAGAATAGTACAAATATGATTAATTGTGACAACAGAACAAATTGCATGAAAACGTTAATGAACATTATTTTATCTGATGATTAGGCAAATTGTTGATGTTTTATCATTGTTTGGGTATAATATGACAAAATGTACATGCCTTATATGTGTGTGTGTGCATATAATTGTGTGCATGATTTTGATGTTTGTATATATGTGTATTTATGCCTTTGGGCTTTATACACAAAAATAATAATAATGTGTGCCTATATATCTGTCAGTGTTAAAATTTGTGTATGTGTGTGTGTGTGTGTGTGTGTGTGTGTGTGCTTATTTGAACCTGTCTAGTTTGATACATGAATCTACATAATGCTGATATTGTGATCATATTGTATTAGTAAAAGGTTACATTTATATTATATAATGTGAACCAATACAGTGTGGTTATTTGTGTAAATGTTACAGCCATTGTCTGAAGCATAAACAAATATAATACTGATTTATGGTAAAATAAATGTATTCAGTAGAATGTGTTGCTGTTAGCAATTGTTTGCCACATGACATTGCTATAATTTATTGTTATTTGAGTAATCCAAACAGATGTGTCTTTGTGTATTTACGGGTGATTTATGACTGAACATTTTTATTTATTTTTATTTTTTTTATTTGTTGTTTTATGTTTCTTTGATTTAACCTGAAAATCATATTTAATGTTTTGGGTTATCAATTTACTTAACTCTGTTATTTGTTATTAACTGACAGGTACCTGGTAAGTAAACAATAAATCCAGCTCTCAGTCATCTTGAATATTTTACAAAACACAGATAATAAGGATTAACAAGAAATATTTAGTTTTTTTTTAGTTTTACTCCTTTTTTCTGTTATGTATGTTGCCATCCTAAGCAGATGCTATTGGTTTTGCATTAAAACTCATCATTTGCAGTATTTGCTCTGATGCTACATCAGCAAACTTTTAAACATTACTTGTAATATAAAACTTTAAAAAAGAAACGTGTCTGACAAACAACAGAAATACTATCCAGCAGAAATTTGTACTGTATAGATTTCTTTATGTTATTACAGTAATATGTTGTTACCACAGTTATAATTCAGCTACAAACAACAAAAAACAACAAAAAAAAGTTTTAATAATAAAAATTAATAATAAATAATAATAATTAATGAACACAAATTCAAAATCATCATTTATTGTGGCTTTTTTTTTAAAATTAGTTTTTGTTTTCCAATTCTTCTGTATAATTATATTTTTTAAAGAACTTTTACTAAAAGGATGTGCCAATTTACAATTTATTGAATGACTGATTGGTTTGTTATTTTGTTTTGTTGGGGTTTGTTTGGGGGGGGTTCCTGTAGTTTTGTTGGGTTTTTACATACAAAGACTAGGTATGTTCTGGTACATTTGATTTTCAGTGAAACCCTACTACATCTTCCAATAAACAGAAAAGCACATAACAAATGATATAATGGGTAGGACAAGAAATAGTCAATAAGTAAAATGAGGAAGACCAAAGTTAAGATTGCAGACAACTACAATAAATTTGGCACAATTTAATTTTAAAGACATAACAAATATTTGATGTACTAATACAGTTTATTTTATGTCTATCCCAAATATATTTTAATTTAAGAATTCTATAATCGTAACTACAAATTCTATAATGGAATAAACAAACATATAAAATACATCTTAAAAATGGAATTCAAAAAAAATTTAAAAGTCAGTAATGAAATGATTGATATAGCTTCATTTCCAATTTTATCAAAACAAAAAATAAAATAACTGATAACAGTTAATAAGTAATATAAAACGTTTTGATTTTTTAAAGGCTTTTTATTTACTATCAGACTATAAAAAATAACAATTTCATCCTAAAATAATTATAAGTAATAAGGAATGTAATAGTGGATAAACAATGCAATACAATTATGCACTTCTTTTGTCTACAATTACATAGTCAATTTTAAATCCATAATTTGTTGCTATGTTGTTGTCCTTGTTTCTTGTTATTGGTTATTTATTATTTTATTTTTATTTTTATTTTTTATTTTATTTTATTTTTTTTTTTTTTTTTTTTTTTTTTTGTTTTTGTTTTTTAGGTTGTTTGGTTTTTTGTTGTTGGTTGCTTATTGTTTTTTTTGTTTTTTGTTTTTTTTTTTTTTTTTTTTTTAACAAAATGCTGTCAACAAAACGTACACCAACATAAAATACTTTCTGTCAGTATAATAACTATAAGTAACCTAGTGTAACTTAACAGGCCTTATTTTATTTATCTTTGTTTGCTTTTTCTCCATTTTATTTATTACATTAAACATAATTATAATTTTTGAAAACTACCTCAACTATTCTTGCATTTGTATTAAAACGCGCTTTCTCTTTGTAACTTTATTTGCAATTATACATAATCATAGCAGACGACGCATTATCTTGTCACGTGATTAATAATAGACTGAGTTCCAATCAATAACATGACAAGATAACGTTATGTTGTCCATAATCTCCTACTACCTAGATACACGGTATCAATATTGACTTTCTGCTTAACACCAATTTTCTAATGTTTGGTAGCAACCAGATCACAGACTGAGGTCAAACCAATTTGTTAAATTCTGCGTTAATATGATGCTCATCATAATCATAATTACTAATGTTACAAAAACAATTTGTTTTTCCTTCTTCATCATCTTCTTCTTCTTCTTCTTTACGCCAACTTGCGTAACATAATAAACTAAACTATAACCGGTATAACTAAATAGTGATGCCATGATCATCATCATCGTTGTTGCTATTATTTTTTATTTATTTATTTATTTATTATTGGATTGCGGAAGATGCTGAAATGGAAGAATATAAACGTATTTCAATTATGAACAAAACAATTATTGCCAATGCATGAAATATAATATTCATTGTAATTTATTCAAAGTTATTAAAACATAAGCAGAAAAAGAAATGTCCAAGATATTTTTAAAAGTAAAAAGAAAGAATATAAAAATAACAAAATGTATACACATTTTAACAGATAATATGCTGAAACAAGTATGAGAAGGATAGAGCATTAAATGAAGAATATCCCTTATTATAATTGACACTGATCAAGTCTAGAATATTTCTCTAATCCGGAAGTTAGCACTAGATTGCGCTACAGTCGTTGCTATTGGTGACGTCAAGTGTGGAAGTTCCTGTCCATGACAGTCGGTGAACAAATGTTGACACTGTGCGATGGATACCTATCTTGGTAGATTTGCTTTTTAATAACAGATCAAGATGTGTCATTTATCACTAAGAGAATGTAGGTACGTATGAATATTTTTTGATTCACAACGTCATTACTTCATCTTACTGTCGTTATATGACGTTGAATTTGATAAAATCTTGTTTAATACTTCCGCTGCTTAGCTTAGTTAAGTTGGTCCTTAGCCTACTGAAGTCTAAACAGTGCATGTTATGTCATGATTGTCAGTTGTGTTGTTTTGGGATTTTATTTATTTATTTATTTATTTTGTTGTAGTAGTTGTTGCATACACATTGTTTTCCTTAAATACAAAATTATGTATGAATTCAATTTTCATATTATTTATTTTCTAAACAAAATTTGATTGTTATAATTTGGGAATCGTTAGGTTACTTTCCAGATTTTCAGTAACTTTTGAGAACATAATAATTAATATAATAAAATATCATATTTGCATTTTGTGTGAACACAACTATTGTCTACATATTAAAAACTGTTGTTGTGTTTTTAGACAGCAGTGTAATGTCAAAATTTTATTATTTTAATAAATGACTAAACCAGAGGTGATACTGCACCATGACTAACATTACCTATTATTCATGAAAGTGTTCAAATTTGTCACTGTCATTAAAATGAGAGTGAAATAAGGAATTAAAAGGGGGAAGAAGCCAACAACCTTGTATATCCAACATGGAACAGCCCAGAAAGAAACTTTAAATTTGATTTAGTTTTATTTTTAGTTTTAAAATTTATTTTATATATTAGTGATTCTACTCATTAAGGCATAAATTTTGAATTTAATATCAAAATAATTTGTTGGGTTTATTTGACTATTAAAGCATAAAATATTAGCAATAACAGCTATTTATTAGAAAAATTGATAAGTAACAATGTTCATAGCTCAGTCAGTGAAGCAGCTTATAACATCTATTCATATAACATTACTTCAATTTCAGAACATTGTTTTATCAACTTATCATTTTCTTTCTTTATTTTTTCCTTTTTTTAAATTTATTTATTTTGTTGCTTTTTTTCCTTGTTGTTTTTTGTTGTTTTTTCATAGTATTTATTTATGACTTTAAAAAAATATTAAATATTTCTTTTTTATAAAATTCTAGTTATATTACTTAACAATATCATTAATTCTAGGTTTTAAAAAAAATAAAAAATCAATGAATGATTTATCAATGTCATTTTGTGGTTAATGCAATTGATTACCACTTTTGAATTAAATTTGAAAAGATTTATTTTCAAAAGCATTACGTTGCCAAGCAGAAATAATACAGATTAATGTTTAAAAAAAAAAAAAAAATGAAATTATAATTAATTATTGAAGTAAGACATAATCTTTGTTTTTGTTATTTGGTGTTTGTTTCCATTTTCTTTATTTTTATTCTTTTTTATTCTTTTTTTCTTTAACATTTAAAATAGTAGAAAAACACATTAATTTGATGCTGATACTTTGTTACAAGCTTCAGAATGCATCATGTTGTTCATTTGTTTGTATTCATCAATTAATTTACAGTTTTGTTAGTCAAATACACATCTTTCTATTATTTTCTAATTTTTTAAATTTTATTTATATTTAAAATATTTATTTTACCCATTAATTTTTTTTTTTTTTTTTTTTTTTTTTTTTCCTATACTGTTATATCCTATTATAGTTATATTTACATATTTTTTTAAAAAAAATTCTTCACATATTCCTATTGTTTAAAATGGAAAAGGCTAAATTCTTTTGTTTGCATTATTATTTAACAATTTGATTAGAGGATCTACCCTTTTAAGTGTCCTCATTTGAGTAATTCTCAGTTATCCCCAAGTTCCCCCCAAAATTAAATAAAATAATTTCCGCAAAAAAACCAGATCTATTTTATGTCCTTTTGACCGATGACAGTGTTCACTTCAAAACACTGATGATGGAAAGCTGTTTGATGTAGTTGTTGTTTTTTTCTGTAAAAACACTACGCTGTAAAAACTCCGGATCCAATAACAGAGATATCATTAAAGAAAACAAATTTCCACTGTGTCATTCATTTGAAATGCAAATTCAGATTACCAGTTTAATAGCGAATGCTGCTTTAATTACATTAAATTACTTGGCAGTTTGTCATCATCAACATTGCCTTGATAATTTATGATGTCAGTTCTTGGCCTCAGTGGTTTCAAATAAACTACCAGTGTTTGATATGTGAAAAACAAGTAGACAGGATTTGCAGATCAAATATCTGATCGGGTTTTATTAATTTTTTTTTTTTTTTTTCTTTGCTAATCTCTGTAGGCAAAGTAACATGACAGAGAAAAAAGATAATGGTAAACAAAAAAATAACAAAAAATCCCAGCATATAGCATGGCATTTGTTAATTCATTACCAGCACATTTGTGTTTCATTAAGCTTTAAGACACTAGTTCTGTATAAATAATAATATACTTAAATTTCTTTATACAACCATTGAAATTATGTAATTTAATATAAATTCATTATATGTATAAAAGTACATTTGTGTTACATTATAGTTTAGACATTAATTTTGTATAAATAATAAAATCTGTTTTTATAGCTGTAAAAGTTTTGTAATTTAATATTAACACATTACTTCTATAACAGTACATTTGTGTTATGTTGTACTTTTAGACATTGGTTCTCCATAAATAATAAAATTATGTAATTTAATTTCAGTTTTATATGTATGTATGTATGTATGTATAATAAAATCTAATACTTTTTATGGCTTTAGAAATCATGTGATGTATTTCATCTAATCTTTTTTAAAACAAAATTTATAGCTACCTGTTCAGTAAATACTCAACTACAAACTATTTCAAATAGATTATAAATTATTAGTTATACTTGAAAAAGGTAATAACAGTAATAGTAATGTAACCTGTAATAATTTCATCAGTAATAAAAGTTAAATGCCAGACTGTTACAGTAATAAACACTTACTTTTATTTTTATTACTAATATTATTTATTTCGTTATTATTATTATTATTATTATTATTATTTATTTATTTATTTATTTATATTATTATTTTCTTATATTTTTTTTTTTATTTTTTTTTTTTTTTTTTTTTTTTGTGTTTGTGTTTTAGTTGCTTCAGTGTTATTTTTTTATTTTTTATTAGTAGTATTTTTATTTCATTTTCAATAATATTTACAGTGGCCAAAAACTTCATCAAAAAGAGATTACTGTGTGTGATTTATTTTTTTTTTTCCACCCCAGTGAACATGTAGCATTTCTTTCTAACTATAATATACAGTGAGATAGGCTCCCACTGATTTCTACTGCCCTAGATTTTTATTGGTTCATTTTATTTTATTTTATTTTATTTTATTTTATTTCAGTTGATTTTATTTTATTTTATTTTATTTTATTTCCGGTGTTTAATATTTATATTAAGTAGATACAGCAAAAATGTTCATTATATAAATGTTTTAAAAACTGTCTATTTTTGTTTTTCTTGTATACAAATTAAAAAATGATGCTTAAAACCTGCTTCTACAAGCAATAATCAAAATTTCTTTTTTTTGTATTTATATTTTTATTATTTATTTTCTAGTTTTTATTTTCCATTTATTAGTACTATTAATAAAAGGGTTTTATTTATTTTCTGTTAAATTTTACGAAAGAAAATTGTCTTCTGCAAAAATAATATTAAAAAAAATTTAAAAACCCTATTGTGTTCTGTGCTATATTTTAAAATTAACTGTTTTCTATTACAATTTCAAATTTTGTAGTTCTTTATTTATGCCTGTAAATTAAAATTTCGTTGCTGGCTTCTTTATATAACCATATGTGATCTATTCTAAACAGTTGTTTTATTATGGATACAGTTTTTGAGGGTTATACAGTTCAAAGTATAAAGTGTCTGTCATAATTATTTTTTATTCATTTGTTAACCAGTGTTCAGATAAGCAGTTACAAGGTGAATATATATTGTACGTTTAGTTTTGTTTAATATTATTACGGTTGATTTGGTTTTATTTTAATGTCAGGTTTAACTAAAAGGTTTTATGAGACTGATTCTGCAAATAGAAACAAGTTTGATCAAATATGTTAATGGTTCATATTGATCAGAAGGTGTGTTTTATTTTTAAACCTTTTTGTAAACAATTCAAGTGGAACAAAACGTTAAATGGTGGATAGCAAATGAAGCCAGGGCAGGAGCTGATAAAATGATAAAAGTTTGAGAGTTCTTGAACTTTTTCTAAAGAAACATATCTTGAAAATGATTAAATATGTGTAAAGGAAAGAGATTTTGATTTAAAGGTGGGTGAGGTACTGAAGCAGTGAGTGTATGTATACTGAGGTGGGTGTATGTATACTGAGGTAGTGGGTGTATGTATATTGAGGTGGGTGTATGTATACTAAGGTGGGTGTATGTATACTGAGGTGGGTGTATGGATAGAATAAAGCAGAATGAATACAGCCTAACAAAATCACAGCACAAACAAAACACTGACTGTTGATGTCAGCAAAATGGTAATTGTTATGTGGAGAATTTGAGCATGTTTAATCTAAAATCTTTATCATTCATATACATTCACTAATGTTTCTTTAATGATTAATTATTATTATTACTGTCTAATGAGTCAAGCAGAGATATAATAGATTTTACAACACAGTGGTTAAAAGATGATAGACTTAATTTTATAAGTGTCATCACTTTTTCTTTTTTCTGTTATTTTTTTTTTTTTTTTTTTTTTTTGTTGCCCTAAATGTGTATTGATATTTTTATTAAAGCCAGTTTAAAATTGTCATTTAGAACACGCATGCAGGACTAGGCAGTTTTCTACTCAGCACGTTTGTTTTTATTAGAAAATGGTTTTAGCTTACAGAGGAAGTTAGATCTACCTTTCGGGAAGTTACCAGTGGTTTGACACAAATAATGTTTAATGCAACTTACCAATTGATTTTTTTGTGTGCAGGTAAATCTGACTTCATTAGAAAATGTGTTTACATTTACAGTACCTAGGTTTTCTTTGTGTGTGACACTGAAACTAAACATGTTTAATAATTCAGGATTAAATCTTTATCTGTGAATACAACTCACCTGATGTATGTATTTTGTCATTGATTTCTTCAAGCATGTATTCTTTATTTTAAACATTTATATGTAAGTATGTATGTGTGTATATATATGTATAAACTTTGTTATATAATGACATAATTAAAATTGATACGTGAAAATTAATCATCTCCTAATAATTATTCTTATTTAAGCTATTTATAAGTCATAATTAACTTTAACAACTATATGTGTAGTGAATGTAGTTATAGCAAACTTTGTTAATGAAAGAAATGTTATTACAAAGTGAAGACTAAAAGTTTCAAATCTGTTAAAAGGTGTGACAATCCTCTTTGTGTGTGTTTCATTTTAAAAAAGTGTTTTCCTAGACTCTGCATGCTCTAAGTTAAATAAGTGAGTATAAGTAAATATGTGTAAAGTGTTCATGTGTTTTGTGATGTTATTTGTTGACCTTACTGTGTTGTGTTTGTTGATCACAGCATGTACACTGAATTGTGAATGTGTTAATGTTGCATACTAAAAGTTAATTAGCAGATAATTTAGCACATTACTTTCATTACGCAAATTATTTAGAATTGTTAGCTGACATTGTTATAAACCTACAGGCAGCTTATTGACCTGCACATTTCAGTCATTGTTTGAAAGCAAAATAACAGCAGCAGAAAATACTTAAATATTGTTTTTAAAAAGCTCTCTCTCTCTCTCTCTCTCTCTCTCTCTCTCTCTCTCTCTCTCTCTCTCTCTGTGTGTGTGTGTGTGTGTGTGTGTGTGTGTGTGTGTGTGTGCAGGTACTTGTTACATTTTAATACCAACCTCACTTTTTCATGTAAAGAACTAAGATTTTGATGTTAACATGTAGACTGAATATGATCATAACATTTGCTATTGAGGCATGTTTAAAACTGGTAAATTCAAACATTTTTTTCTGTCTCTACAAGACTGGACAATGGTTTATCTTGTTATTAAAAAAATCCCACGGAATCAATCCTTTCCTTTGCTATTTTTCCAACCCAGGCCTTCCTGCTAAATGATATGTTGCCCTGGGCAGCTGCAAGTCTTCTTTTTGTAACAAAATCACCTGACTAACACAGTGATATACAAATACACCTGTATTCATTATCTGTCTGTAACTGATAGGAATGCAGAAGACAGACGTATCAAATGTGATTTTAATAAAGAATAATCTTCTTTCTGAAGCAAATCCAAGTGAATATTTATTTTATTTGTTTTTATTTATGATATTGGTAAATGACTTCAGTTTTACTGGATTAATTTAAAAATAGAAATACTTCAACTGTCTTGGATTTGTTTTGTTTTCTTGTTAGTTTGAGGTTTTATTTATTTTATTATATTTTCTTTGGTATTTTTAAATTGCAAATAACCACTGTTTGTACAACAATTATTGCTTTCCAGTTTCCTCTGTCACAAAGCTGTAGCTCAGACTAAGGAAACTGATTTGTGTTTTAATGTGAGCGGCTGATTGCCAGGTAGCCATTAACTATTGAACTGTTATCATGTTTGTTGTCACAACTGTGTACACTCCTGCTGTAATCAGGGAGGGTTCCACACTTTTTACCAGGGGAGGGGAGACATTTTCATTATGATGGTGTGAATTAAATGAGTTTAATTACAAAGAAAAATCTTTTGTTGACGCAATATAAAACAACATTGGTTGACAGATTCAGGGTGTGTTTGTTTACCAAGTGCAGTGTCACCCTTAATCTACTCTCTGTGTGTTTATCAGTCTACAGAGTCTGACTGTTGTACTGGAAAACGTAATGGCTTTTATCCTTTGTTCTCTGCAGATGTACCTGTAGATAGATCAGTTACTTTCAGTGAATCATTTAGCAGATGTTTGTGTTCATACACATATAATTACTTGGTTACCAGCTTCTCAATGCACCATGCTGTTTGTTTGTTTGTGTTGCCAGAGAAGACTTCAGTTCATCAATTAATGTATAGCCATGTTAGTATGCATATCATTTGGCTTTATTATATTTTTATTTTTATTTTTATTTTATTTTTTTCATAAAAAGTTTACTTTACCCATTGATCTTCATTTTATTTTATTTTTCTTTTTTTTTTTTTTTTTTTTTAAATGTACTTCATTTATTTATTTCTATTCTATTTAAAGTCCAGCCTGATTTATTTTGTGATTATTTATTTGCTTTTTCATGTACAGTTATTTACATTCAAGTCTGTTCCTGTCATTCAGTTCTACTGTGTGATAGTGTATTTTCTTTTTATGTGAAGTTTATTATAAAATTATCAGTTTTGGTTTCTTGTTACTTTTATGTGTAAAGTTGTTTTATAGCTATTCTATGCTATTCAAGTCTCTTTTATTTTTATTTTTGGGCTTTTTTTAATTATTATTTTTATATTGTATTCTATGATTATTTATTAAAAAAATGTAAAACTTTTTTATGTGAATTTTTATCCTTGACTTAATGTCTAACAGTGAATAGATTATTAAGACAAATTTAAATAAAGTGAATAACCTATTAAGACAAATTTAAATGAAATGAATACATTGTTATGATATGTTTAAACAAAGATGAAAAAAAAAATAATGATAATAAAATATTTAACTAGAGCTTTGTTTGTTCTAAGATATTAAATTTATTTTCTTATAATAAAGTGTGACAGTAAATGAACTTTCCATGAGGAATGTTAGAATTTGCAGTCTCCATATCTTATTCACTGTCAGTTCATACATGGATGTGTATCAACTGAATAAGAAAAAAGTTACAGGCACAAAAACACACATACTTGCAGAAACAGAAATGATGTATTGAAAAAAAGACATACCATTATATTTTATTTTAAAATAATTATTTTTACCAGTATTTTTGTTATTCATTTTTATTATTATTATTATTATTATTATTTTAAGCAAAGGTTTATGTGTAGAAATATAAAAAAGATTTGAAAATCCATGGAGGTTATGTAACTATAGTTATACATTAAAGTTTAATCATTAACATATTTATAATAATTAATGTTTCCTTCAGAGAGCTTTTCAAGTATGCATGTCATGTGCAAAGCTTAGTGAGAATATCCAGCAAGAAGATTTCAAACACGCCTTTCCACTGATAACAAGAAAAACTAACTGATATATGTTTTTTCATTGTTCATTTAATTGTTCTGCTGTTAACAGAACAAGTCTAAGATGTGTCAGCAGCGTGTACTGAAATGTGTCATTAAACGTGTTAATGTTGACTGTAAAAAGCAAATCACTTAACACTGGCATTTGTCTCACTAATTATTTATCAGTTTTCTCTGATGTCCTCTCACACACCACAGTCTGCTGGCTTCTCCCTGTAAAACAGAAAGTGTCTTAAAATACCTTTAAATCAGTGATTTATTACTTTTATATTAGCTTTTTTTATTTCTGTATTTTCATATTAACGTTTTTAATGTCTATAGTTTCATACATTAACTTTTTAACTTTTTATATTTTCATATATTTTATACTAAATTTGTATATCTTTGTAAACATTAAAATGCATACTTGTAAGTCAATCCTATTTTGCTTCAACTGTTTCAGTCTTACTGTATCTAAATAAATAAACTATAACATTCTAAACTATACAAGATTTTTTCATAAAATTTTGTAAGTTTTTATTTATTTTAGTGTATGTTTATAATTTTAAAAATGCTACAAATATAATTATCCTGCTGCAACAAAAACCATATGATCTCAAGTCATAATAAAATTAGATATATAATTAGATATTATGGTTCATGTATGCCTTTTGTGCAATACCAAGTTATTTGTTATATTATAATTGTACTAAGAATGTTTGTAGTTATGATTAAACAAAAATATACTGCCTTGTCTGAAAATAAACAATTTAGTTCTTTTTATTTATTCATTCATTTATTTGTTGTTAATGTTTAATCTCTATTTTACGTTGTTTAATTATATGGCTCATACATATTTCAAACATCAGTCATGTCTAAACATTAAACATATAACAATAACAGTTTGTTCAGTGAGAGTGCCTCAGTTGTACAAAACTGTACTTGCCTGAGGGTTTTCTACAATGTTAGTTTTAAACATCTCACTCTGTATAAATAAATGTATGACAACAAATCAGCTTATCACTGGCAAATACAGAATTCTTTTTCACCTTTGTTAAATCAGGATTTATATATGTGTGTGACTTTGTGTCTGTGAATATGCCTGTGTGTGTGTCTGTGTATGTTTTTTTGTATATCTATAAAATGTCTGCAAATGTAGATGTCCATACATGTGTATGCTTTTTATGTTTCTATGAAACTGTAAATGTATCTGTGTGTATCTATCTATTAATGCATGTGTTTATCTATTAATATATGAATGTGTGTTTGTGTGTGTATCTGTTAATAATAATATGTATGTGTATTTGTGTGTCTACCTATCAATCCATGTGTGTATGACTATTAATATATGCATGTGTGTGTCTATCCATGAATATATCTGTGTAAATGTTTGTGTGTATATGAAAATGTCTTTGTAAATATGTGTATATATCCTCATATACATTTGTATGTGTGTTTTTGTATCTGTGAAAATGTTTCTGTATGTATCATATCCATGAACACATTTGTATCTGTGTGTGTGTGTGTGTGTGTGTGTGTGTGTGTGTGTGTGTGTGTATATATATATATACATGTGTGTCTTTGAATACATTTGTGTATATATACATAATATTTGAATAAGTGAGTGTATGTATATATCTATGAATACTTTCTGTGTGTGTGTATGTGTATGTGAATACATTTGTCTGTTTGTCAGTTTCCATGAATACATCTACATGTGATTATTTGTGTGTTGGCATTCCTATATGTGTGTAGATGTAAGTACTTAATTTAAAAACAGGTCAAAGCAAGTTTAGTTATTGTTAGAAGGAAGTGCATGACGTATGGAGTATTGTTGTTAACAACATTCTTTCAAATGAAGTAAATGACATGTTCAGTTAGTTGGGGGAGAATGCAGGATTGGAGGGTGTTATGACTAATGAATGACATGATTTTTTCTTAGTTAAATCTATTCTTAATTCAGTCTTTGTGTGTTCTTAGTCGATGCAAACATTTGCTTTTCCTGTTTTGTTCAGGAAGAGAAATAATCCATAGAGACAGAGTAGGATGAAAATACATCTCATTGTTTTGTGAAGAGTACAGCTAAAAACAGAACATTCGCAACGTTATGTTGACCAGTTCACAGACCTTTTGCAGTACAAAGAAGATGATTGGCTAAAACTAACCAATTAGATATCATATTACTGGCTCATGCCCTACAGATAATTGGATTGTTGATAACAATCTTCTACTCCTATTTCATCAGCGGTAATAATAAAAAGATTCATACAAATAAACAATTAAAACATACAGCTGATATAAACAGGGACTTCAATCTTTGCTACAGTTTTTTTCTCTGTTCACTAAAAAATGATTCAAAAGTAAAACATTACTGCATGAGAAACTTCTGTGAGTTATTAATAAGAAAATATTTGTGTTTTGATTTTAAAAACTTCACTAGAACACAATAATTGATATTCTGTCATGAGTTTTGGACATATTTATCAATTATCTGCCACTATCAACTATGATTCTAACAAAGTCTTCAAGTGAAATCCTTCTAGCAAGAAACAGTCATTTCTGTACACCTTTTCATAAACAGAAAACAAAGAGACAAAGTTTTAATTATTAAACATTTTAACTAGAATCAGAGCAAAATACTTAAGTGTTTGAACTTGTTAACAAAAATACAAGAGAATCTTGAGAAACCATGTATGTATGTATATATGTGTGTGTGTGTCATTTTAAAAAAATATATATTTAACTTTGATTTGCATTTGTAAGTTTATATTGTGAGTATTGTTGTGTTTTCAGTAGTACGTAACAACAATGAGTGACTCAGTAACAAGTGGAGGCCACCAGGCCTGGTTTTCATCTTGAACCATTGCCATGGGTGAAATACAGAATGGCGAAGAGACGCAGACTCCAGGACAGCCCAGTGTGCAGTCGTCAACCTCAGTTGCGACTAAGGACCATGAGGTTGACGAGGAAGACAAACCAGCGAGGAGGATTTCAGCGTACGAGCAGCTGTCACGCGACCTCAACAACGACGCGAAGTACATGAAGGAAATCACTCTCGGCAAGCGTATTGGATTCTACAGAATCCGAGGTGAGCTGGGAAGTGGAAACTTCTCTCAGGTGAAAATGGGAATCCACGCTCTCACTAAAGGTAAGAATATATGTTAATAACATCACAGAATATTTGTTTGATCTTTGATCAAATAGTTTTTTTTTAAATTAAAGTTAGTAACTTTTATAGACGAAAAGATTTGTGGCATTTCATTGCCAGTACCAGACACTGGCTAGAATGAAGAACAGCCCAGTTCTACTTTATTGTTAGCAAAGATTACTCACCTAAAAGAAATACTCATTTTCAAGTACATACAGTGTATTTTAGTCACATGTACACTTAAACATGAAACCAGTTGTTTAACAGATTACACTGATAAACAAAATTTATTTTCTTTGTTTATCTAGAAAAAGTTGCTATAAAAATTCTGGACAAAACAAAACTTGACCAGAAAACCCAGCGTCTGCTGTCTCGCGAGATCTCCAGCATGGAACATCTGCATCACCCCAACATCATCCGCCTGTACGAGGTGGTGGAGACGCTGGCCAAGCTGCACATCGTCATGGAGTACGCCAGCGGAGGGGAACTCTTCACAAAAATATCCAACGACGGCCGACTCCCGGAAGCAGATGCCAAACTCCTGTTTGCTCAGGTGGTGGCAGCCGTCAATCACATGGTCAGTGTTCTCTCTCTGTCCATCCTCCCGTTCTCACACGTACCCCTGTCAACTGTTCATTGTGATTTGTTTTACCACTGCATTTCATCATTCAGATACGAGGCTTCTTTCATTCCTTACAAGCAAAACATTATATGCAGTATAGTCTTAAAATGAATTGTAGTGCTCAAAATAGCATTCAGCATTTTGTAGATGTCTTTTTTCAGGTCCAGTGTAAACATGCATGCACACACGCATGCACACACAACAAACCAGCCTCTCAGACCTAACACTACTTGATACAAAAGATTAATACAGCCATCACTTCCTGGTCATAAAAACAAATCCTTGTAAGCTGTTTATTTAGTAAATAGGATGTTGCTCACTACAGTGATTTCATTAGCAGTGTTTTAAAAACAATCAGCTTACTGACAGATTTAAACAGAGATAACTAATATTTTGTCACACATTTGTTATTCAGTTCCTTGTCACTTAAACAACTTGCCTAAACTGCTATTGCCAGTCTGTCTGCACTAATACTTTGTCTAAACACTGGAAACTGGTGTTACAGTCTGTCTGCACTGACACTTTGTCTAAACACTGAAAACTGGTGTTACAGTCTGTCTGCACTGACACTGTCTAAACACTGTACACTGGTGTTACAGTCTGTCTGCACTGACACTTTGTCTAAACACTGAAAACTGGTGTTACAGTCTGTCTGCACTGACACTTTGTCTAAACACTGAAAACTGGTGTTACAGTCTGTCTGCACTGACACTGTCTAAACACTGTAAACTGGTGTTACAGTCTGTCTGCACTGACACTTTGTCTAAACACTGAAAACTGGTGTTACAGTCTGTCTGCACTGACACTTTGTCTAAACACAGAAAACTGGTTTTACAGTGTGTCTGCACTAACACTTTGTCAAACATTCTAAACTGTGTCTAAACATTGTAAACTGATGCTACAGTCTGTCTGACTGACAACTTGTCTAAACACTGTAAACTGGTGTTACAGTCTGTCTACACTGACACGTCTAAACACTGAAAACTGGTGTTACAGTCTGTCTACACTGACAAGTTGTCTAAACACTGAAAACTGGTGTTACAGTCTGTCTACACTAACACTTTGTCTAAACACTGTAAACTGGTGTTACAGTCTGTCTACACTGACAAGTTGTCTAAACACTGTAAACTGGTGTTACAGTCTGTCTAACACTTTGTCTAAACACTGGAAACTGGTGTTACAGTATGTCTACACTGACAGCGTATCTAACCACTGAAAATAGCTATTACAATGTGTCTGTACTGTTGTTTGCCTGTGTGTGTGTGTGTGTGTGTGTGTGTGTGTGTGTGTGTGTGAGAGAGAGAGAGAGAGAGAGAGAGAGAGAGAGAGAGAGAGAGAGAGAGAGAGAGAGAGAGAGAGAGAGTCATTACATACAAATTCATAATTATTTTAGTTTTAAATTCAAATTTATACTGTGTTTGAGAATTCTGACCTAAAAAACACTGACCTACTACTTGTCACCTCTTACCACACAACACTATTTAATTTATGCTGTTAACACATAACATAATTTCTGTATTGTTGTGAAGAAAGATTTATAATTGGACCAATGGAAAAACACCAAAAAACCTTCAGTGGAAGAAACACCAGGTTATTTTATCAAGGACTATAAGACTTAGAAGTGTCTAGACTGTCTCTGTTTATGCATACCGATATATCCCTCTTACACAGATAACAAGTTTGCAAACAAGTATAAAGTACTCATAATTTCATAGCTTCTAGTGTTTATTAACAAAGCTCGTATATCAAAAAGTCTCAAACATACAGCTTGAATATTAAATATATTTAAACTTGTACAACACAGATTACAGCTGAGAGAATCTGCTTACAAACTTGACACAGGAATGTAATAACAAACTGCATTGTGAACTACAAAAACTCCAGTCACTATATTGTGAATAATTCTGAGAAAGGTGTGGCACTTCTGAGTGGGTAGTTATGACACAGTGTGTTGTTCAAGTGGATAAAACGAATATTACTGTTTGAATAAACAAATCTGAGAGTTGTGTTTGTCTTAGATACATGGGTTTATTGATTGAGATGTAAATAATGTCATTACGTTTTGTCTGAATCCTGTCAGGTCACGCAATGCTTGTACGTAATTACTTCTAATCAACGAAAAAACATAAACTCTGCGAATGTTTAATTTATCAGTTTGTGGCGGTTTTGTTCTCTCGTTTCTTTTGTGGGATTTACTTCAATGTGTATGTTAATTTACATAACTTGGACAGAAAGTCTGAATGTTTTTCTTCTGGTTTTTTTTCTGTGTGTGTGTGTGTGTGTGTGTGTGTGTGTGTGTGAGAGAGAGAGAGAGAGAGAGAGAGAGAGAGAGAAGAGTGTGGGGTATGTGAGTTTATGTGGAGGAAAGAGTTTGTGTGTGGGGTGTGTGAAAGAGAGATCAGAATGTGTATGTTTGTACATGTACTGTTGTATATATTTATGTTTGTATGTGTGTGTATGTTTGTGTTTGTCTATAATATTAATGTGTATGTGTATACTGCTGTACATATTTGTTAGTGTGTATGTGTGTGTGTATGTAAATATGTGTGTAGGTATATCTGTATGTGTATGTGTATGTTCATATATATGTATATGCGTGTGTATGTACGTGTTTGAGTAGGTGAGTGTGTGTGTGTGTGTACGTGTGTGAGAAGGTGAGTGTGTGTGTGTATGTACGTGTGTGAGTAGGTGAGAGTGTGTGTTTGTGTGTGTGTGTGTGTATGTACATGTGTGAGTAGGTGAGTGTGTGTGTCTGTGTGTATGTATGTGTGTGAGTAGGTGAGAGTGTGTTTCTGTGTGTATGTATGTGTGTGAGTAGGTGAGAGAGTGTGTCTGTGTGTGTTTTGAAATGTTGCTATTAGTTGTGAGTCCATTCCACTCTGCTTGTCACTGCTGTAATAACAGGTAATTGACAGGTAATTATTTCTGGAGAAACAGCAAGGTAGACATGTTGTATTGATTATTCCCATCATTTAGCACAATTTACCTTCTCTCTTTCACTCAACACTTACATTTTTAATTATATCTTACTGTGTTTCATGTCTGTCAGAATTCGTATTTATTTATTTCATTATTACTGTTATTATTACTATTATTGTTATTATTATTACTGATAGGATTATTATTATTATTATTATTATTATTATTATTATTGGTATTGATATTATTTTATTATTGTTATTGATATTGATATTGTTATTGTTATTATTATCATTATCACTGATATTGATATTATTGTTGTTATTATTATTGGTATTTTTATTATTATTATTATTATTATTTATTTTTTATTATTTGAGATATGATTTGTTGAGAAAAGCCTAGCTGCAACATGTAAAATATAAAATAAGAATTCAAAATAAAATCTTTTTATGAAATATTTCACTAAATAATATCAAAGCTCAACATATTAATAATGTAACAGCTCAACAGGTTGCAAAGCTGAATACATTAATAATTTAATCATTTTATATAATAGAGTTTAATACAAAGATATGGTAATACAGTATTAATTTAAAATATTGATATTGTAATTATTTAAGATATGAATAATATGAAACAATTTAATACATAGGTAATACAGTTTAGCATTTAAAGTATTAACTGAAGATACAGAAAGGGTAAAATGAATAATGTAATATAGTTTAATATACAGTTAAGATAGTTTAACACATGGATAATGTAAAAATGTAAGACAGAGAAAATGTACATTTCAACACACTATAATTCAATTAATGTAAGTTTTGTAAACACACACATATACACACATATGTACATATCTGTGTAATACAGTTCATTATGCTACAATAGACAGTTCACAATATTGATGATATGACAGATAGTACAACAGTTTAACTGAGATATGTGCATGTGTGTGTGTGTGCGTGCGTGTGTGTGTGTGTGTGTGTGTGTGCGTGCACATAAACTTCATCATATTACAACAGCGAGTTTAAAATGAGGTGGTGTAACAGCTGGTTGAACTCAGTGTAACAAACTGGTAAAACTGAGTAGTGTGAGCAGTTACACATGACAGAAAGGCTGTGAAAGTGCAGTACTCTCTGATGAATAATAATGTTTAGATTGCTTTTGTCTTCGATGTGTGACATTGCCTTGACGCTGGATTACAGATCAATACTGACAGATGTACACTGATGACACTGGATATTACAATGTATATCTTTAATTTTGTTTTATATATGTCACCTGCTTCTTCTTTTCCCGAAATTATTAACATTAATATTTGTGTATTCATTTCTCAACACTATTGATATTAATATTTTTATTCATATTAACACTATCAGTATTTGTGTATTTATTTCTCAATACTATTGATATTAATATTTTTCATTCATTTTTCAACATTATACTGATATTAATATTTGTATAGTCATTTCTCAGCACTATGTATATTTTTATTTGTGTATTTATTTCTCAACACTTGATATTAATATTTTTATTCATATCAACACTATCAGTATTTGTGTATTAATTTCTCAACACTAGTGATATTGATATTTGTATATTAATTTGTCAGTACTTTAATGTTAACATTTTGTTTATTGATTACTTTAGTCTATCAACATTGCTACATCTATACTGATGTATTTTCCCATCAGTATTAGTTTTTCTTATCAACATTATTACATGTACTGAACTGATTTTCTGTCATTAACAATTACTTGTTAGTAAATTACACCTTGGTGAAAGATTTCTTAACACCCCTGTATCTTTCACAACTGAATATTATATAAATAAATGGGTGAATATTCAAAATATTGTTAAAATGTTTAATACAATGTTTATTTTTTATTTTTGGTAGGGTTTTTTATTTTATTTTATTTGTTTTTTTGTTTTGTTTGTTATTTTTTACTGTGGTGACTACACAGATGTGTATGTTATTATTATTTTTCTAATTTCAGCACAGTTTAAATATAATCCATCGAGACTTGAAGGCTGAGAATGTTTTCTTTGCTGCGCCAAAACTTGTCAAAGTGGGAGACTTTGGCTTCAGCACCTACAGCAAACATGACCAGACCCTCAACACTTTCTGTGGGTCCCCGCCCTACGCTGCACCCGAACTCTTCAAAGACGAGAGCTACTTCGGCGTGTTCGTTGACCTGTGGGCTCTCGGCATACTTCTCTACTTCATGCTGACTGGAATCATGCCGTTCCGAGCGGAGACTGTGTCCAAGCTGAAGAAGTGCATCCTGGACGGGAGCTACTCCATCCCATCCTATGTGACAGACAGCGCCCAGTTCCTCATTCGCAGCATTCTCAAACACATTCCACACGACCGCTTCACCATCGAGGAAATCAGGCGATGCGACTGGCTGGAAGGACAGGTCTTCCCCAGGCCATTTGAACCGTACAACCTGCACCCCACAGCTGGGACTGGAACCCACATCAGTGAGGACGAGTACACGGCAAGGACTATTCTCAAAGACATTGGAATTACAGACGATCTGTACAAATCAGCCAGTAATCGCGATTCGAGGAGCAGCATAACAGGGACTTACAGGATTGTTTTGCATCGTGTGCAGAAAAAGAATTCTGGCCTGGAAGACTACCCAATGGAGGAAGCCGTCCCAGTGACAGAGGTGAAATCCACTCGCCATTCATCATCACCAAAAAACGCTTCAAAAACATGTGTCATTTTGTGATGTCCATCAAGCGTCCTGTACTTAGAAACAATCTTCAAAGACTGAAAGACCAAGAGGACTCAGTCTTTTGAGTCGTTTTGCACCTCGTAGTGTCCTTCTATTTCCCAGCAGCTGTGATTAACAAAGGATATTTAAAATGTTGACTCTGTCCACCAGGTAGTTTATCTTCTACTTTGTTAGTCGGGTAAGATCTGTGATAATTTATTCTTTGTCTCAAAACTCAAGTAATTGTTGGATTCAATGAAAACCATAAAACTGAGTTTGACACACAAATATCAAACATCCACTTTTCATTAGTTTTCTGATTCATTTCATTTTCATTATTAAAGAAACGAAATGTAATAAGAATAAGCAATAACAACAAAAAAGTGAGTGCAGTAGTCTAAACTGGCATTAAAATAAACAGTACTTAATGTTCAGTGTGTGAGCAAAGTTGAGTAAGTGTGAGCTTGTGAGTAAAATTAAATGTGACTAAGATAATGATACTGAATGTGACTGGACTGGTGAGTAATAGTGAATGTGATTGAATTTGTGAGTAATAGTTAATGTGATTGAACTGGTGAGTAATAGTGAATATGACTGAACTGGTGAGTAATTGTGAATGTGACTGAACTGGTCAGAAATGGTGAATGTGACTGAACTGGTTAGAAATGTTGAATGTGACTTAACTGGTGAGTAACAGTGAATGTGACTGAACTGGTGAGCAATAGTGAATGTGACTGAACTGGTGAGCAATAGTGAATGTGACTGAATGGTGAGTAATAGTGAATGTTACTGGTGAATAGTTGTTAATTATAATGAATGTGATTGGATTTGTGAGTAATAGTGAATGTCTGATCAATGGCATATCACTGACGTGTATATGCAAATCGGATAGTGAAAAAGTCTCTACAGATATTCCAAAATGAGTAGAAATATGCTTTTCAGCCTGAGTCTGGATTGATATCTTCGCATAGAGTTTAACAGAATTCTAACACATCCAGTTTACTGTTTAAATTAATCATAAAACCATTGTTTTACCATCTTATTGTTAATTTCATACTATGTGTTAAACTCCTTACTTTCATTAAGTTTATATATATAAAATAAAAATAGATTCTCATTTATTTTATTTATAAATGTGATCACGAAGTAAGTGAAACTAGACAGTAATTTGATCTAGAGATCAGATATTAGTGTGATGTCACACTAATAATGTAGTTGAGCTACACTAAACTAGAATTAGTGTCACTAGTGACCAAAGTATGGTCACATAATCAATAACAATCACAATGTGGATGTACAGAATCAGTGTGACTTAATCTCAAAAGATTAATTTTTAATTATTATTTTAAAAATCTTATTTAGTTTTACTACCATAGAGTATATCATTGCCAAACTTGCATATTAATTTTTTTTTTTTTTTTTTTAATTAAACATTTTTCATGAAGGTGCCATGAATGTGACAAAACAAGTTTTTGTACCCCTGAATGGAAATGACATTTCCAATAAAGTTTGATGACAATGTTTTCCAGTATCATAAAACTGCCAATTTAGTAAGTAAATAAAAAATTTGTTCACCCTGCATTGTTTTACTGAGAACTCAGTTAATATTCTGTTCTGTTACAATCTAACTTCACACAGTCAAGTTTATCTCAGGAACAAATTGATCTACACACTAATTATTGATCTTTAGACTGATAGTTTTATATAGTTTATTGCCTCTACTAACATATTACACTAGTTGTGAATGTTTTAGCAGCAGTAAGAACAATCAAGTACAACACTTCTAATCATACTAACAGAGAAAAAAAAAAAAACAGGGCAAACAGTTATAATTTGAAAAGATTTTTAAACAGAAACAAAAGGTTACTGGACAAACTTGTTATTTATAATAACATTCTGAGCACTTTTTAATATGCCAGAAACAATTCCCTGCCATAATAAAAACAATTTCCAGTCTATCCTGTTTAACAGTTAAATAAAGATAACCAGTATGTTCCAGACAGAAAAGAAACCAGATTATACTACATTCCAGCTCACTGTTACAGCAGATGTACAGAATTTAAAAACAAAATCATGTATTTGTTACGTGTTTTTCTTATTTTCTTATAAAACTGGTCACAAATGTGTTTAAAAGTACAATGCATTTTTAAAATAATTTTATATGTATTGTAGAAGTTGTATTACAATATGTTTGTTTATGACCAGGAATATTTGAGTTTCATAATTTGTGTTTGGTTGTGAATGGTTTGAGAATGTGTAGTGCTAACAGTTAATAAAGCTAGTCTGGATTTATTTTTAAATTAAATAACAATATATATATAACATTTTATTTTAGTTTTCAAAAATCTGACTACATCCTGGCAATGTTTTGTAATCTTCAAAAGTTCATTTCTTCTTGTTTTTTTAACTTTACATCTTTTTCAAGCTGTTCTGCCCTACAGCAATTTAAGATACTTGATAATACATTTTATAATAACTGTAGGTTAAAGTCACCATGTTATTAGTTAAGTTTTCAGAAACATCTAAAAACAATATTACTGTGCATCACAACCTTGCACAGTTACTGGCCACACAGTATTTAATAACAACATGTCACCTGATATCTTACTAAATCTGCATTTTGTAATTTTAAAATAGAGAAATCTTTGTTATATCTTTTTTTTAAATCAGTTTAATATACACTATCTGTTTGCATTTTTTTTTTTGTATTTGCCAGAGTCCAATGAAACCTCTCATTTCATTTTTTTAAATTTCCAAATCCTACGGATATTGTAATTATTGTTTTTTGTTATGTTTCTAAACAAAGTTAAACATGTATATAAAATATATATTTATAATTTGCAAAACCTTCAGATGCCATCATGTGTTATTTTTATATTTCTGATACATCTGAACAGAATGTTACTAATTTTAACTTCATAGTCTCTTCAGTTTTGTTTTGAAATCCAAAACTTTGTTATTTTATGTCAATGAAAATCATTACATCTTTGTGTGTTTTTATTTATCTGTACTGTCTTCTTATTTGTTTCTCATGAAAATCAAAATCATTTAATGATTAAAATATTTTGAAAAAAAAAAAACTGTTGGTTTTTGTTTTTACTTCCCTTTTTTTTTTTTTTTTTTTTTTTTTTTTTTTTTTTTTTTTATTGATGTTGTTTTTCAGTTATTATTATTATTATTTATTTATTTATTTATTTATTTATTTATTTGTGTTATTTTTTTACTTTTTATTATAATTTGTTTATTTTATTTTTTTTGTTTTGTTTTTTGTTTTTTGAGTGATGAAGAAGAAAGGAATTTTTCCTCACTGAAACAGATCAGATTTTATCTCTTACTGACATATTTCCTCTTTCATCATGTTTACTTTCAAAGAGACAAATATATATATATATATAATATTATATATATTTACTCTAATTTTCAATAATAATGACCAAATTCAAATAAACGAAATTAATTAATTCTTAGACTTTTCAACTCACAGATAATCACAGAATTTTAAAATGATATTTATATTGAATATTTTCGCTGCTGAGAGGAATATGTCTGATTTGTACTCTGTTTATATTAACCTGTATCCTCTAACAACAGTATCCTAGTAACACACACACGCACAAACAATAAACTAAACTTTAATAGTGACTCTTTTTTCATATCAGTAAGCTGAAATTTCTTTTATACTTGAAAACCTCTGTATTGATTGTAAAATAAAAATAAATAAATAAATAAATAAATAAAAAAATAAATAAATAAATTAAATGAATTAAATGAATAAATAAATAAATAATAAATAAAAAATAAATGAATAAATAAATAAATTAATAATAAATAAATAAATTAATAATAAATTAATAAATTAATAATAAATAAATAATAATAAAGATTTAATGATTAGATCATGTTAATAAAATAAAGAAATTCAGAGTTGAGATGAAAATAAAATTGTGTGAAATTACAAGGAATATGGATTTGTTTGATTGATTGTGTAAATAAAAAACATAACACATACACAGATTACAGCCTGACAACATATTTCTTCATACACAGTCCCACGAATTTCTAGCTGAACGTCAATTGATTATTTCATCCCAAAACTAAAATTATAAATCTTAATATTATTTTAATTTTATTTTATTTTATTCTAACTATCTATCTATCTATCTATCTATTTTTTGTTTTGTTTATTTTTATTTATTTTGTGGTGTTGATATTTACTCTTGTGTATATTTGTTCATGTTGCTGTTTATACTCTATTTGCTTTTTTTTTTTTCATGTCTAAAATAGCACAAATATACAGCACAGTAAACTGTGTTTGTAATTTAACTGTTGATAGATTTGTTAAAATTTAAAAAGTTTACATCTGACTTGCACGTAATAACCAGTGAGTTTTTGTGTTGAAGGATGAATCAGAAAAGTTAGTTTAGACAGAATTTTGTCCCAGTAAACCGTTTTTAAAACATATATAATATATACATATATAACGTGTGTTTGTGTCCAGATTGATCGTATTTTTTGTATCATTATTATTATTAACGACGACAATAATAATAATAATAATAATAATAATAATAATAATAATAATAATAATAATAAATTATCAAATTAACAATGTAAAACGGCAAAAAGTGTTACTGTAAATTTAAACTTTTACAACATCAAAACAACATACAATTTAATTATGAATTTAAATGGCTGACGAGATCTGGCGTAAATCAAAACACTGAAAAAACAAAAACAAAAAAGAAAACGATACATTTAGGTGAGAAATCTATTCTGGTTTAATTTTGCAGTATATCATCGTCAATTTAATACCGTTAAATAGCATTTACAACAGAAGAGAAAATATTTACAATCTCGTTTTAAGGAAAACTCAAACCAAAACTTCTGTTTCTCCAATTTCATTAATACCAAATTAAATTTAATACAAATATTGTTTTAACGTTTAAAACATAATATATAATATATATATATGTGTGTATATATGTATAAAATAACAATTAAATGACTTTTCTTTAATTCATTAAACCCTTTTCACCTAAAACAGTTACAGTAAAGATCTGACGTAATTTTGTCATTTTAAAATCTTCACATTTTTGTCATTACCATATTTATTTATTTTTTTTTTTTTTTTTTTTTTTTTTTATTTATTTTATTTTTTTGGTGAATTATGATTTTCATTTGTTTTTCTTTGAAGAAAAATATCCCCTGATAAGATATATTCAATAATATTCAAGGACAACGGAAATTAAAAATAAACGAAAATCTGTCTTGCTTTATCATATTTACAAACAAAATAATTTTTTTTTTAAAATAGATAAAAAATACCATGATTAAAAAAATACACTGCAAAACAAGCAATGACGTTAAGTGAAGCTTTCAGCTATGATAAACACGTGATCTCTTCTCAGTAGTGAACTCAGGTTTGTGTCGTAATAAATCATATTTGTGTTGTTTGTCACTCGTTTTCTTCTGTGTTACCAGCGACATATTGTTTGCTTTTTCTTCTTCTTTTTAATTTAATGACCGACTGATTTACTTGTTTGTTTGTTGTTGTCTGTTTGTTTTGTTTTGTTGTTTAATTTAATAACCGACTGATTTATTTATTTGTCGTCTGTTTTGTTTTGTATTTTCGTTGTTGATGTTTTTGTTGGGGTTTTGGGGGAGGTTTATTTATTGTTTATTTGTTATTGTCTCTTTTTTTTTTTTTTTTTTTTTTTTTTTTTTTTCTTCTTCTGTTGTTTATATCATTTATCATTTATCTGCACTTGAGATTCAAAAATTCAAATAAATGTGAGAAGGGAAATTACTATAAAATATTTTTTCATGATATGTATTTATGATTTGTCTCCCATTTAAAAAAAAAAAAAAAAAAAAAAAAAAAAATAAGAAAAAAAAAAAAAAAAAAAAAAAAAAAAAAAAAAAAGAAAAAAGAAAATACGTGATAAAAAGAAAACGTTTGGAAACCATCCTAACATTATGGCAGGTATTCTTTTCTTAAGACATTGTATCTACGACTGAGCGGATGTCGCACTGCATCGTGGTAACAGCTACTACAGCTGATATTAAATAAGTGTGGTCACTCTTCTGAAACCCACACAACAGTATACACTGTTTTTACGTGAAGATTTTATTTGTTTCAGTTATATTTTTATTATTGCGTGGAGTGAGACATTGCTCAAGTGAAAAACTAAAAATAAACTTTCATTAGCTAAACATTCTTTTTCTTTTTATATTTTTTTTTTTTCATTTTAAATTTATTTATTTATTTATTTATTTATTTATTTATTTATTATTATTTATTTTATTATTATTATTATTATTATTGATTATTATTATTATTACTTTCCAGGTTTTTAGCTGGTGTAGTAGTAGAAGTAGTAATAGTAGTAGTAGTAGTAGTAGTAGTAGTAGTTGTTGTTGTTGTTGTATTAGTAGTAGTAGATGGAAGAAGAGAAATAAAACAATATTCTGAGATTAAAGTCTATAATTTTTTGAAAGAATTGTAATAACGAATTCCTGCGTACTATGTAATCTGGTCACGTGACGAGTTTAAAACTTAGTATCTTCAGCGGTACGAATGAATTTATTATTTACATTTCCAAGTCATTATTTTATTGTTTAGAAGGATTTTATCAGCTAGATATGAAAATAAAATAATACTGTTACAAAACACCTGATCGGTGAAAGTTTGCCCTATTGCAGACTGAGTCATGACGTCACTCTAAACATGGCGGAGAGATAGCTGGTTGTTGTCTGTTTTTTCTTTTATCATTTCTGATGTTATTTATTTATTTATTTATTTATTATTATTATTATTATTATTATTATTATTATTATTATTATTATTATTTCGTCCATTCTTTATTAAAAACGAATAATAATATAATAATAATAATAATAATATACTTTGGAAAGTATAAAGAATATATTTAGACTGTTTCTCCTATCAAAAAAAAAAAAATGTTCATTTTTATTATAACTTTGCCGCTGTGTCAGATTCTGCTTTGTAGCCAGCCAACAGATGTACAAGATAAACATAATTCAGTTATGTCACGTATCCTAATTAAATTTTAACTACAGAGAGATAGATACCCAGATTATAGACAGATATAGATATATAACAGCAAAAACAAAAACAAAATTAATTAATAACAGTGGAAATGAATCATATTTCAAATAATGTTCTATAATAATAACTATGAATAAAAAAAAAAAAAAAAGAAAAAAAAAAAAAAAAGAAAAAGAGATTTATACAGAAATTATTGATACAGAAATTACTGAAAATAAGTTGATAAAGTCACGTTGATACTGATAAGAGATTTCTCTTTCTAGACATCTGTAACTAGTACAGAACCGTGATGTGTTTAAAAACCGAGAGATCAAAGTGAATTCACTTTTTACTTTCTCTTTTCAAGACAGATGGAAGCAATTTAACAACAGCGGGTAACATTCTCACAGAAAAACACCGTGGAAATAAAAAAATATATAAAAAAAGTTGCAAGGGAAACAACTCTTACAACCTTATTGATCCGTAACGCCATTTGAGTGCCCCTTGTGCTTTTCATTTGTTTCCGCTGATGAATTTCTTGCCCTTATTTGGCGATTGAAACATGAGGCCGATTGCATATGCATAAGATATAACATTTATATTGGAACACATTTCGTGTGCCTAACGAACCATTCTCCAGATGTACATTGTAATTTTACACGCTCGCAGATAAACTTCATAAACACGAGTCGGAGAGACGCCAGTTACAAGTAAAATTTTACTCAAATAAAATTATCTTCCTCTCGTGTTTTCGTAGGAAGATCATTTCTCAATAAATATTCGTATTTCCACTTTTCTCTCTTCCCACCAAAAACAAATAAACCCGTGTTATTATTTCTCCGTTTCCATGACGACTAGAACCGGGTTTACACACGATTTATGAAACTTAAACCGAGTATAGAATTTTGTTTCATGATAAAGTTCTGGATTTATTATTTTATTTTATTTTTTTATTTTATTATTATTTTTTTTTAACATTTGTAAAGTCTAGGCGTAAGAATCAAGCCATATGGCTAGTAAATAATGGATACCGTGGCGCCCATTTCAGCGTATTTCTAATTAAATATCAAGTGTTTTATTGGCGTTGTTAGAAACAAAATTATCGTTCGAGAGAGAGAGAAACAGAAGGTCGTTTTTTTTTTTTTTTAATAATAATTTAATTTAAAAAAAAAAAAAAAAAAAAAAAAATTAAATTTTCCATTGTTATGTTAAATTAAATTCCTGTAGTCACTCGTATTTAAAATGTTAAAAGCAAAAAATTTAAAAAATTTTTTTTTTTCTTTTTGTTTGTTCTTTTTAAATACACTGGCAAATTATTAATTTAGTACGTAAATAAATAAATAAATGCATGTAAAATAATTAATGATTTCAGTAAATATATTATATTATATTATATTAAATAATATTTAGTTTGTTTTATAAAATAACAACAACATCGACAACAACAACAATAATAATAAATAATAATTAGTAAATAAATAACGTATTCTACTCATTGTTTAAAAAAAAAAACCACCGACTTCATTTTGTTAAAGTTTTCACACACTCTAAGACTTTGGTTTTTAATTTTAAGTTTATGTTGTATTATGAACTATCGTGATTTATAAAAAAATGGCTACATTCTCTTAGTATTCCGTCAACAACCTAACAGCTGTACAGACTTTTCTATTTTATTTCTTTACTTTTTTCTATTTTAATGTATTCATTCATTCATTCATTTAATTATTTATTTATTCATTCATTCATTCATTTAATTATTTATTCATTCATTCAATTATTTATTTATTCATTCATTCATTTATTTAATTATTTATTTATTCATTCATTCATTTGTTTTATTATTTATTTATTTATTTATTTATATATTTATTTATTTATTTTAAAGTTAGTTCAAAAGGCATAGTGTAGAGTTTTAAAACTTGTTAACAATATTTGGACAGAAGCCACTGCAAAGAAGCGAACCCAGCACCTCTGCGACATGTCAGTCACTTCTAGATTGGTTTGTACAGACGCGTTACGTCCGCGCAATGAATGCTGGGAGAAATTCGAACTGACATTAATCATCTTGTTTACACTGAACAAATCGTGTCGGGTTTCTGCGCTTTAATTAATAAACTGATAAGAAAGAAATATGAGATAAAAAAATAAAAAAATAAAAAATCTCGTATTAATACATATCTCTGTTATCAGTGAAACGTCATCTGTGACGTCTGCACAGAATGAAACACACCAGTCAGCACCTGTCTCCAACGTCAACCTGCATACAGCGGACAGTGTGGTAACAAACTTTCGTCTGTAACGCGAACCTGTTTAGTGTGGACATGAGTGCGATTAGTAAGATGTTCAAACATACACTTTCTATAATACGACCGAGATTAATGCGGACTATATGACGTCATAAATGCTCCATCTAAAGCGGACATTATGTTATATAAATGTATTAGTAAAATAATATTGTCATGTTCTGCTTATAACGTGAACCTGTGTATAGCGGACAGTTTGTGTTTAACACAGCATGTAACACAAATAATTATAAAAGCCGTTTTGTTATCAAATATGAAATATGTTACTTCTTTTCAAGATGACACTGTGATTTTTTTTTTCTTTATCTTAATTAAACTTGCAGATGTTTCTGTGTGCATGCACTTGATTACACATACATCTGTACTAACATAAGTACTGACGCATTAACTCTCATGCAAGCGTGCGTGCGTGCACATACATACATACATACGTATATAGGTACATATGTACGTATACATACACACACATACACAGACACATATCCATACAAAAAAAAAAAAAAAAAAAAACAGCTATAGATTTGGTTAGAAAGGAAATACTTCATTGTACTGAATGTGGTAATGTGATTTGAAGAATGTAAATTTGGAATTTATTAAGGAATGTTTGCTGTTGTGGTAATATGAATAACGGAGTACATTTCTAACAAGAATTGACGTTTTTCAGTTTCTAACATTCTCGTGTCTAAAACGCGGTATTTTAAAACCTTCCTTGACAACTAAATCAGCACGCATAATGAAGAACGTGCAGGGAACGTGTGATGCACGTGTTGAAATGGAAGCCACGTACGTTAGAAATAGTTTGAAAAAGAGGAAACATGGAAGTACTTTTTCGCACTTTAGTATCGGCGAAAATAGAAAATGTTTTAAATGATATTCAAGTAAGATTACATTTAACCCCAACTTTGTCTTTTTACTTTTTATAATAATAATAATAATAATAATAATAATAATAATAATAATAATAATAATAATAATAATAATAATAATAAATAACAACAACAACAATACTAATATTATTATTTTATTATTAGTAGTAGTAGTAGTAGTATTATTAATGTTTATTTATTTATTCATTTATTTATTCATTTATTAATTAATTCATTCATTCATTATTGTAGGTATTAAATGTTCCTCTTTCTACATTTTCTACAACCAGAACCTCGAACCGACGTGTATTTTACTTGTCACATGACACATCTAGTTGTAAGTTCAGTTCTGTAAGTTCACACGTTTCACTTACAAAAGAACCAGTCCATGTTTAAATATGTCTGTAACCAAATCTTTTTTTTAATCCACCAAAAATTCGTTCCATCATCTACTCTAGTACCATTTGACATATTAAATTAAATGAACTTTATTTCTTTTTTTAAATTTTTTTTTTTCCTTCTAGGGAAACTTTCCAGCTTTTCTTTTTCTTTCTTCTTATTCTTCTTTAAAAAAAAAACCCCACAAATCGCTGTGTATAAATGATACCTGTCCCACGCCCTTAGAGGTGAACCACGCCCTGTCTCACCCCGTCACCTTAAAAATAGGTAAGCTAGATAAAAAGAAAATGAGTATTGTCTTCCGAAATATTGAAATACCATACTCAAAAATTAAAATAATCTGTAAAACAGTATTTTAATGCCTATCATGATATAGTTAAAAGAAAAAGAAATTGAATGAAAAGAAAAAAGAAAGAATTTTGAAACATGAAACAGTGCAAACAGAGATTGTGGTGACCTCCTGACCTCGAAACGTGACCTCTTTCAGGTCAGAGATCACAAGAAAGACTGGCGAGAAAGGAATTCAGCGCAGACGTTATGAATGGACGTGCACAGGTCCGTGCACGATACTTGACAGAGCAGGATCAGCTGAAACCATCCAGTCCTCTTTTACCCAAGTTATACGTACTACTGTACCTGTGTATGCGTACGTGTGTGTATCTGTCTGTGTGCGTGTGTGTGCGCATGTAGTCGTAGTAAACTGTATGCGACACTGATAAAATGCAGAGGTACTAGATTGTATACAACAGTTTAAATACAGGCATACTATATTGTATTCAACAGTTTAAATACAGACATACTAGATTATATATAACTATTTAAATAGACGTATTAGATTGTATACAACAGTTTATATACAGACATACTAGATGTTATATAACTATTTAAATACAGACGTACTAGATTATATACAATTATTTAAATACAGACGTACTAGATTATATACAACTATTTAAATACAGACGTACTAGATTATATACAATTATTTAAATACAGACGTACTAGATTATATACAATTATTTAAATACAGACGTACTAGATTATATACAATTATTTAAATACAGACGTACTAGATTATATACAATTATTTAAATACAGATGTACTAGATTATAAACAACTATTTAAATACAGACGTACTAGATTGTATTCAACAGTTTAAATACAGATGTACTAGATTATATATAACTATTTAAATACAGACGTACTAGATTGTATACAATTATTTAAATACAGACGTACTAGATTGTATACAAATATTTAAATACAGACGTACTAGATTGTATACAAATATTTAAATACAGACGTGCTAGATTATATACAAATATTTAAATACAGACGTACTAGACTGTATACAAATATTTAAATACAGACGTACTAGATTGTATACAAATATTTAAATGCAGACGTACTAGATTATATACAAATATTTAAATACAGACGTACTAGATTGTATACAACAGTTTAAATACGGACATATTAGATTATATACGGCACTGTATTATATACAGACGGTCTAATTGTACTCTAAATATTTAAAACAGACTCTACACTGTTCAAAAGCAGAGTGCTAATTGATATTTTTATTTAAAACACATATTTTACAAATATTTCTTGTGTTGTATAAATATTTTTCTTTACTGTGTATAAAATTATTACAGCTTCATGATGTAAATTTTTTATTAGTCATGTTGCATGCACGGCCACGTTTACTACGTCTATTGATTGTAATACGACAGTTTCACTGGGACGAGCATCAACATCGCTGTTACACGTGTCAGTAACAACGTTGTTGTCGTCAGACATGTTTTATTGAGATTGTAAAACAGTGATAACAATCTTGTAAAATGTTTTACTCTCGGAAATAATTTTTTTTTTTTTTTTTTTTTTTGCACTGTAAAACCCGTTGTTTGAAGATCCGTATTTTACACCCTCCCATCCAGCATATGTCTTTCTAAATGATTTTTTTTTTTTTTTTGATAGTCTTCAGAGATGTTACATTTTCCAATTTACTTATTCTGATTACCAGAGAGCGGCTTACACACACACACACACACACACACACACACACACACACACACACACACACATATACATATATGTTTTTGTTTATTGTTATATTCATTTGAAAAAAAAAAAAAAATTAACGAAGAGACACTAAAGATGACAGTACGTACACAGTATATTTTATTATGACATACACAGGTTGTCATACTGAACAGTTCCAGTACAACGAATCGATCCCACGTTCTCCAGGCTGACGTAATAACTACGAAATTAACAACAAACTCGCTGGAGCCGCGCTAGTGTTATTTAATTAGCGAGTAATTACAGGAAAATGTTAACAGGTTTAAATGTCGCAGTTGTTAACATCGGTCAGTGTAATGACATTCTCAGACAAAAGTAAAAACACGAAAACGTTTTGTTTGAGAGAATGTTTTTACTAAGAGAATTGGGTTTTAACAGAAATCTCGACATTCACAGTAACCCATAAATAAATATTTATAGGTATTTATTTTCATCATTTCAGAACAACAACAACAACTACTACTACTACTACTACTACTACTACTACTACTACTAACAAAACAATAACAATAACAATAATAATAAAGTAAGTGAATCAAATTCGAATAAGAACCTTTCTAAAGCTGGTGACAACAAGTAATATGATATGAACGTAGTTTTAAATTTTAGTTTTATTTTCGGTGACATCATCACCGCGATCTACTGCAGCTGTTACGCAGTGTTTGTGAGGTAACAGATTTGAAAATTTAATTTCTAAAATTTCCGCTCTAATGCTGTCTACAGATATTTTACCAGTTGTTACACAGAAAGTATTTAAAAAAAATAATAATACAAAAATAAAAAATAAAAATAATAAATGTCACCTTCAGATTCATGCTGTATATATACATATATCTAAAACTCAAGGCAATGTACTCTACAGTCGTATATGAAATTTCAAATGTTAATTGTTAACAGTATTGATAGTTCAGGTTGGCGTATTTTAATATTTTTAACGTATAAAAGATTCTGCGACATATTTTCAGCAAGAGAAGAATATTGATTTAATAACTTCAATAATTTCACTTGCTTAATTACCAAGACGCGCTTAACTGAAATTAAAATTTAAAATTCAATCTACAGCAGCGTTTATTTTCATTTTCATTTATCAATAATATGAACTCCGTTTTAAATTGGGTCGTTGCGGTCAATATTGATCGTGATGAGAGACATTTTCATTTTATTTTACATTACTGTCTGTTTCGAAAACGAGGCGATGGTTTTGTGGTTAGACGCGAATCTGAGGCGTTATAGCTTGCAGGTTCGAATCTCAGCTGCGACACAACAGAACTAAGTCTCATTCTTCCAGTAACACCACGTTTCTGTCTACATGTAGCCTATTTTTTTTTATAATAATAATAAATATAATAATAATAATAACAAAAACAAAATTATTATTATTATTATTTTATCGTTATTGAACACAGTATTAATTTCGTTCAGTTACATTTATTTCTGCTAAAGTTGATGACTGTATTAACCGTGTGTTTGACTGGTTTTGTGTACCAAAACCTCTTCATATGACATTAACTCAGTTTTACATCAACAAATATTACATAAATAATGTGAGAGGAAACCTGCTCAAGAATCAACCTGCATGAGTTACGGAATCTGGATCTTCCTAAATTTTTATTTATTTATTCATTCCTTCCTTCCTTCATTCATTCATTCATTCATTCATTATTATTATTATTATTATTATTATTATTATTATTATTATTATTATTATTAATATTATTATTATTATTATTTAAAATGATTTTAACGTTTAGCAAACTCTACAAATTCATAGAGTTATCAGTTTACATTCTTACTGAGAAACAGACCCTAGGGAGGGGTGTATCGAATGGCGACTAAAACTGGGTACCAGTTTCGCTTGTTACTTTTGTAATGATTATCATCTGGTGGTCGCGATTATTATTCTTGGCCTGTAAATAAAATATTCTTGATCGCAGCAGTTATTCTTTAATATCAGTATATATATTAAATAATGAAAATAAAAACATTTTTATTTATTTGTTGCTTATATAATATTTATTTATAAAACATTTCAGTATTTATATTTTAATAAATTAATTAATAATGAAGGACAGAGGAAAAAAACAAAACAAATTAATTTATTAAAACAAAACAAAAAAAACTAGAAGAAAACATGGCGGACAAGTGAGGGTCATGTTAAATACTTGCACTGACCGAAAACTGTCAAATTAACGAAGACAGCCCGGACCCAAATGGCCGCTAAACGTATCAAGTAGCCGGTCTGTTTGTTCTGTCGACTGCTCGTCACTTTTATAGTTTAATAACCAGTCAGTGTTGAAATTTTCGATTCAGTTTGCAAAATTTTCCAAACCTCATCTACCGCTGACTCACAGTGTATTAAAGTTCATAAGCATGGTAACCATGACGACAACACATAGTGGCGTGTTATGTGTAATAAAATAGAAATGTAATTTGGAGGATAATTGAAAGGTTCAAATCGGGTCCGTGAAAATAGCGAAATATCGATTCCTAGTGACCCGTCCAGCCGGCGGAGTCCAAGCCTGGACCGCGGCCAGACAATGTGATGAAACACCGCTTTGAGACTGGCCGATCTTTGAAATAATAGATCCGATATAAGCGACAGAGAAAGAAAGAAAGTGTGTGACCATTGTTGTTGAAAACTCATACTTGAAACGATTCATTTAAACTTTAATGTTTTCATCGCGCTCATCTTGTGAGTCGAGTGAGCGCTTATTAAAAGATTTTTTTTTATAAAAAAATAATTGATTAGTCGTGGAAAAAAATTGAACTTTTTAAAAATAGCTTTATGTAGATCACCATAAAAAAAAAAACCCACACACACTTGAAAACCGGACAACAGAAGTTTGCTCTGGGCAGTGTTTTTTCTTTTTTGTTTTGTTTTAAAAAAAATAAAAATAAATCAATTAAATTGAATTCAGAGTGTGTATGTATAAAATTGACGTAAATCGCTTTCTCATCGATTGTGAAAAGAAAACAAAGCCTGGACCCACACTTCTCGTCACCATGGTGTTTATTTGACCATTTTTGTCTAATTTTAAAGTTGTATTGATTTCGCTGAATACGCGACCCGATCCACCCAGTACGAAGCGTTCAATAAAGCCCTGTACAGTGGTTTTTATTTCATAACGAGCATTAGTCTCACTCATAATTAAATAGAACGCTGTTGAAAATTGGCAGAAGGCAGATTTTAAAAACTGCAGTTTTGTAAAGTGTCGAGCCTTCGTGCATTGATTTTCCAATCAGGTTAGACACAAAATGCCATTACACACTTGGTTGTTCAATTTATATAGCTCTTTTATGTTTATTGCCATCAAAAAATTTAATATCAGTCATTATTTCTATAGCAAATGTGTTCCCTTAATGAGTAGAATTATTATGACTTGTTATTAAATGCAGAATGCCACAATGTATCGCTGGCAACGTTAGTATGGAAATCTCTGTGTGGTCATTTTCACTAACAGTCGTAAAAATAATAAATTAAAAAATAAAAATGGCGGGTAGAAAAGACGTTGATATTGATTTATTAAATAGCGAAATTAAATGTTAAATATTTAATACGAAGAAACGTTTTGAAACCTAACCGAAAAGTACGTTAATAAAAGTGTTTAATTCACGTACGTTACGTTTTTATTTTATTTTACTGTTATAATTACGTGTAATGTAGTCGAAATAATAATAACAGCAGCAGCAGCAACAGCAACAATAACAACAAGGACAACAGAAAAGGTAACACAATAACAACAAGGACAACAGAAAAGGTAACACAACAACGATAAAAACTGAAAGAAAAACTGAACTGCATCAGCTACATCAACAGCATCAACTAAACTACAAAAACAAATAAGTAAACAAACAAATAAAAGGACAGATAACCAGCTTTGGAGATGCTAAATAGTACCACAAAATGTTCTTAGTGTTAAAAATGACCTTTTGAAAAAAACTCGTTTTGCTCGAGGAGTTAGAATGGAGTACAATAAAATAATAACATGAAATGCATCTGACTGGAGAGCTTTATTCTGTGTTCGATCGATCGCTCAAGTGCCACTCCAATTAAAATATAAGTCTCAGTATATATATTTACATAAGTATTGAATATATTTAACTATTGTATGTAAAAACATGAAATACCTCTTTGTATAGAAAACTAGTGTTAAATCGCTTGTAAGATCAATATTTCTCGCTCTGCGCTGTAGCAGATTTCCCGTTCCGGACACTTTCTAATGATTTTGTTTATGAAAACACTATTATATATGTTATTCTATCGGTAAAAAAATAAAATAAAAATTAATAAAAAGTATTTTTCTTGATAATGGTTATAGGTAACAATTTCTTCACAAATAGCAAATATTCGATATCCTGACGATAGAAAATCAGTCTGTTAGTTTAATTCTTCTTCTTTTAATTTTTAATTTAACAATAATATTTAGATGAATAATGCTCTCAACAGCCGAAAACGAGAAATAAAGAAGAAGGGGAAGGAAATCATCATTTCATCTTTCTCGCTCTTGTTACTTTTTTTATTTTTATTTTTTTATTTTTATTTTTTTATTTTTTTCTTCTTTTCTTTATCGTGTTCTTCCCTATAATTAAACAAACAAACAAACAAATAAGAAAGAATAAAAGAAAAAAAAACACAACAACGATATATAAGAGGTTGAAAAGTGTAGATTTTGAAGTTAAGTGACATATGGTATGAAGATCTGTTTTTTTTTTGTTTTTTTTTAAAAGCACTCAAACTAACTCAGTGGGTAGAGAAAAGGAACTGTATTTTATAAAGAGTCCAAGAAGTGTTTGAGTGAAACTGTCTGAGTGAAAGTGTCTGAGTGAAAGTGTCTGAGTGAAAGTGTCTGAATGAAAGTGTCTGAGTGAAAGTGTTTGAGTAAAAGTGACTGAGTGAAACTGTCTGAGTGAAACTGTCTGAGTGAAAGTGTCTGAGTGAAAGTGTTTGAGTGAAAGTGTTTGAGTAAAAGTGACTGAGTGAAAGGGTCTGAGTGAAAGGGTTTGAGTGAAAGTGTCTGAGTGAAAGTGACTGAGTGAAAGGGTTTGAGTGAAAGGGTTTGAGTGAAAGTGTCTGAGTGAAAGCTCTGAGTGAAAGTGAGCAGGGATTGTATTTTAGGCAACAGACGACTAGTTTCACAGAAACGATACAGGAAAGATTGTATTTGGTAAAAAAGATTCAGCAAGTGGATAGTTTTTTTAATAAAAGAAAATGTTTAGATCATTGTAGAATTTAGAGACTGTTAATAAAGAAAGATCTCAAAAACTGGCATCAGTGGACAATGAGATAATGAAGCAATGAAGTACGTTCTGACATGTTTGTTAAACATCAAACTCTCTGTCGCAGGACGCATTGTTAACATTCAGATTCAGAGAACAGCTCGTTTCAAAAGGCTCCACAGTTCCAACAACACTTGTTTAAAACGATTAAAAACGATAAGGTCATATTACTAGAAGTTTATGATGCATCATATTTCAGTCTGATTCATTGTCAGTCCCAGCTGGCGCGGGATGGGGTGCGGTGGGGGGAGCTTTTATTAATCAGAGCCGTAGATACGTTACTTTATTGACGATGAAGATAATTATTGCACTGATGACGTCGGTGAGGATGTAAAAGAGATATTATTTAATGCTGGCCATATAAAACATACTAGTAGTCACTCTGAATATAGAATATAGCAACAACTGTAGCAAAATCAAACAGTATCAACATTCAACGGAAATGAACGGAAATTGGTGTTTGTTTTTGTCTTAAATAAATAAAAGTATTGATAACAATAGGCAAGCAGTTATAACAATACCAATAATAATAATAATAATAATAATAATAATAATAATAATAATATTAATAATAACAAAAACAGAAAGAAATAGCAAGACTAATAATATTTTTAACGTTACTATGTTAAATTTGTTATTTAAAATTATGGACATATATTATTATTTCGTGTGTGTGTGTGTGCCAAAATATTTTATTTATTTACTGGTTTATTTCGAAATGTTAAATACCGACGAGAAAGCTATTAATCTCATTACGTCGTTATGACGTTATCACTACGTAATGAACAATAGCACGTACTAGAGTTTGACGAGTGACAAGTTTGCAATCTAGGATACTGATCAGTAAGTCTAACTAGAGTGTGTCTAAATACGTCATCTAGCAACGATAATTGTCTAGAAACAGACATCTTTGACTAGCGTCACATCTACTTACGTTGGTTTGTTTTGTTTGTAAATAACCGGTTTATGAAATGAACACTGATTTGAAATATTTTCATAATGTTTACACATATTGTATTACAAAGATAAAAGTTTGTCTTGGAAAATCAAAAATAGTTTAAAACGAAGTTATGAAATAATAATAATAATAATAATAATAATAATAATAATAATAATAATAATAATAATAATAATAACGTATAAATGAATAAATAAATAAATAAAAATAAAAAAGAAATAAAAAAGTAACATTTAGTCAACTCATTGTAGTTCTACTACTACTGTTATACTAATATTAATACAGCTACTACTATTACTACTATTACCACTATTACTACTATTACTAGTGTTACTACTGTTATTACAGCTACTATTAACTACTACTGCTACTGTTATTACAGCTACTAATACTACTACTGCTACTACTATTGCTTCTGCTACTACTGTTGCTACTACTACTACTACTATTACTACTACAACTGTCAAGGCTTCTTCTTCTTCTACTATTGCTATTACTACTTCTAATACCCTAACTCTAATTAATTTACTACTTCTATTACTCTTACTTCCACTGATAGTTAGATTGGTGTTACATCTCGTACTAAAACAATTACCACTATTACCTTTATCATCCGCAATGATGATGATGATGATGATGCTTATTATTAATGTTGTTGTTGATATTATTACTACTTGTACTGTTCTTATTATTATTGATGTAGTTGTTAAAGATGTTGTTCTTGTTGTGTGTTGTTTTTGTTGTTGTTCTTTCTTTTTTATTATTATTATTATCATTATTGTTATTATTATTATTATTATTGTTGTTGTTGTTGTGGTCTACAAGTATGTTTAATAATAATGGTTTCTGATTAATTCTGGGTTGTATGACATTTCATAAATTACACAAATATTTTCCAGCAAAAATATTTTTTATTTGACCTTGAGCCCTGTAAATAAAAACAAGTCAACATGTAGAGCTCATTAATATTCATCTAGCAACTCTTCCTATTGGCTGACGTCTCGTGACGTCATCAGTCCCGTTAATACATGCAGGGAGCAATTTCCTGTGACAACTTACGTATTTTTAATTTCATAAACAAATAAAAATATACATTTTTGACAGCAGCTGAAGATTTATTGTTTTAAATATCTATAAAATCTTCACATAAATTATAATATTTATTAAAATGACAAGAATATTTCCTCATACGGAAAACGTTTTACGTTTTTATTTCTTTTCTTTTTTTCCTTTTTTCCCCCTTTTTTCCTATTTCCTGTATAAATATATATCTAAATTTCTTTACATAGAAAATTACTTAAAATTTTACCGTAGTAGATATTTTCAATTTATTTTGTGTGTTTCTTTTCCATTTATTATTATTATTATTATTTACATGATTCGTAAGTTAAAACTGCCCAAAGCGATAAATTACTGTCTGTCATAAAAAAATGTTTTTATAAACATAAAAATTTAAAAAAAAAAAAAAAAAAAAAAAAAATACACCGCACTCTCGAATTACGACGTCTAAAACCTTTTTTGAAATAACAGAACAGTGGAAGATTATATTTAAAACAATAAAATATGTGTATAGGCGTGATGTGTCTCAGGAAGAAAATGAAAAAAATAAGAGAGAGAGAGAGAGAGAGAGAGAGAGAGAGAGAGAGAGAGAGAGAGAGAGAGAGAGAGAGAGAGAGAGAGAGAGAGAGAGAGAGAGAGAGAGAGAGAGAGAGAGAGAGGGGTGTTATATGTATGTGTGTGTGTATATATATGTATGTGTGTGTATATATATATATATATATAGAAATGACTAGCTGAAGTCTAGGTTAAAGTGTCGTTTCTTAGATTACGGACTCGATACAAAATGACCTCATTAACAGTGATTTTAATTAAATGTCAAATCTAACAACAAGCTGGTTTCAACTTTCACAGAACATGTTCGTCTGTTTGTTTAAGTCAAAGTTTGTGGCGTATTAGGCTGTTGTTGATAATAGCCCGGCTGATTAACTATTCATGTCACAAACAGTTACACCCTCATTTGTAACTTTTTATAACCCATAAAGTTTTCAATCTGCTAATATTTAGAAGTTGAAAACAATGAGAGTAATATAACGTAATAAAATAATAATGAATAATACAAAATGGATAATTTAGTTTTATAATCGTAACACGTATATTCATACAAAAGTAAATTACACACACACACACACACATATATATACATACATGCATACACATACATTCATACATATATACATGTACGTGCGTACACACAAACACATACACACACTCGTGCAAAAACAAAAATATACGCGCAATTACAAATTCAGGCCTGTACATTTAAAGCTGACAAACCAGATATATCACACTTACAAAGAGAAAACACGTATTTCATTTCAAATTCAGAAAAACAACAGTTAGTAGAAACGATCGATGTTATTATTCTTGTAAAAGTCAGTTCACGTGTCAAAAATATTTTCCGTCTATAAATAAAATGATTTTTTTTTTTTTTTTTTTTTTTTTTTCGTCTTGGATTAAATACGATACTGGGGACAATTTTAGATCAAAGAAACCGTCAAAGTGCGTAAAACGATATTTCATAATGACGTCACAGAGCCAATCAGATATTTAACTCACTAAGCTGTTTTTATAGCATTCTGATTTCTCTTCTTTTTTCTTTCTTTCTTTATCTTTTTGTTTTCTTTCTTTTTCTCTTAACCTCATTTTACGTTTATTATTATTATTATTATTATTATTATTATTATTATTATTATTATGTTTTATTATTATTATTATTATTATGTTTTATTTTTAGGAAAACAGGTCATTGTATAGATGGTTCAAGTGTTTTTCCAACATGGGTGAGAGGTCAGTCAACTTGAAATTTACTTGTAAACAACAACAACAACAACAATAATAATAATAATAATAATAATAATAATAATAATAATAATAATAATAATAATAATAATTTATTCGTACGTGAAAATAAACATTTTCATCTTGCTGCACGTGCAAATGGACACTTGTAAACAAAATGGAAGAAGTTTTGATATTCTCAATAAAGAGTCCATATCCCTTCCCTTTGAATTAGGCCTTCCTGGCGGTTCCATCAGAAAGAAAATAAGGTAATAAAATTAATTTTATTGTATTAATCAATAAGAAAATTCATATCAGTTATAAATTCAGTTACATTACTGTTAGAATAAATAGGTTAAATCATCAACCCTGCAATGATACGTTCACTTCGACTATTCTGTGTGTTATCCGACCTCTGAGATATCCGTAATGTCTAGACAATACCGGTCCTGGTATTAGTCCGAGTCAGGCAACTAATTTGTATTCTGGAAGTATCTGGAAATATCCAAATTCCGCCGTGAAAATCTTGGTCATTTTAATCAGCTTTTCTGGGCTTTGTCAACAAACACAAGACAGAAAGGGGCGAACGACACAGCACAACAAAAGCCCTTGCACAAAGTAATTGTTCAAAAATCGATTAAGAGTATTGGAAATTTTTATTTGAGACGACATGAAGGAAAGATAAATAAGAGAGCCGCTCATCCGATAAATCTGTGAAATGCTAAAGAAAAGTAGAAATTAACTAGACATGACGTCTTGTCCGATTCGCCACACACCGGAACTCGCCGCCATATTGGTTTGCTTTTTAATTTATCAGAATGCTAAAGAAATTAAGTAAATAAAACGTTCGATTTCATTTTTCTTTTTTTTTTTTTTCTCCAAGGTCGGTGGCGAAATATGAAAGACGGTTTTTAATTCTGGTTTTAATTTAAGTAAATGGATCTTTTTAATTTTTTTTTTTTTTTTTTTTTTTCTGTTTGTTAATTTCTTATAATTATTATTAAAATCTGAGTAATAGTAAAAAAAAATAATAATAATAATAAAATAAAAATAAAATATTCTTGGACAAGACAACAAAAATTGCTACCCTTTCATTATAGATAATAAAAAAAAAAAATGTATTTTTTAATTATTCAGACTGTTTAAACTCTTAAAGAAACATATCACACACACACACACACACACACACACACACACACACACACACACACATGCATGTGGTACTTGTGGTGCCTTTGTGTCTGTGTATTTATGCGTTTCGTTTGGGGGGGTGAGTGTGGGTGTGCGTGTGTGTGTAATATGGAGTATATCACAGTGCTTTTACTGAAAAATTTAAGAAATAAAATTTTAAAGAAAAATTAAATATAAAAACAATTTAAGAACTATTTCCAAGAGGTCAATTTTATTTTTATTTTGCTATGCTACATGTTAAAGCATCTGTTTGATTTTCTGTAGCTGTTGCTTTGTTTCTTGTTTCTTTGTAAGTTGTTGTTGTTGTTGTTGTTGTTGTTGTTGTTTTTCTTCTTCTTCTTCTTCTTCTTTTTATTATTAATTTTTCTTGTTTATTTCTTGTAGGTTTTATATATATGTCATTTTTTTCATTTTGCATTTTGCATGTAGGCATATTTTTTGTTGCATTATTTTAATTAATCTATTTTTGTAATCTTACATCATTTAAATGAATTTACCTTTCTCGTTATTTTTTTTCTTTTCATTACTGGTTTTTATTCGTTAATTGTTTCTTATATTTTTCCTGTAACGTGTTTTAAATGTTTCTCGTGTTTCTGTTTTTTTATTTTATTTTTTTATTGCCTTATCTCTTCGTTAATGAGTTTATTCTCAATAAAATAAAAAAAAATCCAATTGTAATGTACAGATTACATAATAAAATATGTCCATAAACTACAATGGAAAATTGCAGAGCTTTGAGAAATGGATCGTTTCAGTTTTCAGAAGAAAAAAAAAAAAAATAATGATGATGATGATAATAATAATAATAATAATAATAATAATAATAATAATAATAATAATCCAGTTATAATAATAATAATAATAATCCAATAATAATAATAATAATAATAATAATAATAATAATAATAATAATCCAATAATAATAATAATAATAATAAATCCAGTATAATATTATTTAAACGATATACGGTCTCCACATAAAATTAAGATATTGCGCGAAAACCCACGTGTCTGATCCTGTCTGGCGAGTTATGTCATTGGCTGTTACGTAATAGGGGGCCTGTCCTGTGCATTGATACAATGAAGGCTCGCGAGGAAAGTAACGTCGACCAATCAAATCTCTCGCTCCGGTAAGCGCGCCGCGGCTTATCACTGCCGCAGATTTTAGTCGTCCGCGCAAAAATTGTGTCGCCGATAGAAGAAAATAACAAGCTGAAGCAAATCGGTTATAGGACTTAGGCGCCAGATTAGTAGTGTCAGTTTCGTTCGAGTAATCAATACAAGAAATTTTTCATTTAGACAAAAACATAAATTTAGTATTTGATTTTATGCTTCGCTAAAGATATAATCACCTGCCTGGTGTCACGTGGACAGGGGAGGGGAAATAGGATGGAGGGATGAAAGAGAACGTCTGCAGTTTCCAGAAGACGGATTAAACAGGAAATTGTCTTGAAAAAATGTTTTTAAAGAAAAAAGAAAAAAGAAAAAGAAAAAAGAAAAGAAAAAGGAGATGATGATGATGATAATAATAATAATAATAATAATAATAATAATGTAACGTAGATAGATGATTATTATTGTTGTATTTCTCATCGTAATAATTTCTTTATTTATATACTCTGCATTTACTCTATTTTTCTTTTTTCCATTCTCAGTAAAAAATTGAGTTTATTAATTAGCTTCTTTCTTTCTAAATAAATAAAAAATAAAACAATAATTAAAAGCATTTATATATATACTAAATAAGATAGATATTAATTTTGAAATAATGTAAAAGACAAGTAAAACTATATATATTTCGTTGTATTCTTTTTTAAACAGAAATTTCCCAACATGCTTCACTGCTTTCCGGGGCAGATCGTGTCACTTTATAGGGAGGCGTGGGTTACCAGGGCGCCCCCCGCTGTTGTGACGTACTTGTAACTAAACGCCAGAAGCGAACGTGGCGCGTGCGGGGAGTGGTGTGCGTCCCGCGGTTTTCCTCTGCTTTAAATTCATCTACACAAACTGTCGTCTGCCGCAAATGCCAGGTAGCGTAAAGACGGCGCGTGCAGGTCACGTGACAGGGTATAGGTTCTTGGTTTTTTTTTTTCCTCTTCAAGCCTTATTTATTGCCTGTATTTATACATGTTTGTCTCTTAGAATGTGTGTATGTATGTATGTATGTACGTCTGATTAGACTGCACAATACGCATGGATACAAGAGGACTAAGTCAAAGTCAAATGCCGCTGACGAGACTCGAACGTATGATATCTGTTTTTTTGACGACGATACCACAAAATGTGTTTGAGTGTGTGTGTGTGTGTGTGTGTGTGTTATATTGCACTGTGTGTTTGTGCACGTATTTGTGTGTGTATTTATGTGAGTATACGTCTGTGTATACGTATGTGTGAATGTGTATGTTTGTTGGTTACTATTTGATACTTTTCTTCTTTTTTCCTCAAATTTCTTCTCTTTTTTTCTTTTTTCTTTTTTTTATCTTTTTACAACAAAAAAAAAAAAAAACTGCATTCATGCTGGCGCGCTGTACTAACTTGTTGAAATAAAATGAACAAATAGGAAAGAAAATTAATAAATAAAATTACTGGTTTTCTGATCCTTAAATCCAAACTGCATAATTTATTTTTCATGAGTTCAGAATTATTATTTTCACAATTTCTTCTTTTTTGTTGTTGAAAAGAACTAGTCAATCGTAAAAGTCTTTAAAAAAAAAAAAAAATAAAAAACAAAAATAAAAAAGTTAAAAGACATTATTAATTATACTGAAGATTATTATTCGCCTGTTCATCCTATCTTTCTGTGTTTATTTTATATAAATTATTCAAAACAAATCTTATCTGTCAATTTGTTTTATGCTTTACTTTTTTTTTTTCCTCTTAAGCTAAGAGCTGCTGTTTGTCTCAATCGAAAAAGGATTGATGTTTTTGTCATGTTAATAAGTCCCGTTATAATTTGGTTTGTTGTGTGTCGGTTGTAATTAGATTAATTTTGCACTGGTGGACAATGATTAGACATTGATCGCGATGCACTCGACGACATCAGCGCTGTCTACGTTATCATTTTAAATGCTTCTTGGATTAGAGCGGCACCGCCCCTCGAATATCCAGCGTTGTAGGCAAAACCTGTCATTACGACGACTAAACGCTGGTAGAAGTCTCTCAAATATAATTAATAAAAACATAATTTTAGTGTCTAATACGATTACTCAGAAATGCCAATAGAGCAGAAATTCATATTGCTATTAGTGGTGTACGTACAGCTCGAATTAAATACTAATATTTGCTTTCTGTGCATCAATAATAACAAATGTCTTTGACGGGGTTGGGCCGGTGTACTTGCATCGGTCATCAAGTCCGAACAAACCCTCTAATAGCCTCCCTTGCAGTCCAGGTGCACATCTCCGGGGGGGAGGGAGGGGGTATAATCTGTTTAGTAACAACAACTGTTAATTTGAGAATGGTAGCTTTGTTGGAAAGAGACAGGGAAGATTTTGTTTTCAAACATCTGGTCACTGTAGAAAGGGGGGAAACCTATGATGTTCACAGGGTCGGGGCGGGAGGGAGAATGTAGGTGGTGATCGGATTATGATCTTTAGATAAGTAGATTGTCATGTGGTTAGCGTTAATTATTCCATAATTAGTCGTTAAGATAACGTCATAAGAGAAATGATAAATTAATGACGTCATCGACAATGGTTTGTAGTCACTGATAACGACGGTTGTTATAATGATTAAGACAGCGGACATTATTAATATTTCTGTTTCTTTTTTTCTTTTTTTTTTTTTTCTTTCTTTCTTTCTTTTTCTTGTTTCGTGCATGTTAGTTATATTCATTGTAGCAAAAGGTACGTTTATTCCGAATAAACGAAATCTAATGACGATTGTAGAGATGTTGGTTATGATTATAATGACTATTCCTGCTGATGATAATTGAAACATATGTTGCTATGGATGTTGATGATGTTCGAAAAAAAGATATTGCGATGGATGTTGATGATTATGATGTAACAGATGTTACCATGGATGCTGATGAAGATTATAAAGATATTATTATACTGGACGACTGATAGGTATTCGTAATATCTAAAGGTAAAACAATGTGTGTGTGTATGTTTGTGTGTGAGAGTGCGTGTGTGAGTGTGTGTGTGTGAGTGTGTGTGTATGTGTAAGTGTGAGTGTATGTGTGTGTCTGTGTATGTGTGTGAGTGTGTGTGTTTGTGTGTGAATGTGTGTGTGTGTGTGTGTGTGTGTGTGTGTGAGTGTGTGTGTGTGTGTGTGTGTGTGTGAGTGTGTGTGTGTGTGTGAGTGTATAGTTAACACCGATCTGTAAATGAAAAATTTGAAAATTAATAAACAATAATAGTAATACTTCAAAACAAATGAATAAATCAAATAATTTTGTCGTCACCGAACGCAGAATTTTTATAATATTGTTTTCCATGTTAAACCACCGAATTTAAATGCGTGTCTCTATGTTGTTCTTCTGTAAGCAAAATAATAAACAAATAAATAAAAAAATGGCACACCATAATAATAATAATAAAATAATAATAAAAAAAGAAATGAAATAATAATAATAGTAATAATAATAATAATAATGATAATAATAATAATGATAATAATAATAATGATAATAATAATAATAATACAAAAAGGAAAGAAGAAGAAAAAATTACTAATAAAACTATTTTAACATTTTATAATTTCTGCTGAATGCTTAAAAGAAAATAATTTTAAAAAAAAATTCAAATTTTGTTAAAATAGATAATTTATAATCAGAATAAATATAATATTAATTAAATAAAATAAAATTAAATTAAATTAAATAAATAAATAAATATCGAAAATGAATTTATTTATATACAAATAAATAGGACAGGAAATTTTAGAAAGAAAGAAAACAAAATTTCTAAATGAAGGTAAAGTAAAAAGTAATGTAATTAAATTTAACAATTAAATTTTAAACAATCACATAGTCACTGGATTTTGTGTTATTTATTTATTTGTTTATTTATATTATCATTTATTTTCTTGTTTGTATAAATTTTGTGGTTTAAATTTTTAAGTTTTATATAGCTATTTATTCTTTTTATTCATCATCATCATTATCGTCGTGGTTGTTGCTGTTGTTGCTTTGATACTATTATTAATCCCTATTTTAATATAACTAATTTCCGCTCAGTACCCTAAAAATATTTTGATGATGATAATGATAATAATAATAATAATAATAATAAATAATAATAATAATAATAATAATAATAATAATAATAATAATAATAATAATAATAATAATAAATAATAATATAATCATAAGAAGAAAGTAAAAAGTCGACTGTTTCTAGCATTTGTTTTCAAAACAAACACAAATAACAGAACAACAAATAAAAAAATGATAAATGAAATAATAAAATTTCTTTTGTAAATTCTTTTCATTATATATATTAATTTTTGAAGACTGTGTGTGTGTAGAATATATGTGAGTGCAACTCTCTCTCTCTCTCTCTCTCTCTCTCTCTCTCTCTCTCTCTCTCTCTCTCTCTCTATATATATATATATATATATGTATGTATGTATGTATGTATGTGAGAAAGAGAGAAAGAAAGAGGGCGAGGGAGACTATGATACATCAATAAAGAAAATAGTTTAAATCGAAACTGTTCGGCAAACTTGACCATTATTTTCAGAAAGTAATAAGAAGACAATTAGAGGTAACCTTTGTTATTACGTTAATCACGTGCAGGGCGTGGCCTCCATTAATTTGTTTAGTTAACCATGTACTTGTGATCGCCTTATCTTGATTTTCTTCTTAATTTTCTTTTTGTTTCAGCTCTTACTTTATTTACATCTTCCTCAGCTCCACTTTTAGGAGTTGGGATAAAAAAAATATTTCAGATTAACTTTTTTCTCTTCATTTCTTTGTCATCTTGTTTGTTTATTTATTCAGTTACTTTATATCAGTTTAAATATTTATTTATCTTTTATTTTTAATTTTTATTTATTTAATTTTGCTTTATTCTATTCTATTCTATTCTATTTCATTATTATTATTATTATTATTATTATTATTATTATTATTATTATTATTATAATACTTACTCATCTTTTACTTATTTTAATAAAACATTTCATATTTATTATCTTCTATTTTATGTAATTTTATTTAATTAATAATTATTTACTTTATGTATTTGTAAAGAAATATAAAATTTATTTATTAACGTTTTGTTCTAAAAGTAAAGGTATAGAAAAAGACGGAACTATTTTCACCTGTTGATTATAACGCAACAGATCAGTAAAATGTTACTAAATATCTCAAACAGAAATTTTACATTTTAATATAGTATTACTAATTTTTATTTATTTATATAAAAAAAAAAAAATGTCAGAAGGTTCGAAGTTTTAAAACCAGTATCAATTATAAAGATCAAAATTATTTACCTCAGAATGTAATTTTAAAATAAAATGTATTAAAATAATTAAAACTGCACATCTGTAATTAATACAGTAAAATGTTTTCCACTAATTCAGTGGAACGAATCCACTAGTTTCAAATGTCATACTGAAACCAGTTCAGTTTTTATGTCTTCTTTTGATTTAAAAATAGAAAATAAATAATCGTAAAATTTGTTTGAAAAATTATTTTATCCTAAATAAAAATTCTATGTATATAAATGATTTAAGTCTCTCTCTCTCTCTCTCTCTCTCTCTCTCTCTCTCTCTCTCTCTCTCTCTCTCTCTCTCTCTCTCTCTCATGAATATCGTTAAACGAAAATGTTCGTGTAGTTTGAAGAGTACGCAATGTTTTATAAATGATATTAATTTATGGTTTATCCGATCAGATTATTTCCAGTTTAAGAATAATTTTACTCATAAAAACAGTTTAATCATCACGTTTGTGTTTTATTATTATTGTTGTCGTTATTGCTGTTGTTGATGTTGCTGATGTTTCTAGTTTTCTCGTTGCTTTATAAATTTTTTAAAAATAGTTTGCCTTAACTTAACATTCTTTTTAAAATGCTTTAAAAAAATAATAATAAAAAAGTTAAAATAAATAAAAACATACAAAATAGAAGTAATGCATTAGAAATAATTTAAATAATAAAACGCTTTTTGTTGAAGATGTAAGCGGTATATAAATGTTTTAAAAGTACGCCATTGCGTCTGCTCCTCACCCAGTCGTCTTGCCGATCGCTCGTGGCTACAATCAATCTGCGCATGTCCACTTGACATGTGCCAGTGATTGACAGCCGAGTGGTAAGAATGTAAATTTCAAATCGGAACACGCTGTCGTTGTGGGTAATCTTCAAACGACGTCTTCTGGCCCTCGTTCACCCGCCATGACAGAATGTGGCGCTTTTTAACAAAGTGATGTCGAAATTCATAATATGTATTGATCGCTGGGAGGGGAATGAAGCTGTGAGCTATAAATTAATCATGCATATTTGACTTGTACGTCTGTCGCTGACTAAAGTTAAGCCGTCTCCCGTCACTCGTTGAACAAAACTTCTCAATAGAGATGTCCACGTTAATTTATAGACTTGAACTTTCTCCCTTGTCATCTCTGTATCGCTATTTTCTTCAAGATGTCCCAGCCAACGTTGTCAGTTTAATTCTTCCTTTGATTTCATTTAATATCTTTTTACTATTCTTTTTCCGTTGAACAATAGTATTAATTGTTGTTGTTATTATTATTATTATTATTATTATTATTATTATTATTACTGTTTTTGTCTTCAACATTATTTTTTCATTTTCATTTTCATTATTAATTTATTTATTTTTCTGTTTAATACTGAATAAATGTATTAAAGTGTTGCAATAAATAAATAAAATTGTTGCTGTTGCTTCAGCCAATATAAATTGACTACCGCAAAACCATCAGTCTTCTGAAAACTAAATGTAAATATAGTAAATCTGTCTGTCTGTCTGTCTACTTAGTGCTTGTATTAATGATGTTTCAAGTACAGACATACTGCATAAATAAAGGTTTACTCTCTTTTTTCTGATTTATTCGTTCATTAATTTTTCTTTCTGGCTTATTTATTTATTATTATTCTTTTTCTTCTGCTTCTTATTAACTGTGTTGTTTTGATCGCTCTCTCTTTTTATTCTTTTGTGTGCGTTTGCGTATTTTATTTATTTATTTATTTTCATGGTCTATAGAAAAATTATTTTGATTTTAAGCGAAGATAAAATGTTAAAAAATAAAGATTAACAATATGTATAATTGTTAAATTATCATTTTTGAAAGTATTTTTATAATTTATTTTCTAAAGGTTATTTATTTATTTATTTATTTATTTATTTATTTATATTTAATAGGTCGATCGATTTAAAACTCAGGAAGTCAGTAGGTTGTGCACACAAACAGTTATATATTACTGATAATGATAGTTATGCGAACATAAACAGCCGGTTTCCTCTCTAAAAAATCATTATTCCCAAAACTGATATTTCAAACTTGTCACAATTAATAATAATAATAATAATAATAATAATAATAATAATAATAATAATAATAATAATACTTATAATGTGCTGAAGGTAGTAAAACAAATGTTTTTATTCATTCATTTATTCACGGGGTTCGCCTTATTTGTTTCATTCTTTAAATGACGACTACATCATCCGTGAATCTACGACGTCATCTCAGGAAGGTTTGAATATTTTATGAAGAAAGTTTTGTTCTCCGTTTATCTCCTCAAACGTGACCGACCACACAGAAATATGTTGAAAAATTAAATTAGAAAAGAAAAATTAAATGTATATCTCTGATATGTATGGAAAGTAGGAGAAATCGTAAAAATAGATTTAAAAAAAAATATATATTTTTTTTTTCAAGGAAATTCCTCTGAAATTAATATTATTATTTTTCATTTGCAGCAAAGAATATTATTCAACCATTTTAATATATAAAAATGTATCTATCTTTTATTTATTTACTTTAGTGGTAGATATATAGATTAGATAGATATATATACATACACACATATAAATAGATAGATAGATAGATTGGGAGACAAAGAGATAATAAATAATAAACAAATAATAATAATAGTAAAGAAAATAATAATAATAAAATTAATAATGAATTAAATAATAATATATTAAAATAGGAAAGGAAAAAGAATATATTTTAAAATGAACACTTATGACTATCAGACACCTTATTTTTCTTTATGATTATATCATAAGAAATCCTCTATTCATTGGTCTACTCATTTAGCAAAAGTCGATGTCAAATTCACCCTCTCTTGAACAGGAGAGCACGTACCCTGATCTTTTATAGGAATTAATACCAGATAGCGCCGGTGGGGTGGGGGGAGAGAAACGACACGGAGTGACCCTGCGACCTATCACGTATCAGGCAATGGTTTTTAACCAATGAATTTTAAGCAAATGTTCAAAGGTCAAAGTCAATGATTATCTCGTTTCTGCCCATCTGGTAACACGTGTTTTATTGTTTTACAAGTTTTGCTCTTCGCCGTGAAATTCTTCACTTGTAACAGTGTAGCGCAGAAACGTTAATTTGAAAACAAAAGATGCGCGTGATATGTTTCCCGAGCAGGAATCAGTTTCGCAGACATGATGGAACGAACTGCCTAGAAAATAATAATAATAATAATAATAATAATAATAATAATAATAATAATAATAATGATGATGATGATGATGATGATGATGATGACGAAAAACAAGAAACGAAAATATTTTAATTATTTGTAAAAATACTTTATGGACGTTGGTTTTGTGGGGCGGGGTTTGGTCAGGAGAAAAATTAATCGTTGTTGTTGTTGTTGTTGTTGTTGTGCTTATTATTAATAATACGACTATCTTATCACGTTCACAATTAAAAAACCCCAACAAAACAACAACAAAATAACTCCCTTGCCAAACAAAACACAATTTGTAATAATAATAATAATAATAATAATAATAATAATATTATTATTATTATTATTATTATTATTATTATTATTATTATTATTGTGCATGTGTCCGTATGTGTGTTTGTATATATATATATATATATATTTATGTCTGTTTCCGTGTTTCTGTATGTGTCTCTGTGTGTTCTCGTTTATCTGACACAAAATAACACATTAATTTGATTTATGATATTAAAGAAATTTAATTCATTTATGTATTTTGTTGTTGTTGTTGTAAAGTTCATCGTGTTGTTTACGACCTGTCTGTTGTTAATCTGTCACGTTATTTCGCACGCATTTCCAGGCGTCACGTCACCCAACTTGATACGTGATATAAATCAAACTGTTTTCCTAAAACAACAGTTTTGACCACTCCTTAAATTTAGTGGTCACTGGGATAAGTCGGACAGTTATTTCTTTCAAATGTCAAACGTATATTACTTTTTATATATACGTGAAATTTAATATGGCATCTGGCAGATGTAATATCTATTTAGTTATCTACAAGTACGTGGTTCACACGATCAAACAGTTTTTTTTTTTTTTTTTTTTTTTCTTTATTGTTTGAATCATGCTCGGTGTGAAATTTGAAAAAGTGAACTTTTCATAGGCGTCACTTTTTCTTTTTTTTTCTTCTTCTTCTTTTTTTTTAATAAATAAAGAAAAACACTAAAGAGTTCTCATTTTGGGAAGGTTCTCACGTGTTTATTTAACGAGGGGTTAAAGCGGGTTGCGACCTGGGGCGCGGTCAAAGGGAGTGGTGGCTTTTTAAAAAAAATATTTTTATTTTTTTATTTATTTTTTTATAATTTTTATATTTTCATTTTTCAAAGAAAACAAAACATGAACACGCCTTTTTCGCCTTTCATCTCTGAAACACTGCCAGTTGTCTGTCTCTTCAAGGCATTCTTAAAATTCAAATAAAATTTTTAAAAAGCTTTTTTCTTCTTTCTTTCTTCACCCTGTTCCAGTAAGCTTCGCTGTAAACACGTCCACCCAGTCAGCTGTTCTGTAGGGTGTGTCAGGGGTTGGGGAAGGGGCATCCTTTATACGTGTAGCTTCCTAGTTAAAAATAACACTGAAGTTGAGGTCTCTTCTTTATAATTAATAACACAATTGTTTGTAGGGATCCTGGGTTAGGATGAAGAAACTTATATTTTTATTTTTCTATACTAGACAGTGGATTTGGGTTTCGTTTTCTATTTGACACACACACACACACACACACACACACACACACACACACACACACACACACACACACACACATCTACATATATGTATATGTATATATCGAAGGAATTCTAATCTTTTATATTATTACCTTAAATTTTGAGTTGTGCTTTTAAACTGATAGAATGTAATCCCCCACGGACATTACGGTGAAGGGTTATCTTTTATACTCGCCGATTTTTTTTTTTTTTATAGTTTAGAGCTTTATAGTTTGTCTGTGAAAGTTTTACACATTAAAACCGACATGGTCATTTTATTGACGTTAATCCTAAAAAATAAATTCTAAACCAGTGAGTGACAGAAAGCAACGCTTCAAAAGCATTGTGAAAATAACATAAAACACAATGGGCAAGTTTTGAAAGAAACTAATTTTAAGCCCGGTTGTTAGTATTTGCCTAAAGTTGAAAGGACTTAGTGAAAAGATATTATTTCTATTCAGATGGTCATGATTCTGTTTAAACCTGTTTACCTGGGACTAAAATACAGCACTGCTACCTATATCGTCATCAGGTTTTAATATTTGAGAATAAATACGTTTTAATATCCTGTGGAATTTGATTCAAACAGCCATTTTAACTCAGCTTTTGTGACAGCATGAATAACAGGGAAAAATAAAAATAAAATAAAAATAATAATATTAAAAAAAATAAAATAAAAATAAGCTTATTGACAAAAATTGGGCGTCTTCATTTTAACTGGATGTAGGAATTTGAAAAAAAAAAAATTGTTTTTAATTCCCGAGTATAATAATTTCATTATGATGTATTATTAATAGAAAACAAGAAAAAAGTTGCTATTGAAAAAACCATTAGCAATTGCTGAAGTCGTTATTCACAAGCAACTTAAAAAAACCCACACCAAAAAACAACTATTCTTGTTGTTGTTAAAATTTAGTTAGCATAAACGAATCTAAAAATGTTTCTTAATTATAGCAAATTACAAAGTTGATTTTAAAACGCATTTATGGATCTGCGTATCAAATTACCTACGTACTTACGTAAGGGGACCCTAACCGACATTGTCACTAATAGAAATAATTATTTTACGTCATCATGACGTAATTTCAGTCTCTTTCTTCACAACAGTCTATTTTTTAATTTTATTTTAGTAATTAGTTTATTTTATTTTTTAAAATGTGTTCAAAATAAATCAAAACTAAAATTTTATTTTATAGGCTTTCTTTTGATTTCTTTATTTTATTGATCGTGAACAATAAACGAATCAAGTCATATAAATTAGTTATTAAATTTCTTGTCTCCCCAGTTAGCTAATAATACACTAATATTATTACACATTCTGACCAATCTGATCGAACATGACGTCATAGACTGTATCGCCATCGATTACTATGGAAACGAGCGAACTTCACAAACTCTTAATGGTCTTTCATCCAAACGTGGAGAAATAAAAATACGGATTTTATGTCCTTTGAAGTTATTACGAAAACAATACTAAATCAGAATCGCCGACATTAATAATTTTACAAACACTGCATTCTTTTTATAAGGAGTTATTTTAAAAGCTAACGGCTGCAGAATTTTTTTTATATAAAAAAAAAAAAAAATTACAAATCTCAAAAAGAGATATAAATTACTTTATTCAGTGGATCAGCGACTTCAAAGACCGATTAATAATTCATGTTTAAACTTGAAACATGGAAACGCTTTCTTTTGAAAAGTTTTAAAGAGCTTTCATAGCCAGAGGGGGCTGTGAGTGCTGTCACCGTGCTTCTTGTTCTAATTATTCATCGACGTCACGCATTCGTTCTGCATAGCCGGCTCCGTTCAAATAAACACATTTTGAACTCGTTTAACTTTCTTTGAAAATTTTCCTCTTTAAACGTGTATGTGTTGTTTGTGTTTATCTGAGCATGGTAATTAGGAAAACACGGCGCTGATTGACGTTAATCAAACAATGCAAATTGAAAGAGCGCGCCGTGTTTATCGACAAACTGGAAATAAAAATAACGGCTTTGTGTAGGTTCTTTTGGCAACATCTTATAATGATGGACAGCATTACATCACACACACACACACACACACACACACACACACACACACACACACACACACACACACACACAGACACACGCGCGCGCAAAACACAAGCACGCATCCCCACATCTGACATTTAAGCTGAATAATAAAAACGTAATGAATTGCAGAAAATTAATTTTTTGTCAGATAGAGATAGCTGTTGGTCCAGATTTAGTATGTAAAATTATGCAAAGTCTCACGTGTTTGAGGACATCACAGATTGATAGATCACTGTCCTGGGTAAGTCAGTACACGTCAAAAACACCGGCTGACATTTCCGCGTTAGAAAAAAATAAAAAAATAAAAATGCAATACACACACATATATATATATATATATATAAGAACGTTTACATATTGAACTATGCTAACTATCTTTTGCAAACTTTTTTCTGGAACATTCTTTTTAACCTCGTCAGCTAATAATTGAAGTTGGCTTCTTGTAATAATAATTTTAAACTTGAAGATTTCCGATTCTTGCAAATAGTCTTCTTTCTATGAGCTGCTTTTTCGTAAAGTTCTTTACTAAGGTCACCTTGCTGAAGAATATCTTTTTAACCTTTTCATATAACTAAATTATTTTATCTTTTTCTTTTAAGATTCTTTCCAAACTTGAATTCTCTTTAGGTTTTGCCATTTGTATATTTTTTAAACATGATACTGGGTTAATGTTGTTTTTTTAAATTCGTTTTCTTCCAAGAAATACAGTAATTCCACACGTAACTCTCTAGCATTTCATTTTCAAAGGTAACCCAAGTGTCAGTAACATTAGTATACCTGTTGTATTTCAAACACGTTTTTGTATAGCTGGAAAATAACAATTACATTGTATTTAACGTTATTAAACCATTTCTGTCATATCAATAACGTATATTTCAAAACTGAATACTAGATTAAGCAGAACAGACTAATACTGAATAGCAGAGTTCTGGAACGAAGGTTGACAAAGTCACAGTGTAACCTGAGATTTGATCCTACGACCTATCACAGCTAAGATGAATGTTCTAGCATAGCAACCCGCAGTTCACTTACTTATAATCTCATTACTGAAGACAGAGAACTGTACAGAGAACCTGCGTGATTTTTATCAGTTTGAAATTAATAAAGACATCTCTTGTCAGTACAAAAATTAACGAAATGTATTCGAGTTTGAGAAATGAAAAATTAAAAAAGAATGGAAACTAACAATATTGTGTCTGTCATAACTGGTTTTACTTCGTCAAACACTAACCCGTTATTATTAATAATAATCAAGAACGTCAAATAAAAAAAAAAAAAAAAATACAAATAGGATCACGTGATTTCTGTTGATCCAATCATAATAGAGAACGTGTCAAACACTCATAAATGAAAAGGAAAAAAAAACAAAATTTAAAACATAAATCATAAATAAATGTTTTATTGCTGACAAAAACTTCATTTGTGATACTATTGAGGGTGTGACTTCAAAAAATCATGCATTCTAAACAATCCACTGGCCTAGAAGGTAGTTGTGAAAATCCCCACCCAAACAAACAGTTGAACACAGAAACAAAACTGCTTTGAAAATGGTGGAAAGTTTTAGTCTGTCTTGTTTGCAAGAACTGTGAGTCATAACAATTTAGAAACGTTTTTCACATATTATTTTTACACAATTGAAGAAAACCAGTTTTTATTATGATACTCTTGTCCATTATCGCGTTTCTTTTTAAAAAAAAAAAAAAAAAAAAAAAAAAAAAAAGCAATTATAAAAGACTTCTGTATAACGTAATTTATTACAAGTTCCCGAATCTTTTTGACTCTCTCTCTCTCTAAAATTTGCAAACAGTTTTTAATATACAATAATTATCAAAGATTGTAAAACAATTATGAAAATTGCCTGTTACCTCACCCGTTGCTTAAAGATATCTAATTGAAATAATATTACGAATGAGCGATATGTATATCAATAAAGAGTTAGACGTACATTAAAACAAATGTCGTTTTTGAAAGACCAGTAATAATAAGTAAATTATGTCATTATGCAATCCATTTATAATTATCATGACTAATACATAAACGATTTGGTCATGCCCACCGATCACGGAAATATTGACAATACCTAAAAAAAAAAAAAAAAAATTTTTATTTTTTCCCTCGAAATTTACTTCTTTTTTTTTAATGCTGAGATTTGACAGAATATGCTACGCTTTAAAAAATGAATACGATGATATACAAATAAATGCAAGGATATACATTATTAAACAATCTCCTGAATATGTAAAGTATTGATATTACAGGATAAATTGTTAATTTCGTGCATAAACTTTCAGAAAGATTCGGGAATCAGTAAAAAAAATAATTTTTAAATATATTTTACGATTGTGAATTTAACGCATGTCTTTTCGTTAGTGAGAAGAAAAAACATTTCTGATTCATTTTTAAATTTAATAAATGTAAAATATGTTCGTTCCACCATTTTCAAAGTATTTTATTTTTGTCACTGTGGCAGTTTAAATATAACATTATTTTAAAAATTATCCAAAACATTAGAATCATGATTGCATACAAACGAAAATGACTTTGTAAAAAGACAAGGTTTTTTTTTTTTTTTTTGTTGTTGTTAATTATCACAATATAATCATTTTATTTAACAACCGACATTGCATAAACTGGACAATTATTAGTTTAGAGACAACAGAACTAATATTATGACAGAAATATCAAATTTCATTATTATGCCATTTAAAAAAAAGAAAAAAAGATTTCATCAAAGCATAATTTAGGGTTAGCAGGATACTGCTGTCACAAAGACAAATACACACCAAACAGTTATCCACAGAGAATAACAATAAATAAATAGTTCCCTGATTTGTTTTTTTCACTGAAAGAAAAAGATGAATAAATTTCTATATAGCATAGCACACAATGTCATCCATACAGCCTTCAGATAAATTTAAAAATGGAATGGAATATATTCAATTTTTATACAGAGAGAAAAAAAATAATGAAAACGAATATTTAAAAAATTAAATAAATAAACTATAGAACATTTATGACTTAAAAAAAAGAAGGAAAAAAAAAGGAATTTTAATTTCATAAAGAGAAAAATAAAACTGATAATACATATTAATTTATAATTGATCATTTTTCTTTTTATGCATAAAATCTCTTCTCTTTTTTTTTCCCGTTTTCAATAATAATTTTTTTAATTTTTTTTTAAAATTTTTATAGAAAAGTGTAAATATTTAAAAATTAACTGTACAACACGTAAAAATCAGAAATTTTAAAATAAAAATTTATTCTTAATAATTTATTGAATTTAATATTACAATTATTTTACAAAGAATAAAGTATAAATTGTAAAAACATTACATACAATTTATAGCTGTACCCGGATAGAAAACAACAACATATTAAGGTATATGAAAAGTTATATAAATTAAATATAATATTGCTATATACACATTACGAGACAGAGAAATAAATAAAATAAATAAGACAAAACTAAACTAACTGAATTTAAAACATGTTAGTTATTTTATGCATCTCCTCTTTATAAAGTTTTTAAAATTTAACATAAATTAAAAATAAAACGAAAACGCTGACATTAAATCAGCTTCAACACTTCTCTTGCAGGATTCAAATATAAATAAATTTATAAACAACCAACCAAAACCTGAAGTAGGCAAATCTTAATTGTATATTTTAGCATGCTCAGTATTTAAATTTACAAGTTTTGATAAAATAATCTTTTAGTACAAAAATTTAAATAGTTGTAATACATTATGTATTTTTAATAATTGCCACCATCTGGAAAAAAGGGATATAAAAATCTTTAAAAAGTTATTTCCCAGATATTGATAAAAACATCTTATGTAATAACAATCGAACTTGAAAGAGTTTTATTAAAAAATCTATTAAATAACGTCTTCATTTCATTACATTCACAACACTGTTTCTGAAGTACAGAAATGGATGTAGAGTTAAACTTTCAACTCTTTATCTAATAAAAAATCAACAACACTAACAAAAATGAAGTTGTAAATTCCAACTTGACACAATATTATGCTTACAAACATCAATTATTTTCATTTTCTTTAACTAACGAATCTTTCAATAACAGAAATAATAAATAAATAAATAATAATAATTAAAAATCAACACATGAAAAACACAAAAAGACGAAGTGTTTCGACTTGTTTAGCAGCTGAAGGGTTAATCTGAAGGCTGTACAGAGATTACAAATCTAACCCTACGATTTGGACAAACAACTAACATTATGTACTACACGTCATTTTCACGTTATGTACACACAGGCAATAATACATATATGGCTCATTCTATTATTATTATATTATTATATTATTATCATTATTATTATTATTATTATTTAGTACGCTTGCTTTTGCATGAGGTATCAATGTTTTGTTGGATTTTTGTTCTGGTCACCCAAGACCAGGAAAGACTAGATCTACACGAAAAAAAAAAAAAAAAAAAAAAAAAAAAAAACAACCCACATCCCTTTTAGCTGGATGTTGTTCTTTCACTCTGTTATTGTTTTAAAAAATAGACTTCACAACTGAGGGAGGGTCAGAATACAGAGTTTGTACACATGAAGTGAGAAATTTCTTGCAGTGGGGAAAGTCTATAAATATCACATATATATACTGCAGTGGTAGGTTTTATTTCTTGCTGTTCAAGGTTTCCAGTTTACTTTCTAAATGTCAAATGCTTAAAAAACAAACACAAAAAGTGTTGGAAAGATTTTCAACTCGTGTATCTGTTACACTATTTAAAAAAACAAAGCCTGAAGTTAGATGAAGTTAGAAAACAGAGTTAAGTTTAGAAAGAAGGAAAGCTCAGTTTAATGATATATATTTAATTGTTATATCCTAATGTGTTAATAGTTAATATAATTGTAAATGTGTGTCATTTCCTGTAGTTCCATGACTAAATCCACTTCTGAAACTATTACAAATATATATATATATATATAATAATTTTTGTTTTAATAAAAGTGACATCAGTTTTTCATTAATCCATTTTTTCTTAATAATTTTTTTTCTTAACTAAAATATATATATATATATATATATATATATATATATATATAAAGACTGAAATATGTTGAATGTGTCATAAAAGTATACAACTACTAAATTTAAAATACATCACCACTCCATAAGAGAAAAATACTTTTATTTTACATTATTATCACTAGTACATTAATATCTTTTGAAAATCTTTAATAATTAACATTAGATTTATTCTATTTTTAGCAATAAATTACTAATTAAAATATATTCTATTTTTAGCAACAAATTACTAATTAACATATTCTATTTTTAGCAACAAATGACTAATTAACATATTCTATTTTTAGCAACAAATTACTAATTAACATATTAAAATGTATACACTACGGATCAATTTACAAAGTAGTCTAGGTTTAAGAGAGAGAAGAGTTTTAATGTGATAAGCTATATAGATGTACACTAAGTCCCTGTCTGTCAGTATTAAAACTAAAACGTGCTTTTAGATTACAATAAATCATTAAAAAACAAATTGCCCTACCCAGCTATTTAAAACTTGTGTTCATTCAAACATGTTCAAATTTCAGTAAACCATCCCAGCTTAGCTGGAATTAAAACAGAGACCTGTTTAATTACATACCTCCATATTGCATTTAATACCTTCAACACAATTTTTTTTATTATTATTACATTACAGTTTGTTATTCCTATTCCTATTATTATTATTACTGTTGTATTTGTTGTTATTACTGCATTATTATTATTATTATTATTATTATTATTATTATTATTATTATTGTCATTATTATTATATTATTATTATTAAATTTCTGTTAGTGGCAACAGAACAGGATTGTGATTATCAATATTATTATAAAATATTTTATCCAGTTTCACAACATCTGTTATAACATTATTTATTTGTCCAACAGACTGCCTTTGTCTGTCACACAAATATTTAATCTGTGTTAAATACACTGATTTTATTGAGTGTGTGTCAGATTCAAAACACAATAACAATCTATAACACTCCTATTATTTGCCAAAAATAGATACAGAAATTCTTTTGGCTATTGTTATTGTTGTTGTTGTTGTTATTATTATTATTATTGTGTTTATTATTATTATTATTATTATTATTATTATTATTATTATTATTATTATGTTCTTGTATTTTTTTCTAACAAATTTCATGTTTGACTATGACATATTCTATATTTAACTGAAATACGTTCCACATTTTACTGTGACACATTCCACATTTAACTGTGACATGCTCCAACTGTTTGTCACATATTCCACACATGTCTGTGACACACTCCACAATTAACTGTGACATGTTAACATTTTACTACAACACATTCCACAATCATGTGTGACCAATTCCACAATTATTTGTGACACTTCCCACAGTTTTCCGAAACTTTGTATTGGTTCACTGATCAAAAATGATTTACCGTGGAGTGTTATCATTTTACATTTCAGAGAAAACAAAAGAAGAAGAAAAAAGAGAAAAGATATTTCAGTTAACAGAATGTAACAAGATCTGGAAACCTTGACAACAAGTCTAAAATAAAACAAAGAAAATTTCTCACTACATCCGGAAACAACTGGGTGAATAAAGACGTTATTTCACAAATCTCCTTTTGTTATTTCACATATCTTAGGATGTTATTTATGTTATCTCATGATGTTATTTCACATATGTCTCAATGTTATTTTTTCATGCATCATCTGCAGATGTTATTTCACCTACAAGTCTCACGTTTTTTCGCATATCTCGTGACATTTCGCGTTATTTCACATATCTCCTGATGTTAATTCACAAATCCCTTGATGTTATTTCAAATATTATTTCTCCTGGTATTACATGCACACACTCACTACAAAATGAAACATTTTTTATTTATCAACTAAACTGCCCAGATGCACTCACGCGCACACACTGTACCAGAAGATACAGTGTGAAGTATTTACGTGTATATAATATATATTTTAAAACTCTCCTTAATTAATTTTTGACAGGGTGAGGACTTCATCTAGCAAAGGTGTGGCTGCAAATGTGCATATCAAAAATAGGTAGTCAACATAGAGAAAACTCTCACTGGAAATGAATCAAAAGAAAAAAGAAGACAGAGAGATGAGGATCTGTCAGGTGGAGGAATACATACAAGGGAAAGGCAGGATATGGGGTAATTCTTTCTTTCTTTCTGTCGTTCTTTCTTTCTCTCTCTCGCACTCAACTACAATGGAGATTAAAATATCACTCAAAAGTAAAACTGTTACATTTTATAAGTTATACATTATATATAATACAGTTGTAATGGATGATTTTTCAATTAAAAAATAAAACATTAACAATCCAGATAGGCAAAAACCACACACACTCAACACACACGATAAATTAAAAGATCACAATATTGCCATATACATAATAATAATTAATATGAAGTAACTTCTTAATATTCATACAAAAAAAAAAAAAAAAAAAAGAAGAAGAAGAAGAAGAAAAAAAACACAAACTGAAAAAGAAACAATAACAATAATTTGAAAAAAAAAAAAATAACAATAAAATAAAATTAATAAATAAATAATTAAAATTAAATTAAATTAATAAAAACAATAAATAAGGAAAATAAAGAAGTTAATCATAGGAGGATCAGATGTAAAAATAAATACAACATTTTTTCACATTTTAATTGAAAAACCAGCCTTAGATTATTATCAATTCTGTGAACCAGTTTAGCACACAAATGTTTCTAATAAAAATTCTGAAATCTTGTACATAAATTATGTATAATATTACATCCAGTTCAAGAAATTTATCAGCATATTTGTTTCTGATCTGTTTTTTATGAAATTACAAATTGACAAACTCAGAAACATCAGACAATAGTCTAAGGCTGGATTTAGAACAAGTGTAATTTAGAAAACTTCTTTATATTAAAAAATAAATAATTTAAAAAATTCTAAACAAGGGTAAAACAAGATGGTGCCAGTGAACACAGTTAAATCTGAAAGAAAATCAGAACTGTCTGTATGTCTGATTGTCAGTTATAAAGCTCAGAATTTAAACAAATGGTTGCCATCAGTATGCAGTTTTTGGAATACCCAGAGATCCATGACATTTTTTTTTTCTTTCAACTTGATTTATATAAATATATCTACTTCATAATGAAGTAGTCTTTCCACTTTTCTGAAAGTCAAGATCCACCCTTGATTTTAGTTTCATGAAATTTAACTTAAAAAAATAAATTATAAAAAAAATAAAAATTTAACATTTTAACTTAGTGTGTGATGTTTATTTATTTTTATTTATTTATTTATTTATTTATTTACTTTTCTTTTTACAAAATGTAATCAAATTTGTTTCTTGTAAGTTTGAAACTCTGTAAAAATGAGGTAAAAACAATAAAAAGAAATGAATTAAAACAATTATTTTTGTCATGTGTATAATTTGTTTCTTTATATTTTGATATTTTTGAACTGAGTTCTCTGATAGTGACCTTGAACATCATTCATTTGCTAGACTCGTAGCTAATTGCTTTTGCATTGCAAGTAATCAGTCTGAAAATATTGCATAATATGGACGGACATTTCTATGGACGTAAGAATGAACGGACAAAAATGTTTCATAGAATGTCCTTTATTAAAAGATCATCGCATAAAACAAGTTTTTAAAAAGAATTATTATTATTACTATTACTATTATTATTATTATTATTATTATTATTATTATTATTATTATTATTATTATTATTACAAACTGTACTTTTATCAGTTTAGATAAATAGAATGTTGTTAAATTTTTATGATATTTTTTAAATACTCCTTTTTTGCTTTGCAAATAAATATTTGCTAAAGCAATGGCAACCATTATGTTTGGACAAAGATCAAAGTTCAAATGTCAAAGGTCATGTATCCAACATATGCCACTGTTTACACAATGTGGGAAAACAAATTTAAAATTAACAGTAAAAACAAAATAGCAAAAATTTTGATTCAAATTTTGTGACCTTACATTAAAATAAAAAAGTAAGTATGCTATAAAAATAATAATAATAATAATAATAATAATAATAATAATAATAAAATAATGATAAATAAATAAATAAATAAGTAAATAAGTAAATAAAATTAATTAAAAGATTAGTATTTTATCTAAAGTAGAAAACGTGTATGAAAACTGTTTATGACAAAACGCCAGTGGTTTCTGTTAGAAATTCCCTTTACATTTGGTTTTAAATTCATACGTAAAAATGACAGACTGGTTTTGGTTTCTGGAAGTACAGATGGAAATGAAAGCAATTTGGAATAATTGTTAATTACAGTATTTTATACACAACAGGGTGACACGGAGAACACTGAGTAATAAATTTTAAACATGGTTTTACAAACTTAATGGGTTGCTTGCCTCTTATTGTAAACATTCTTTAAAAGTGGGTGGTCTTCATCTACATGTATGATTTTTAAAAGTTGTGTTTTCACAAACTGGCAAAAAGGATGGCAGTAATTAAAAAAAAAAAAAAAAATAATAAAATTCAGATGATAGATAAACATACAAAGAGTATTTCACTGCAAATAAATAAATAAATAAATAGTTAATATGGTCACAACACTTCATATCTGAGAAAAAAAATGTATCAAAAACTAAGATCAATATTGCAATGTCATCAACCAGTCTCTGGTAAAAACTGGAATTTTAAATTGCTTAAATTAACATGGAAATTATTTGGGTTTTTAAAATCAATAACATGGAAAAAGGGAGCAAGATTTCTCCTTCTTTTAACATTTGTTTGCTTTCCAATACAATAAAGCCGAACATTTGTTTCTCTGTTATTGTTATTATGCTTTGTGTTTATTTGTAATACTGAGATTCAAACAGAAAGTGAAAGTAGATCACTTATTTATTCATCGTGTTGTACATCATCTCAACAAGCAGATGTTCAGATTATCAAGAAATAAATGATGTACTTTCAGCTGGGAGAATATATGCTGCCTTCACACAAAGAATCTCAGGTTTTTTTTCTTCAATTTGTTAAAATAGTTGTACACACAATATATATATATATATATATATAATTTTATATATAAAATGGAACACACAAATCACACTGACACACATGCTTGTTGCTTTTTTTGGAAGTCAATCACAATGTTAAATGATTCTTTTTTTAATTAAAAAAAATAAATAAATAAATAAAAAGGGAAAAGAAAAAATATAAAAAAAAAAAAAAAAGAAGAAGAAGAAAAAAAAAAAGAAAAAGAAAATTAACTTAATAATTGCACTCACAGAGATTGTGGACCTAAACATCACACAAAAAAAAAATTATTCCTGAGGTATGCGAACAAGTTCACTGAAGAGTGAAGGCTGCATGCAGATAGCAGTTTAAGGGTTAACAGGTGTTAATACGAAGGTTACAGCCATCACCTTGTCCACCTTTTCACGAACTGGCATCCTGGCCACTGCTGGCAAGAAAATACTGTCAGGCATTTTCACATCCAGATTGAAACTCTGGATGACAGGGGCATCGTCAACGTTGTTGACCACAGCCTCCTTCCTGCTGACTATTGTCTCACTGTCATCACACGTATCCGTCTCGTTGAGGTTCTTCAGCCGTCTCCTGTCGTGGTGTCGACCCATGTGATGCTGCAGCAGTCGCGGATACGATGTGGTGAACTTGCACTGAGAACAGAACAGCTTGGACTTCACTGGAGGACTGAAGTCTTTGAGACTTCGAATGTGTACCTGTCTCAGGTGCTTGTTGCAGACAGCTCGTGACGGGAACCTCTCAGCACAAATGACGCAGCGAAATCTTCGGTTTGGCCTCACCTTCCTACTACTCCCTGAGGTATCAAGAGGTTTGTCTCCATGACGGTTCAGCACTTCAAGTTTACTAGGGAATGACTTAGGACACAACTTAGAACTTTTATTATATACATTATGCACAGTCTCTTCATGATCATAAAGGTTGGAGATCCACTTAGTCTTGAAGTCACAGAACAGACATACGTACATCTTCAGCTTGTCTGTCCTAGATACCCGTTTTTTAAATCCAAGTCCATAGTTGAAATCTGTCACCATTGATTCATCACCACTACCAGACATATCTCCATCCTCCTTCAGAGTCACCTGGGCATTATGCTCCTGGATGAGGTGAAGCTGCATGGACAGTTCACTGGGAAACTGAAGACCACACACCTGACAGGTTTTTGGGTCAGGGACTCCTAGGATGGAAGATGTGTCAATGGGTGGGGTGGAGGATCCAAATTTGTACATGTCCATCATGGGCCAGCCTCCATGGTCCTTGACAATATGTGCCTTTAGCCAGTGGTCATTTTTGAATCTCCGGTCACAGATGTTGCAGATCTCAGCAAAGCTGTTGTAGCTGCGATTACTGAGAATGTCGTCATCGGTTTTGAATTTGAACAGCTGGGTTGGTTTAAACAAACTGGAAGGTTTATCTGGTTTGTCTGGTGAGGGCAGTGGCGAGTGGTCTTGCTTTGGAGTGTGAGATGGAGTCTGCCCGTTCTTCTCTTGGCTGCCAATATCAGGTTTCTCACTAGACGATGCGTTGCTGGCAGTCTCTGAATCTGAGGGAGCCGGAGAGTTGCTGCCAACGCTGGGGATGATTCCGTGTTTGTTGAGTTTGTGAGTTCTCAGAAAGTACTTGTTACACAGCTCCTTGTTGCAGATCTCACAGGACACCCTGGAGGAGTTGGCTGGCTCCTTCCATCTCCAGGTATGACGTTCAAACCCTTCTTTGCTTTTGCTGCTACTGTTTGAACCATTGGTGCCAGCTGTGGCAGGACTAGTGACTGAACCAATGGTTAGATTAGTAGCTGTCAGATTAGTGGCTGTGATAGGAGCAGAGCTCGCAGACGAACTGGTCAGGGGACCATCCTTACTGGAACTCTTGCCAGAAGACTCTTTACTGATACTGATATGATTTTCCTTGAAATGATCCTTTATCTTGTTGTTGTTGTTGTTATTGTGGCTGTTATTGTGGCTGTTGATGCTGCAGTTCCCAAAGAGACTTGAAGTCAAGTTAAGTCCTGGTAAACTTGGCATTCCTGGGAAACCAGGAAGTGCAGGAAACCCTGGCATTGGCCCATGTCCACCAAAAGGATTGAATCCTGCCATGCTGAACAGACTGCTGTTCAGCAGAGAGTTGTGAAAGCTGCTTGTTAAGTTGTTCATTGTGCTTGGGGCACTAACACTCCCTGCTAATGAACACTTTGGCAGAATGTTCTTTGGAGCACTGCTGAATGGTGTACTGACTTTAGTGGTAGGTTCACAGTTCTCAGTGCGAATACCATGAATGTTCAGCTTATGAGTGCGCAGGAAGTATTTACTACAGAATTCCTTTTTACATATCTCACAGTATGCTTCAGGATCAATTCCCAGCTTCACCAATTCGTCACTGGATGGCTTCTCTGTTGACGACTCTGGAGTGAGGTGACTCAGCTCGTGCTGCTTCTTACTGAGGTTCAGAGTCTGAGATCTCTGCAGGATGTCCTGGGTGATCATCTCTGCAGTGATGATTGACAAGTCTCTTTGGTCTTTTGGATTTGGGATAGGAAGCTTCATTCCTGATGAGGAAATGGGTGTCTGCTTTCCACTGGAAAAAGCTGCAGCTGCAGCTGCTTCAGCAGCCTTCTCCTGAGGACTCAAGTCAATGCCATGCACCCTGAGCTTGTGGGCTTTAAGAAAATACTTGTTAGTCAGTTCTTTATTGCACACATCACAAATGACTCTGTCAGCCAGTTTTGCTGCTATCATGTTTCCAAATATGGTTGTAGCATTAGAGTCTCCCGCGCTGCTAGTCACACTGCCTGCTTCCTTCAGTTCTGCCATGTGAGCCTCTGCTGCAACTTTCAACAATCCCTCCGAGCTGCTGAGATCTGTGGCTGACATGGGGATGTCTGATCCATCAGGCAGTGAACCATCAAACAGACTCTCATTCAGCATCCCATGAACATTCATCCTGTGAATTTTGTATGAGTATTTACTGGAAAATTCGGTATTGCAGAGATTGCAGAATGTCACTGGTGAGTCAGAATTTGATACTGTATTTGGGCTGGATTGAGAACCAGCCTCCATCTTCATGTCAAGTGGGAACTTGATGCCACCCAGCATAGAGGCATCAAGACCTTCGTAAGACATTCCAAATGGTAATGACAAGTCATCGCTGAATATTCCATGTTTGTTTGCTCTGTGAACTTTCAAGAAATATTTGTTACAGAATTCTTTACGACAGAGTTCACAGTATGCTTCTGCATTAAGGACACCAATTCCACGCAGGGCATCATTGGCAACCGAAGGCAACATCTTTGATGATGTTTGTTCAGTTTTGGAGGACTCATGTGGTGATGAGATTGAGGTTGTAGTGGTTATAACAGAGGCTGCGGTACTACAAGGCATTGGACTTTCAGAACTAATAGGCAGTGGCTGGGAAATGATGGTTGGGGGTTGGCTGTGAATTTGTTGCTGAGGAACAAGGGTTTGTGCAGGAATGATGGCAACAGGAGGCATGAATGGGTTGAGGACCATGACTCCAGGCATGTTTAGAGGCATATTTGGCAGACCCATGTTTACCATTGGAGGAGGTAAGATCATCTGTGATGATGTGGACACAATCATTGGTGGCTGGTTGTCAAGAGATGAGATGGAGGAGGGTATGTGTCGACGTTTGCCAGACTGTGGTGTGGTTGGGTTTTCAGGCACAATACCATGGACATCTTGCTTATGCTTCTTGAGGTAGTATTTGTTGCAGAAATGCTTTTGACATATTTCACAATAATCTTCCATATCCAGTCTTGGTACAGATGTACCACTACTACTGTTGTTGTTGTTGTTATTGTTATTGTTGTTGTTGTTGATACTAATGCTGCTGCTGCTGCTGTTATTATTATTGTTGTTGATGTTGATGTTGTTACTGATGCTGATGCTGCTGCTGCTAGTGACAACAGCTGGAGCAGAGACATTGATGGTTGTGTGTTTGTTCAGAACTGGTTCTTTCTTCACCTCTGTTGGAGGCTTTTGAATAGGGACTTCAGGTTTTGTTGCCTCCAGTTTGACTGTGGTTGAAAGTTTAGGTTCAGTTTTTGGAAATGTTTGTAATGGTTTTGACTGTGGCTGCTCTATTTTCAGGGAAATTGGCAACTGCATTGTAACATCTTGGGGCATCACCATACTCAAGGGGGATGATCCAGATGTTGAATTCATGCTGAATGGAGAAGTGGAATTCTCATATATCCCATGTTTGTTGGCTTTGTGAGTTTTGAGAAAATACTTGTTACAGAACTCACGCTCGCACAGCTCACAGAAAGCATCCTGATGAAAAATGCGGCTCCCGTCCAACTTGTTCACTGGCTCACCAAGCAGTTCTTTGCAGTCTGGGTGGTGGGAGTCGGCGGGCGTGTCTCCTGCAGGGGCAGTCTGCTCCTCGTTTCCGTTGAGGAACTTGTTTTCCTGTTGGAACTCTCTGCCCAGACGGTGATATGCTGTAGGATATCCTTTGTCATCATCTTTTGGTTTCTCCGACTCTTTCGGCTGTGTGTGGACAGAAGACATGTGGCGAGCCAGGTCGTCCTGGGTGGGGAATGTTTCGGGACACTTGCTGCAGGAGATGATGGAGATGTGCAGATCCATGGGTAGGTCCTCATCTTCCTGCTGACCCACCTCCTCTTGACAGGCACTGCTGCCATTGGAATAAGAAAACTGTTCTGCTGCTGGCGGGTTTGGAACCAAGGGTCCATAGTCCTCGTAAACCCGTATAGGTTTTGTCTGCTTTCGACGGCTTGTTGTAATCATGGTAACTCCAAAATGTTCAGTCTTTTTTTTTTTAGGTTTTAACACACAAATTTGGAGAAAAGAAATTTTTATTTAAAAAAATCACCTTTCCCTGACAGTCAAATGTAGTCAGTTTTGTGTTTCTTACTGGTTTTCAAGTTTGTGGACATCTTTCAGTGATACAGTGGTGGAGTTGTACTTCTCAGGTAACAGTTAGCAAATCCACAAACAGCGACTTGGCCATCCATGCTGAAAATACACAAAACATACCCAAGTTAGAATAGAAAAACTACAGACTACTGTCAAATAAAACGTAATTTAATATAATAATAATAATAATAAATGAAAATTTGTTAAAGTGTGTGCACTTTTATACACACATTTGGAGAAAGCAAACAGAAGTCTTACAAGTATGAAATGTGTATTGTACAGTTATCACACTGTAATAAACTACAAAGAAAAACAAAACAACATACTATCTAATATTGATATGAAAAAATAAATACACAACATGTCATGTGTATCAAAATTATTTTATTAGGTAACCCTCACACAGACAGAAAGACAGCTTCATTGGAAGCTGCTGCCAGAAATTTAAGATGGACATTCATTATCTAGGTATTAATATTCCCTATAGAAGCATGTAAATGCAATTTATGGTTAATTTTCAAGTCAGTAATGAGGTGATTGAAAAGTACAATAATATCAATCCACATTCTGACTACCCATTCATTTGGAGTGATACTTTCTACAAAATGAGATTTTCCTAAATAGATCGTGCAGTCTGAAACTCGACCTGTGGGAAGAAACCCATTTAAATGCAAATTATAGCTCAGCACTCTTCAAATTGTTTTGCAGAAATATTGAGACAGGGATTGACATTTTCTTGAATATAATTTCTCAAACTAATGCGGACTGAGCAGCTTTCAGCAGACTGATTTCAGTTTGGCTGCACCGTTTCTGAACCATAATTATTCAGATAAATCACACGTCATAATTTGCATTGCGACTTGGTTGTAGTTGTGTGCACGCCGCTGTCGGCCAATCAATAAGAGATGGTGGTGAGTTGCAGCGCACGTCACGATCAGGCATGTCACTGTTGACACTTTATCGACACTCAAATCTTGTTGCTTTATCTGAGAGTAAATTTCATTATAAATCCTGCTAAAATGATGATCATGTTTATACACAGAACTGTCAGCTGCCAGATTGATTCTCTCGTTCTATCATTCCCACCCCTTCATTCCCACCCCACCACTCCCACCCTTTCTCTGCCACCCCTTCACTCCCACCCCTTCTCTAACTCTCATTCACACTTTTGTCATTGACACCCTTTTTATTTCTGTCATTCCCACCCCTTATTCTGTGTCTCTCTAATTCTTTATCTATCCTCGCTATTTTATTTCTCTAATATCTCACTACAATTCTAACATCTATTTATATAATTCTCACAGTTTTGATAATCTTTCTCCTATGTTTACCACTCTTCATTTTACTTTTTTAAAACTTTCCAAACTCAATTACTATCTGACAAAGTTCTTTACCACAAATCAAAGAGAAGGAAAGAATTCCATTGCACACTCAATTTCTCACAAATAGTTACCTGCCACAGAAACATTTCTAAAGATAAGAAAATTACCTTGAGAAACAAACAAATAAAATAAAATTAAACTATTTGAAGTTTTTTTTAGTTTTTTTTTTTCAGTAAGTTATGTTATGATATCTCAAAGTGTATTTTCTGTGGTACAAGATATCTAAAATATTTTTGTAGCAAAGATTTTATGGTCTTCACAGATATAAAACAGAAAGAAGATACAATTAAATTGTTTGGCCTGTAGTGCTAATAGAATTTATGTATCATAATTTAGTAATCATGGTTTACATTGCTTTAAAATTATACAACATTGTAATAATTTAATAAACAATGTAATAGTTTTAATTCCAGTAAAATTTATAAAGGTTATAAAATTTTATACAATATTGTAATTAAAGTTTTATACAATTTAATAAATTATGTAATAGTGAAAATTATGGTAAGCTGTGTAGAACATTGTTTTAAAATGTTATACAATATTCTAATAATTTAATATATTCGGTAATATTATTCTTATTAAAAGAAAACTATATAGAACATTGTTATAAAATTGTATACAATATTCTAATAATTTAATAATTTAATATTATTCTAATTAAAATAAACTATAGAACATTGTTATAATATTATGTAATATTGTTTTAATTACAGCAAAGATTGTAGAACATTTTTATAACTGTATTTTAGTAAATGTCAAATATTTTTACAAAGCTTTAAGATAAATCTAAAAGATTCTGAACTTTCTTATTAATTGAAGTTAAATTTATTTTTAAAAATATTAAAAATAAATAACTAAAAAGAATAAAAGAAAGGAATAACAAAGAAACTATATTAAACTATACCAAAACTTATGAACTTATTTTTAACTATTTTTAATTTTCATTTATTTATTAATGTAATGAGCTAATTTAAAACAATCACCACTTTAATAATGACAGTTAATGAAACATATTTTATCTAAAACAAAATTTAAAATGGAATAAAATTAATAATTATGTTTGTAAATGTGTAGTGTATCTGTGTGTGTGACTGTGGGTGGTGCTTGGTTTATGAAATAGATAAAACAATGTTCTACATTACCAGTGAATTTAATTCTGTTCTTTGGCCTTCTAAAGAATAAACAGCTTTTAAAAACAGCTTTGAAAAGTGACCCACGCTTTTATCTTTAATTTTATCAGTCAGATACTGTGTAAAGTTTAAAAACAGGGTCAGGTGCTGGTTAATAATAAAAATAAAAAAAACCTGACTGAATGCCAACACACACTCCACCTACTGAACTTTTTATTAATTTCAATTTTTTTTTTTTTTTTTTTTTTTTGACAACGTCAGTCCCCATTTAAACAGCCTATATGACATCTTTACAAATAAGAAAATATAAATTGAAAAATGAGAGAAAAAAAAAGTAATTGTACATCTATGACTCAAATAAATACATATCATCTGACCTGTGTGGTTGTTTAAGACTGCTAAACAAAGTGATGGCAGAAAGTTTAAGTCTAAATAAACCTTTGAATAATAAACAGCATTATGAGCTATCAAAGCAGTGAGTACTAGGTGAACTGACATTTATGTGATGTTGTGTTCTCCAGGCTGTACGTATAATAGAGCTTTCCATTACCATATCAAAGTGAAACATTAATCATACAAAGTTATTATTTGCAACTATACATTTAGCCACATTGTAAAGTCCATTATAAAGGCAGAATACTTTTCTTTTTTTTATTATTATAATTCAAAATGCTACAATAAAATGAATTTCTATTAAATACTTTTTATCCACTTAGCATAACGCCAAAAAATAAAAAAATAAAAAATAAGAATAAAATAAAGACGAAAAATAGTCATTTATGACATTTGGTCATAAATAATAATTATTTTTCTATTGAACACACTAAGTGAATTTTCAAAAACAAAAAGAAAAACGAAAAAAAAAAAAAGAAAAATGTGTAATGTGGTAAAAATAATCATAGAAAGTAGAGTTAAATCTCTTCTTTTCACAAAGATTTTTTTTTTCCTTTTCCTTAATGGCCATAACTACTGGTGTTTTATACGTAAATATGTAAATTGAAATAAAATGAAGTTTGGAAAAATAATCCTGAATTAAGTAATAAAAATGCTAATTAAATGATGTGTGTGTCAGTTATTTAATTACCTATTTAACATAAAATATTCCTATCATCTATTTAACATAATTATTCCTATTATAAACATAAAATTACCTACAATCTATCTTATCAGAAGTTACCTTAAAAGCAGGATTTTATTTTATGAAAGCCTGACACTGTCCAACTCAACTTCAAAGTCACATATTAAGATTAGAATTAAATAAAATAATAAAAAATGGAACACAGAATCTATTTATCAATTTTTAAACAATACATTTAATTTACTTTATTAATTATGAAAATTAAAAAATCAAAAATTTAACCATTTTTATAATTTAATATCATTTGATGATCAGGATATAACAGGATTAGACAAAGTAACTGAGAAGCAGAAAAAAAAAAAAAAAAAAAAAAAAATAAAAGATGGCGAAAAAAGCAGAAAGTACGTGAGAAAAAAAACAAGAGAAAAAAAAAAAATAAAACAATAACAAAAGAAGAAAAAATATAATAATAAATAATTAAATATATAAATTATGTAATTTAAAAAAATAAAAAAAAAAAATAAAGAAAAAATAAAGAAAAATAAATAATAAAACAATATTTCTTTTTTCTTTTTCTAAAAAACAGGACAAGCCTCTGTAATATTAGTAAGAGTTTAATGGGTAAGGATTTCAACGAAGTATTAACACACTTTCTCACAAATACAGTTTAAAATTCTTTCACCTGCCTGGAAATATCACCTTACTCCTCTACCTGTCTGTGAAGAAGTAACTGATACACAGGCAGGGATTACAATAAACACAGAAATATTTTCACACTTTTCACTTTCACAAACTTAACAGTTCAACAAGCTGGACAGGCTAACGCTATCAGTTTTCAGTTGTTAGCAACAACTACGACATGACAACATCAGCAGCTGCAGTGTCAACCAAACAACCACTGCTGCAGTGATAATTGCGGTGGTTAATTGAAATGTCAATCACACACAAAGAAAACAATGAGAAATGACTGGAAAATCCTATTTGAAGGATTAGTGAGTGGAACACAAAGGGAATTAAACTGTTAAAATGCTGGCTTAAGAAAAACACACCTGTAAAGTGCAGTTAAAACCCAAAACAAACACTGCTTTTGTTGTCAGATTACTTTATAATGAAGTATTTTCAAAGAATAGAACAAAAAGAAATGTTGTCTTCGGTTTTGTTTATTTTTATTTTTAAGAGAATTAGTAGATGTTTATAGGAATTGATAATAATGTAAATAAGTGTGTGAAAACTGGCAGATATCTGAGTTTACTAACAGTATGTCTGTGTAATTATAGACAGGGAGGTATGATTTATGTATGTGTGTGTATATATATCAAAGATGTGTGTGCATTTGTTGTGTGTGATGTTTGTGTAAATATGTATGAATTTTTAAAAGTTTATATCTAATAAAAACAAACAGTATTAGGTATCCACACACACATAAAAAAACAACCAAAACCAACAACTAAAATACACAGTCAATATACATTCTTATTCAACATGTGAACACAAACATACATACATATCAATGTAAACACAAACATACTTACATATTCACAACATCAAAACACAAACATATGTACACATGTCTATCCAAACACTTGTCTGCACACACACACACACACACACACACACACACACACACACACATATCTACATACAGACAGAATATTTTACTTGTTATTTAGTCTCAGTCACACTGCACTAAAAACATGGGTCATTGATAATGAAGACTCAACTTTTTAAACTTCAGGTGTTGCATTTGCACCTATTTTTTTTATATTTTCTTTTCATTTTTTTTTTCAAACAATGTTCAATGAAGCTTAAAAATAATGTCCCCGAACACCCTGAATTCAGATACATCACATAAAATAAGCAGAAAAAAAATTACACTAGTATATATTATTTTTACAAGTCATGCTTACTTTGAATTATTGAATATTATTTATTGTGTTTGTGATATACTTTACAGTCTCGTGCTAAGTACTGGTTGATTTAGAAACAAAACAAACCTTTCTCTCTCTTTTTTTCAAAAATTCAAAAAGGGTATTGTTAAATTGAAAATCAACTCAAAAACGCCCATTGCAACAGGGTTTTGTTAAAAATCAAACAATTCGTGCAAAGACAAAAATTACAAAATAATTTTTTTATAGCTGGAGCAGTGAATATAGGTTTACTCTGCAAATTTAACACTGAAAAATGTGTTTGCCACATGAGAATTCCATTGTCAACATGATACTGAGCTGTGATTGGTCGGTTCTCTCCGTACATCCTATTATCATCAGCTGGGTGAGATGTTTCACGTGGCTGACTTGCACTTGTTAACCAACATGCATCACACATCACATGCTGTTATCAGCAGCAATAATCACACAAAATTCTGCATTTTCAACATGAAATAAAATACACACAACATTTAATACAAATTTGATATAGGTATCTGCATCTTTTCACAGGTGTACCTGTGCATGCATGTAATTGTAAAAAAATAAAAATAAAAAATAATATTTAATAGAAAACGTTTAGAAAAACAAGCTACGCACACCATGTGACATGTAAAATTTAGAACAAAGAAGTGTTTTAAAAGTGATTTTCTATAATTAGAAAACACACTTGATGGCCTGTATTAACAATTTGAGAGCCACAGGCTGGATTAGGAAAAATAGTGACTGAAAAAGATTTAATTGTGAACTTATTATAACATCAAAACCACAACAACAACAATAAATAATAATAATATAAACCATAAATTTAATAATAATAAATAAAACATAAATATAAAAATAAATTTAAATATAATAATGATGATGTTGGCGATGAAACAGAATAATGAAAGCTAAACAACTGTGTTGTCTAAAATGAGACTGAGATAAAAGCAGAGTGAGAGATATGCTTGTTTTTTTAAGTGAGAATTAATATTTGATGAGGACTTGTAATCATTTAACTGCTACACCAGAGCAGCTCCTCATTTAGTATTCCGCAAACTGTCTCACTTAATTTACATGTATCCAGTGACTATTTCCATTCTTATGCAATCATGCAGTGCCAATTTATTCATATCGCTAATAGACAAAATAACAAAAATGCCGGTAACCATGGCAACGGCTCACAATAGCACAATGGGTTTAATGTGATATGGGAGCGAACACCTCTGTTTTTGTGTTTGTTTATCCAGTTTTACAAACACCCGTAATTTACGCTGCGAGATTAACGGAACAGTTAAATGCCTCATTAAAATGGTGAACCCAGTGGTGAAGAATTAACTGGTTTAGTCAAATACTGATACTGATAAGTGAACGCAAATCTTGAATAGTGAGACAACTGTGTTAACAAGCTAGTTCTCTGATTACTGATATACTAATCCAATTTAGTGAACCCACTAATCATACTTAATGGAACCACTGATCTGGTTAATAACATAGTGAATGTGATTAGTGAACCACTAATCCTGGTGAGCAAATCATTGATCTGGTTAATAACTTAACAGTTGTGTTTAGCAAACTACATCTGTTTTTTTAATCTTTTCTTTCTTTTGAAAAGCAATACATTGGCATATAGAAAGAAAAGGAGAAATGACAGATTACTTTAATAACGTCATGAACAAATAATTATGTTATTTTAATAAATGTTCAACTGATAAGAAAACTGATAACATAATTAATGTGTAATATTTATAGATGATAAATATTATTCTTATAAAAAAAAATATCCTGTAATTACATATATATTAATTTTTTGATTTATCGATATCATTTAAAAATAATAATAATCTTACCGTAATGATAAATGCCACAAGTATGAAATTACAAACTGAATTTAAATAAACAGATGTGATTTTAAAATATATTTCATTAATAAATATCACAGTTTGTAATTCTCTTATTCAATAAATATTAAAATGACTTATATTGCTTTTCAATTTTTTTTTTCTCCAATTTTTTTTTTTTGTTTTCTTTATTAATCACACCCGTGGAAAATTATTCTCTTTAAAAAACAACATTTTCAATAGGATCTTATTGATAAAACTGAATCATAAATATTTGTTCAATTGCTATTTATAATTCACAAGCAACCTGTTTTATGTTTGAATAAAAAAAACAAGCGGAACAAGAATATAATTTAAGTGTGTTTCAAAGCGGCACCTGACATATTTAAAGTGAAATATTAATGGCAGTGATCAATACGTTATGTTCAAAGAGCCACTTGTACTTTGGCAGTTTGAATTTTCCTGTAAGCTGCCATCTCACAGTACACTTGATTTGAATCACTTCAAACTTGATCCAAGAACAATCAATTATTCACAACAAAAACAACAAAAAGCCAGCCACCTTATTTGGAATATTTCAGACTAATTCATAACAACTAGAACCGCCATCGATCGCCTTCGATCAAAATTCAGCATCGGCCTCTCTCCATGCGTAACGCAATAATAAAATAAATAACATCGTCCCCCACTGAGAAAATAACAGGCCTATTAAGCGCTGGAAAATGGACAGTATCTATGCATTTATGTCAAGCGGAATATTCTGGTTAATATCTGCACGACCGTTTTGAAATGAAATATTTTTTTGAAATTTCAGTGAGGAAAGAGAATTCCCAATTCTCTGAAGCAATTTTTCATCAATTATATTTGATATTTGTAAAGTCGTCCAGCTTAATGGCTGTCCCTCGTGTGAGTGAGATGAAACCTCCGCTGGTCAGTGTAGTGGATGATGCTTGGGCAGACAATGCCCCAATCAGTGGGTCTGACCGGGAACTGCATAGGTGGGAAGAGGGAGTCACATAGTACAGTGACGACAGTACACCACGATCAATACAGTGATTATTAACAAATAAAAACATCCAAAGCACAATCATTACCACTACTCACAGTTTTAATTGTCTCTCACAACTGCTGATATTGATAGAAGAAAACCTTTTGTTTCTCCATTCATAGATCATTTAAATTGACCTTGAGTGCCGTGTTTTTGTAACTGTTGTTTTGTTGAGGTGTGCGGTTGTTTTCAAAACAAGAAAATGGGATACTGTGATTATAGTGGTAAATATTTAATATAGTTATAAAAAAAAAAAACAGGTTGTGTTGCAGATTAATATTTCAAAATGTGTGCAGCTTAAAAAATTAAATAATAAAAGATTTATATTTTTATTATATATGTGTGTGGGTGTGTGTAATAATAATAAAATAGAAACAAAAATAAAAATAAAAAAGAGAGAAAATCAAAATCCTCAAAATCAGATTAAACAATTTATAGATTTTTTTAACAAAATAATCTGAACTGAATGAACTGAAATTAATTTATTTTATTTTTTGAATTATCTTGTAGAAAAAAAGAGAAAAAGTACAATAAAATACAATAAAAACATTAAAATACTGAAATTAAAATTAAAATGATTAAACTGTAATGAAATAAAAACAAAAATAAATAGGAATTGTGTTTTTCATTTAATAACTGTTTATTTCAATTACAAGAAACAGTGATCAAATGTAATAAAATTTAAATAAAAAAAAGATATAATTGATTCTATTAAATTTACATCATTCACAAAATAGATTTTCCAAAAATACAATTATATAAACTAAATTACTTGTATTCCTCAGGTTAATTATAATCATTCATAAAAAGAAAAAAAAAAAAAATAAAATAATAATAATAATAATAATAATAATAATAATAATAATAATAATAATAATAATAAATAAATAAATAATTACATAAAAAATAAATTAGTAATAAAATTATTAATTAAAACCAAATAATGAACAAATTAAATTTCTAGCCAACAATAAATTACTTTAAAAAAAAAGAAAAAAGAAATTCCTGACTGAGAAAGTATGTTGTAATGCAGTGCTGGCGAACTAGATATTTGAATAATACCCTACCACTGAATATTTTCATTTATGAAATGAAAACCGATTTCACAGAGAAAAACGGAATTAATAACAGCTTATTATCCATGCAGATTTAACCCTATCTGTATCAATTAAACACATTTTTTGTGATCATAAAACTGGATGGATAGGTAACAATAATTCACTACCACACACACACGAATGGATGGATGCACACTGATAGTTTAGTGTGCTATAAATCAAAGAACAAAGAAATATGAAATTTGTGATTACAATAACAATGGACTGTGATAGTGGTGTGCCTGGCATGTAGATGAACGAGTAAGTCACACATCACCACTCTCACTTCTACTCTCTTTCACTTGGAACACCCCAAAAAAACCCAGCCTGGTATAAAATTACATTTTTTGTGAGGCAGAACAAATTTCACTAAGATAACAACCAAACATATGGCACCATTTCTTTTTTTTTTGGGGGGGGAGTAGTTTGTGGAGAGGTTTATCATAACCATCATCATTATTTTCATTACTATTTTGTTGTTATTAATATTCTATTAATACCATTGTCATAATTATTTCCGTGTTCCTTTTGTTATGTTATTTAATACTAACCAGTGCATACAGTTGAGTTCAGGGGCAACAAGGACTAAACTACAGAACTTGACTAACTCTGTACAAGTCCTCACACTGTCCTCTGTGTAAACCCCACACTGAAATCCAGTGGCCATAATAAACATATAAAGGACAGTGGCCCAGTGATGTTAATGTTAACAAATGTGGCTTTTTACTGTTAATCTACAAGTTAAAAACAGAGGCCTTACTATAATAATGGCCTTGCATTGTTAATATATAGGAATAGTGGCCTTGCATTGTTAATATGTAGGAATAGTGGCCTTGTATTGTTTATCTACAAGTTAAGAACAGTGGTCTTGCATTGTTAATCTACAAGAATAGTGCTTTTATATTGTTAATCTACAAGTTAAGAATAGTGGCTGAGCAGTGCTAATCTACAAGAACAGTGGCAGTGTTAATGTGACAAGCCTGGAAGTCTGGCTCGGTGCTAACTGTGTGTGGACAGACACTTCAGTCTGGCAGTGTCAGTGTGGTTTTGTCAATTGAGGAACATGCATATTGATTTTGTCAGTGTCTTTGTTTCATAATTCCTGCGGGACTAATGTGCCATCAAACTGAGTAAACACGTTTACACTGTCGCCAACATCTCGGAAATTGAAAATCTTTTCGGAAAATGCTGCCACTTATTGTCGCCATTTATTTAACACACTTGTTGACATGTGTTTGTCAACCACTGAACCAGCACTGGTCCCAATGCACAAAATACAAATCAAAGCTGCATTAAAAATAATCAGTAAAATCAAGACTCTCTAAGCCTGTGTGATATGTAAGTTAAAAAAAAAAAAAAAAAAGAAATAAAAAAGGAATGTGCACTTAGTTCTTTTCAAAGCACATCTGTCATGTATATAAAACATTATATGATACAAAATAATTTAAGTATGCTGATGTTCACTGAAGCATGGTTATAACAATCACTGGAAAATAATTAATTTTTTTTTTTTTTAAACTATACATTTAAATTTTTGTTTAAAACCCATCTGTTATATAGGATACAAAACTGAAGTAATTGTATATATATATTTTTTTTAGACCATGCGTGACTGTTTTGTAGTATAAAAACCACAAATGACAGACAAAATGTATTGAAGCATGTCTGTTATGCAGAATATCTGTGAATAAAATTTGATCATTCACTTATTATTCTAAGTACAAAACAACAATTTGTCCACACCGATAGTTTGTCTGCAGTTACTGTGTGTGAGAAAAATGATAAAAAGAGAAGAGACAGAGTATTTATGGTTTTTTTTTTATTATTATTCAGAAATCTTGTTACAAAAACAGAAATTAATTTAACCAGATATCGTACATCTGCAATATGGGGATGATAGCAGAGACGGAAATTAATTTTCTTTAATCTTACAAATCATCTACTGCTGTCATCTAAAACTAGACAAATAAATAAATAAATAAATTCACTAAAGCCTTGAACTAAATACTTAAATATTTATTTGATTTAAAATAAAAGTTATACGAAATTTAAAATCAGGTAAAATAATATTATGGAAGAAATTAAACTAGACAGCACTGAAAAATTAATATTGAAATGTATCAACAAAAGGATTTTGAAAAAGTTTGTTTTTTTAAATTAATAAATGTAACTTTTTAAAATCTTCCTCTAAAAATTAAATATTATATTTCACTTTTCTTTTTTCTTTTTAATTTAAAAAAAAAAAATAACCAAGAAAGTTAAAATAAAATAACAAGGCAATTGAAAATTTGAAAAGCTGATTAAAGAATTTGAATGTATTACAGGTGTGTAATGGGAGAGCACGAGAAAACAAATGAGGTGGAAAAAGTAATTAATAAACTCAATAACAAATCTGATTAGGCCACCCACAGGTAAATTGCTTTTTTAAATTCCATCTCATAGTGGGGAAAAGGTCCTCAGGTACAGATTTGCTTTTTAATTGCTGCTTAAATTATAAAGCTGAAAGATGTGGTTTGTTTCGGTTAAAAAAAAGAAGAAAAAAAAAAGGAAGAACAAAAAAAATAAAATAAAATAAAAATGAAAATTCCAAAAAAAAAAAAAAAAAAAAGATGAATAGAATAAGAAACAACAATTTACCATTAAATATAAACACTTTAAGATATTATTTGTAAAAATAAATTAGTATCCTTAAAGACAAATTTGAATAATTTTTAATAGTTTTTTTTTTTTTTACAAACTTTAGAATTGTAGCCAAAGAGTAATGAAAGTTATAAAAATATCTTATAGATAAAAATAAAAATAACAGTAGTAGAAGTCATAATAAAAGTAACACCATATTGTTGATAATACTAAAAACATGAAAAGTGATAACAGAAGTTGTAGTAGTAATAACAGCAGTAGTAATAATAAAAACAATAAATAAAATAATAACATCAACTCCATCCACAAGAAAAAAGTAAAAGAGAAGATTTACAACTGTTAATGTTGGTTTTACATTGTGTCTGACCCTTGGTTGTCTAGGTCACTGTGATACCTGATTAGCATTCAAACCAAAAAAATAACTTACCCTCTTTTAACAATCAAGATATTTTTACAACTACTAAAAACCATAATGGCATCTCTTACTGTCACAAAATGACCTTTGAACTCTGGGGTCAAGGACTAGGCTAATGTCAAATTTTCACTTTTAGTACTACAAAAAAAAAAAAAAAAAAAATTCTCACAGAAAACAAACTCAGTATCACAATAATAAAACCGATCAAATGAATGTATCAATCTCAACAGTCTTTACTATAAAATACATTAAACCTCAAACGCACTTTGTGAGGAGTACTATCTGGAATGGGTAAAAACACTCAATCAACTCATGAATAAAAACTGATCTTAAAAACTAACTCATCTAAGACAAGCATTTTAATCAATTATTACAAATCGGATTGCACAGCTGATTCTTATAATCACCATTACATACTTACCTGGTAGATAATTTCAGAATTATTTCAAATCTAATGTTATTTAGGTTTTCTAACAGTGAAAGTATTTAAATATTTCACAAATTAGTGGGAAAGTGGATGAGTTAAGAAATATACCAAATAAACCTAACAGTATTTACAGATAAACTGTTCTGTTTTATTAACTAGTCAATATTTAATTAAAACACTAGCTAGCTTTCAGTATTAAAATATTGATATTAGACGGCTTAAAATAAATTCAGAAAATTCAGCTGCACCTGCATTACAGGTCAACTTGCGCTTTGCAATAACCTGTCTACAGTGGACACCTTTGGTATATTTTATACATAGGTGCTGAAGTTACTGATTTTAGATTTGTAATTCTAAATTCAAATCCTAGTAAGACGTTAAGTTAATATTATTATTAAAATGTGGACTTTTCAAGTTTTTAAATGCTTTTCTTTTGTTTTTGTTTAACTGTAGAGTTGAAAATAAATAAGAGAAAAGAAAAAAGGTGGAATGAAAGAAAAAATAGCTTTTGAAAAATGAGTATTTTCTTTATACAATTGTTTTATTATTATTTTATTTTCTTTTTTTTAAATGATTACATCTTTGCATACTATTATACTACTATTACCACTAACAAATACTACTTCTAAACTTTGTTACTATACTACTGTTACCATCTTGGTTACCACAACCGTAAGTACTATTACTGCTATTGCTACAATTACCATATTATTACAAATGCATCTAATCCTACTGCAATCACAACAACAACAACAACAACTACTACTACTACTACTAACTACTGCTAGTAATACTGTTACTAACACCCTAACTACTAAAACAGTATACATCATAATTACTAATATTTGGGATGGTTGCATACTTTAAGTATAAACAATTGTGATGTATGGTAATTATTTGTTTTTACGAGTTTGTTGACCTGATGTGAACTACTTGTTGTAAAACACAAGAAAACAGATGTTAATCTAACACTCATTTATCTCATACAAGTAAAAAAAAAAAAGAAAAAAGAAAAACACTTTATTTTTGCAATCAGTGCCAGCAAGAACATGGTGTTCACCAAATTTAAACCATTTTAGTCAAACTGATCTAGTTAAAGCTAGGCATTCACACTCGTAGATTGATCTAAGTTATCTTCATTTCAAGTACTTTATTTAAACTGATTTAGATAAACTGTTTTAGCTATCACACTTGTATTTTCAAAATGAATGACTTCTGGCTCTTAAGTTTTCGAATGCAACTGATAGATAAATCAATTTTTCCTTTCTTCTTTTTAAAATATATATGAGCTTTAAAAAAAAGAATAATAAAAAAAAAAAAAAGGAAAAAACATGAAACATAATTTAACAATAACCACTGTTGTTAGAGTATTGACTGTTTACAAACAAATGAAACTGAAATAATTAATGAAATATATATCTATATACAGAGATTATGGATGGATTTACAAATCTAGGACTGTGTAATGCATTCTGTGGGTAGTTAAATTTTAGATGAATTTTAACAACAACAAAAAAAGTTTTGTTTTGTAATAAACAAATTTTATATTTACTTTGGATTAGGAATTCTAACATTTTCTAATTTTACACTACGTTTTTTTTGGTATTCTGATTGAAAAACCTTTCTATATCCCAATATACTTTCCATATGTAATACAAGAAGTATATTCTCTTCATCTCACTTATTAACTTTATATCCCAAGTGTGATATTTATTTGTTTATAAAAAAAATTAAATGAAAAGCTTTTCATAATGTTAAATGTCAAAGAAATGCCAGTGAAATGAAGTTAACGCCCAGAATATAAATTATTAAGTGTTTTAATAAAAGTAACAAGTGTATGTTACCATAGTAATTGTTAATTTTCTTAAATTAATTGGAATAATTATTTAAATTTGTAACTCATTTTAACAGTATATTATAATTACACATTATGAATCATAATTATATGTATTTATATATTCTTATCAAGCCCTTTATATTGTATATAATTATATATAGTTCTTTGTGTGTGTCTGTGTGTTTGTGTGGGGGTGTGCATGGGTTAGGTATAGGTATAAACACTTGAAGTTTCATAATTCTTTACATTTTACTTCTCTTTATAGGTTTAGCAACATTAATAATGTTTAGATGAATCCATTATTTTTAGTTGTTTTGCTTAGGGTTTTTTTCTTTCTTTTTTTGATCTGTTTCCAATAGAGAATTTAGTTATATATATTACCAATAACACAAGATATAACATGTATTAACACTTGCGTATCACCTTTAAACCAAACATATATGCCAACTCTACACCTGTTCAAACCTCTACAAGAATCAGAGGTATCATTTTAAACATTATTCTGCTTTTGCTGTTTTCAAGAGAGAAGTTTTTCAAAATCACCTGCATGTCAATCACAGCTGATTTAATGTAATATGAGGAAGCTAACAAGAAAACCACACACACACACACACACACAAAATGAAACAAGGTTAGTTAATATAAGGATTAAATTGAGTAATAATCGAAAACACAAAAAATAAAAGTATATAAAATGAAATCCAGGTATATTGCTATCATAATATTTTGGTTTAATTTGATTCTGACATTGATATAAAATATGTGTGTGTGTGTGTGTGTGTGTGTGTGTGTGTGTGTGTCGGAGAGAGATTTTATTATTACTTTTATTTTAATGTCAGATCATTGCAAAAACAATAATAATAATAAAGAAATGAAAATAAAATTAATACGAATTGTGATACATAAATAATATTAATAAATAAATAGTTATTTTTTATATATATATTACAGCCAAATATATATTACATATCAGCAGAATTCAATCAAATCATTTTTTTTTTGTTTTTTGGGGGTTTTGGCATATAAATTTTAATTTTGTTTTATCATAAAGAACAAAACTAATAAAAAGTTTAATAATGCCAATGAAATATGTCTTATTATATTAAAAAATAAATAATTTAATAACTTAAGCCTGTGAGTCATAAATATAAAAAAAAAAAAAAAAAAAAAATTATAAAAAATTGTATATCATTATCAGTGTAATTTACAAATACAGACTAAGTGCCGCAATGAACCTGAGAAAAGCAGTATTATATTGATTGTGTAATTAAGTACTTAACTGACCTGTCAGTTCACTGCACGACCTGGGTTTGATCTTGCAGGTAAAACTCACTTGAGTGTATAAAAAACACAACATCCCAATCAATATACTTTACATTCAAGTTATCTTTCTATTGTATTGTTGTGAAACGCTTTTCATATGACAGAGAAAGCTGGGTGTGTTTTTTTTTTTATTAAAAAGTTAAAACTTAACAACGTGGATCTTTCTTAAAGATGATGTTTAAGCTATATGAAAGAATATCATGACAAAAACATTTACTAAAATAAAAAATGATAATTAATATAACACCTTGAATGATTTTTGTTATTTATGTACCTAATCAAAGTCAAGTGATATTCAACTTGCAAAAAAAAAAAAAAAAAAAAATTCTAATAATAATAAATAATAAAAGGGTTAAACAAAATATATATATATATAAATTACTTCATTTCTAAAAAAAAAATAATAACAGTAAATTCTTCAATTTTGCCATAAAAAAGAAATTCAAATGATTCAAAAAAAATACTGTATCATTATATAGATATTAATATTATCAGTTTAAGTGTACATTTTGAAAATTCTTAAACCTATTAATTAACAGATTGGATAAAATCCTGTCAATGTAACATGTACAACTGTATTTAATGTGATCATTTTAAGTGTCACTATTAATAAAACTCACTGTCAGCATAAATTTCTACTGGAGTTGACTTAATAATGACAAGCATGCAAACTGTTATTTAGGAAAATTAATGACAAAAAAAAAAAGAAGAGTAATATTTTATTTTGATGACTTCTTAGATGAATAGATGTTTTATAGATCAACATTATCTAAATTTTTCTTAATGATTCTAATGATTCAAAATAATTCAACACTTTTTTATTTTATAGATATCACATAGTTCAATGCTAACTTTACTGATGTGTTATTACACGGTTTAACTGTCTAACTTTACTGATGTATTATAGTTTAACTGTCTAACTTTACTGATGTGTTATTACACAGTTTAACTGTCTAACTTTACCGATGTGTTATAGTTTAACTGTCTAACTTTACCAATGTGTTATAGTTTAACTGTCTAACTTTACTGATGTGTCATTACATTATTGATGTGATATTAGATAGTTCAATACTAACTTTATTGATATCTTAATTCCTAGTTTTTATGTCTAATGATAGTTTAACTCATCTGACAGGAGTAGTTCATGTTTAAACATGTTTCAGTACTTTCAGTTTATCTTAAAAAAAAAACGTATATTAAAACCAGACTTAAATAATAATAAAATGTACTTATTTACAAAATATTAAAATTGAAATATTTAATGTGACTGAAAACAGACAACTATTAAAACTTCATGGATACAAACAAAGATGGTTAGAGAGACAGTCAATTTAAGTGTACCAGTGGGAGAGGGGATTTGGAGTGTTATGTTAAAAAGTATAAAACAGTCTCAGAGTTTACTTATAGTTTACTGATATTAATCAGCTTAAGTCTTGTTATATGTGCTTACTGTTACAAGAGGACGAAAAGTATACTGATGTGTTGTTTTAAATTGACAAACACACTAATATGATTAAATATCACTTTTCTGACAGACCTACCAGATGTTAGCTGTCAGCATGTGTCACTGACAGTTCTCCACCAATCAAAATCAGTTACACATGATCTAAAAATCCATGATGAAATCCAAAAACTGAAGTATTTACCAATCTTGCGTCAGTTTAAAAATATTTCAGAATCCAGTTAAATCTTATAATGAATCTTTTTTAAAGTCAAATTCCTCTTGAAAAATGTAAACCAGTAGGAAATAGATGTGAGATACTGTGAAATCCTGTTTGATATTGTTCTACTTTATCCACTAATCAAATGTTCAAATGAAACTGTGAACAGTGATCATACGTCTTGGAATTTTATTAAATTTAAATCCAAAAATTTGTATGAAATCAAAATCATAATCCATACACTGAGGTATGCCAAACCAGTTTGATTTCATTTACAATTTCACAATTCATCAAAGTGTAACGCTAAAGTTCATGTGACTCAAAACCTCAAGTAGAAACTCATTTCAATAGAGCAATGTTTGTTTCTTTTCAAACATTTCAAGGCCTAGTGGGAGTATTAAAGGCATAGAAAATTCTCTTTATTAGTTGTTGAAAACAAGTTTTATTGGTGTTTATTTAAGCTGCTATATTTTCTCTTCAAGTTCAAATGAAGGTCAAACAGCTTGTCATAACTGGACAAGAGTGAATTTAATTTACGCTGATAAGCTCTCTTTAATTTTTAATAGTTTTCATTATTTTCCATCATTTTTTTATTTATTTATTTCAAAATGCACAAAGAATGTGGACGAATACTTGAGGATGAAAACTGAAATTTAACATAAAAGATATGTTTAAAAATAAAGAAAGAAAAGGAAATAAAAAGAAAATTAATAAATAATTTAATTCAAATAAAAAAGAGTACAAAGTGACTAAGTACAAAAATTAAAATTTAATCAATGTAAAACATGTTTGGAAAAGGGAAAAAAAAAAAATTCAAAATCAATAATGAAATAAAATAAATTCATTATTTATTAACTGAAAACTACAGATGAAAGAATGGACAATGTGGTTAAAGAAGAAAATTAAAATTTTATCAACACAAAACATCTGTTCAAACCCCCACAAAAAAAATAATGGCAATATTTAAACTAAACTAAACTGAAATAATAATAATAATAATAATAATAATAATAGCAATAATAATAATAATAATAAAAACAATAACAACAAAACAATATAAAATAACACAAAGAGAAAGACCCTGATATGAAAATGTGTAGAAGTGTTTGAAAAGAACTGTTAATTATTTATAGACGGTTTCACAATAAGGGGGTGGGACGTGGTATGACGGACAAGGTGGGAATCAGATGTTTGATACTGTCAGTGTGAAGTGAGATGATACAGATATGTTTTCTCTGTAAGATATGGGAGAAATAAAACCAGTAGTTTATACACATATCTAGCAGTACACTGACAACAGTGCTAATAAAAATGATTAATGGTAAACAGAGTAAAGTTTTGTTTTGAGTACGAAAATGATAAAAATAACTCCTCATGTCTGATTTAAAATAATAATAATAATAATAATAATAGTAATAATAATAATAAATGTTAAAAACAAACACTGAATAGATAGTGATGACAAATTTAAAAAAACTAAGAAATGATATGGGTACTCATGCTCTGTTTACAAGATGTTTTCAGGTTAAACGCTGCACAACACATGCTTCACTGGTTTCACTCTGTAACAAATGTTTCCTTCTGCCGGTGTTGGCAGCTTATCAAATACTCCACAGTGGGATGTGGCTTTTCCTGCACGAATTAATGAATATCCATTTACACAAACCTGTATCAGTGTTCCACACTTAGTGTTCCACTCTTCACTGTTCTACTTGTCAGGTTCTATGTCACTGACTTGCTAATCACCACAAACTAATCCAACACACATTCGTAAAACGCTCACAAACATGAATACACACATTCACAAACATAAACACACATATCCATAAATTCTTAATCATAGCCAAATAAACACATATCTGCAACACGCATACACATCTATAAATAAAATAAACTCACAACTCTACACACCCCATAAATAATCAAGTATACGTTCACCCCAAAACAAACCCATTGCCCAGTCACAAATATACAACCCCAGTCATTCATTCACCTAGTCACATATGATCACTATACTAACTTTGAAATACAAACACACTCATAAACACACTCACCCAGTGTCACACAAACTGTCAAACACACACACAGACTAACCCAGTGACACACGACACACACACACACACACACACACACATAGCCAGGGGCATGCGACCAGACAGAACACACACACACACCCATACCAGACTCTCAGACAATCACTCCAGAAAAGAACCAGACCAAGTTCCATTCACAAGTTGTTACAATCAGAGTGAGAAAGCCAATAACAAACGTTTGACAGAGGGAAAACAGATCAATATGTGAGCAAAAGCTAAGTCAAAAAGTAGAGAGAAAAACTCACATCATGTTATACAAGTAAGACCTCACTCACCATCATCCACGGCGAGCTGAGAGATAACGATCCAGCGAACTGACAATCCATGTGAGAAATTCAAAAACTGTCCCTCACTGTCCTGAACACAACGTCAGCACTGACAATGTACATAAATCCAGTTTTTTTTGTAAATAATAAAAAAAATATCACAATGCTTCGCCACTCCTACAAGTCAGTGTCACAAAAAAAAAAAAAAAAAAAAAATGTGCCCAACATATGAGAGAATCTGTTTATAATTTAAATTTTAATAACAGTGTTGTCAGCGACAGTTCAGTCCAGCGAGTTCACTCCTCAAAGAGAATACAACAAATGAACAGTATATAATTATAGTGAAGCAGTTAAGCTGTAGGGAGTTTTACAAATCTTTTCACGACCAATCTAAAGCTTGCTTAGCAAGTGTAACTATTGATTTTATATAAATATGGAGCATTTCTGATTAAAACATTCAAACAATTTGATGTATTTGCAGCCATTAACTATCAATATAATCGTAATTAGAAAGCACGTCGCCCAGTAAACGCTTCAGAGCTTTGCCCGAATTCAGCACAATTTTATTAATTTGATGCATTTATGGGCTACAGAGGACTACATTTCAAACATTGTGATTAACAGTTTAGATAATTTGAAAAATGCTTTAATTGGATGCCACAATGATATATTAAATTGCACTGATGACAGGTAGTTCGGTATGTGTAATACCTATTCCTGAGTGATAAAAAAAAATTCATAAATTATTTAAATTTTCATGTAGAGATTGTTATTTTTAAAAATATTTTGGTTAAAAATTTGGTACATACTAATAGAACAAGAAATTAATTATTGAAATTTCATTAAGAGAATCAAAAAAATGTCATTTAGATTGCTATTAATAGAGGAAATGTACATGTGTGTGTGAGAGAGAAAAAAAAAAAAGTAATAATAATAAAATAAAAAAAGCAATTTAACTTTTCAAAGACAAGGTAACAGGTAAATGATGTGACATAGATCACTATTAAGTTGACCAAGTCATTTAAACCAAAAACAAGAGAGACCATTGTGCACTTATTTTCACACAGACTGTAAATACCAGCATAAACAGAAGAAACAGGTCACCAGAATAATATAAATAAAATATATTATTATAATTATCATACTTTCAATTGTTAGATGCAGTTCAGTAATTATTTATGTTTTATATTGAGTTACAAACAACATCAAAGTTTTGTAATTAAAATATAAACATATACCTTCCAACACAAATCTATGAAGTTATTTAAATTATGTATATATTATTATTTAGTCTGCTCTCAAAGCATTTGTGATATTTAAAACAAGCTAATTCTGAGATGTATCCAAATTAAAATAAACAAAACTATTCTATTTATATAATAGTAAAAATAAATTTTCATGTAACATTAGAACAAATTTCTAAATAACAGTAAAAACCAATTTATAAATATTGATAAAAACAAACAAACAAACTTATAAATCAGAAACAATAACAAGATGTAAGAAACGTACATTTACCACATCAGAGATAAGATTTTGATAAACTTAAAACAATTTTCAACAACTGATGTTCTTTGTTTTTTACCTGGCAGAGTCTTTCCTGTACTGGCGTCAGATAGCCATCATATCTGGTTCTCCATTTCAAACAAGCACAAAATGTTAAAAATAAAATCTCTCATCTATCCCGCTGTAATTTAACTAACACAGTGATAGTTATGCCAGACAACAATTTTTCATTTTTCACTGCTACCTAAAACACTTGGCTTGTTCCTGCATTGACAACTTCAAAGCATTCTTTATAACGTAGATATACACACAGTGATGTAGAAAGCACAGACAAAAGAAGACAAAACAGTAATAAAGTTTTTCTCATACTTTAAAAATACACAGCTGTAAAGCTATACTTGACTAGGAATATAATAATTCAAAGATGAGTATTAGAAATGTAAACAACTATAGCCAAGTTGGGGGGTTTTTTGGAATGGTAAAAATTCAGATGAGACTTTTAGTGAAAAATAATTAACATAATTTTAGAAAGATGAAAGTTCAAATGAGTATTAGGAATGTACAACTTCATTGGTTTTGTATTAGAAAAAATAGTACTTTATGACCAAGTATTAGAAATTTAAAAATTAATAACTGTTTTTAGAAATGTGAAAATTCATAGCTGAATATTAGAAATCTAACAACTCAAAGCCAAGTATTAGAAAAGAAAAACTTCATGTTGGTGTATTAGAAATGTACCAAAGTTCATCATGTTGTTTTAAAAATATTCCAAAGAAGTCATGCTAGAAATGTAGAAGTTATATTGTTATTAACGTTAAAAATACATAAAAATGTATTAATACACTGAAATGCACCTAGCAAAGTTAACCATCTATTATGAATGGACATTACATTAATTTTTGCTATAACTTAAATACAAAACGCAAATTTTAAAAGGTCAGTCAGTTAGTTTAGTATCTAATAAAAAGCTTCATCAACAAAAATGTTATTTGTTAAAATCTTTAGAAATAATTATATTTCATAAAACAATTGTTTGTATAGAAAATGACACTGTATAGTAAAATATATATTTGTAAACATAGAAAGTTTTCTATGACTTATGTATTTATCTATATACTAGATATATGTCCAGTAAAATGTATTTGTGCTAATGTTATCTAGTTGTATAAGACAATTATCAGAATATTAGAAGTGAATTTAATGAATCAAAAAATATTTGAAATCAGTATATTAGAACTAGATCAATTTACTAAAAATAATCAATACATATGTATTAGGAATATATCTGTATACTGGAACTATATTTACATATTAGGAATATATTTGTATATTGGGAAAACATTGGTGTATTAGAAATACATTTATGTATTAGAAATATATTTGCACCCTGGGAATATATTTATATACTGGGAATATATTGGGAACATATTTGTGCTCTGGGAATATATCTTTGTATTAGAAATAATTAGAGTGCTGCTAGTGTATTTATGTGGAGACACACAGGTGTATTAGAAATGTGTATTTGTTAAACTGTGCAGTGTATTTCAGTTATGATGGTGGAGCATGTGGACAATGCAAGGTGCACTGCCTGTAAGTAAAAACACGTGTGTTACAAATGATAGGACTAAGATCACTAAGTGTAGAGTAGTATTAACAACTCAAGGCAGACAGTGGGTGGCTTAATTACTTCAATTAGTAATATTATTCCAACATCTGAACCCAGCAGTTTCAAACATGTGTTGCTAGATGAAACAAAGTGATACATTCTGGGATAAGTTTTTTTGAAAAAATAACAAAAAAATATGTTCCTATATCTAGTTCTGGAACAGTTCCAAATACCTGGTAAGAAAATAATATCGGCCGAAATTAATAATCTCTTTAAAAGAAAATCATTTTACGCAGTGAATATATCTTTAAAAATATTGACAAAAAAAAAAAAATAATAATAATAAAACAATAATAAATTAATAATTTTGGAAATTAAATAAATAAATAAATAAATAAAAGCAATACTAATTAAAAATGTTTTTCAAGTTTTTTTGTTGTTTTTCTTTCGTTTTTGTTAAACATTTAAAAAACCCATCCCTCAAAAAATTCTAATTATTTTTTAGAAAAATAAAAAAATAAAATAAAATAAAATAAAATTAATCCTGAAACAGCTTTCCATGAATGTCAAAGTAGTAATTTACAATAAATATTTATGTTTTGGTACTTAGTAAAAATCTACAACATCAAAATGTACAATGTATAACTTATTCATTAATGTTTTCCATCCATGAATAAACATGGCAAAATATTCAAATTTGTTGCAATGTACGTTTAATTTGATCCCCTTGTAAAAATAATTAATTTTATTGTCTCTATGATAACATTTGTATATATGCATTGTAATCAAGTCAAAAGACAAAGTTTACATAACAATTCTTAAGTAACACATTTGCGATGCACTAGGAAACCCCTATTCTCATTGCTCAGAAAGCGGAAAAGAGATCTGTTTTGTGAAACCACCCCCTCCTGTGGTTAGACTTTCCAGATTTTCCGATAATCACCAAAAATAGCTCAATCAGTCAATGAAAATGCACCACAGTGATACACCTGCAATTAGTGATCCCAACATCGCATGTCAATACCTGGCTGACAGGGGGGAATAATCTCCTACCCCAATCAGGGAATCCCCCAAGGCTAGCTGTAAACATCGTACAGGATGATGTTGATTGACACATTTCAACCTGACAGCTCAGTCCAACCCACTTATATACACATCACTTAACACTGTCGCTCACCGACATAGCGATTGGAGGCTCAGTCTGTGCAGTACATTTGTGACAGGGAGAGACCTGTAGTGCAACATGGAGAGGTTGGGTTTTTTCCCCCATCAATTTGAACCATCTGTTGTTATGCATCAGGTTTTATGACTGAAACCTGGGCTAACATGCTTACATCATATTCTGCATAAAACTGTCACTGATTTAACAAGCTCTATCAGCATTAAGAAAGTCATGTTACAAGCTGAAATACGCTGAGTAACACAATATTATTTCTGTAATTATCACCACATAATTTTTAATAACATGCCATTAAAAACTGAAACTGATACTGTAACAATTCTAACACAACGAGACCATGAAGCTATTTTTATTTTTTAATAACCGACAAGTTTAATTCTATTTACAACACAAATACATGCTGCCTTAAACTTAACAATACTATAAACAGACAAGAATCATTTTTAAAGTTTAACTGCTGTTTTAAACTGTTGTCAGTTAACACGTATTTGAACTTGAAATATTAGTAAAGTAATCAACAGCTAATATTAACTATGTAGCACCAACAGGCAATGTAAACCATGTATGATCAATGTGTTGAATTATGTAGAATAATACTGAACTATGATACACATCAGTGTTGACTATGTAATATTAATATATTGAACTATATAATATTAATACACTATGTAATGTAAGGTATAAACTATATTAACATTGAACTATGTAACAACATTAGACATTGTTAAATATTCAAAATATTTTGATATTAATAGACAACATTTAACTATGTAACATCAATAGACAACTATAACTAGTTTCACAATGTTAATAATACATAATGTATCTTTGAAATTAAATTATTTTTAAAAATATATTACAATATATTTTTTCAGTTAAACAATTGCATTTAATATCATAAATATGTATTATAAAATTCCAATAAACAAAAACAAAAACAAAAACAAAAATAAAAACAAAAACAAAAACAAAAATAAAATAAAATAAAATAAAATAAAATAAAATAAAATAAAATAAAATAAAATAGAACAAAAAACAAAATGAAATCATGGTGTGTTATTTCCAGATATCTGAATGCCATTAATAAAACCGTCATATAAGATTTTGATTGAACGGATATTTACATATCAAGTTTAAACAGATGGCCAACAATACAACTCTGACCTTGGCCTATACTTGCAGTTTGCGTAAAAAAAAATAATTATATCTGTTAATCATACTTTTATATAACTAATTAAAAATATAATAATTATTTAGATACAAACGAACAAACAAACAAACAAACAAATATATAAAAAAATATATGAAAAATAATAATAATTAATGAGACTTTAGGCGAAAAAGATATTAAAAATTAAATATTCAGTTACCAATAATTTTTAGAATTTTAATAAAAATTAAAAATGTAAGATACGAGCTCCTACAATTTAAATATTTTATATACATTTTTTCTTCTTTTATTTCTTTTAACTGACGCATTAAAACAACACCAGTATAATATTACAATATTACCGTAACGCGCGCGTGCCAAAAACGTAAAAGTTTTAAACAATTAGTAAAGTAAGGAAAAACAATGTTTTAATATTTTTAAAAAATAAATTAGGTTTAAAACAATAGCAATAGAACGATGACCAACACGAAAAATCAATTTCCCTACTGACCACGGCTGACCAGAGCGCTATGGAAAACATGGAACATCGTTGCCTGTAAATCTACGCCTGCACATGGGATTACTTCACACAAACTCACCCAAAAGATCTTACTTCATGACCTAAATCCAGTATCCCCTGCATACCATTCTATTTGTATGCTTTTCACCTCAATATACAATTATAAATGAAATAAATAGGCGTTCCCTAGTGAACGTAATTGACACAAGTCAAAAACAACATTACCGATAAACTACTCATAACTTAGATTCTCATAGCGGGCTGTCATACAAAACTTAAATGTCAAGTTAAAGAAAAAAAAAAAATTCTAAAAGTTTAAAAATCAAAACTTACCCCAAGAGTAAAGTTTTCAAGACTGCATGCACCACCGTTATAAAACAAAATGGCTTCCATAATTTTATGCTGACGTTTGGTTAATATCATCATAATTGTGGTGTACTCAAGGGCGAATTGAGATCTGAATTAAATTTTTAAAAACTGGACAACACTCAATAGAAATCGATTTTCCGGTACAATTTTGAGTAACCTTTTTTATAATCAATTGGAAAGTTTAAAGTACACAGTGATTTACAATTTCCATAATTTTACAAGTTAATGCATTTGTTTTAACGGTAGAAAATTTGCTTGAAATGAGCGTAAAGCCTACCTTCTTTCACGGTCCCTTTCAAGTCCTCGCCATCTTGTCTTCATACCCAGAATTCCATGCCCAATATGGCGAGACTCTAAGCACGCTGTTTGAAAGAAGTGATTTTGACAGGTTTTACTCGAAAATATGAACAAAATGAAGATGCCAAGTAACCCGAGAAGATGGTATGGAATTATGAAAATGCACTTTGTCCTTTTAATTGTAACCGACGCTCCAAGTTAGGTGTATATTTGTTTCCTTTCGCTTTTACCTGCAGCAGACGGCACCGGGTTTTTACAGTTTTTGAGAAACGACACCTTATTCGTTTACTTTTCAGTTCAGATTAATAACAATAGGTACATGTAGTGAATGACAGTACGAATATTTAAAATGTACATGTCACAAGCCAAGTGACATTTCCTGAATTTTAACCAGTGTCTGATTAATCATTCAATTTTCGGTGACCATGTTAATAATTTATTTACATGACACCGACCCGGGCTTCTAAGACTCTGTAGAAAATATAAACAATACAGAAAACAATAATTCAGCTACGGGATCGTCAGCTGGTTGATTTGTTTAAGCCGGTACAAAGCTAAAATTTAATTGTTTTGTTTGCAGTATAGTTTGTCCTTTGTTCCCAGTTCACGTGGTAATTAGCGACTGTAGCTGCCACCTGTTCACGAATGTCTTACGTAATCAGGCCTTTTCAAGAATTAAATAATTAACCTCCAGAGTGCATTGTTAAAATTCAAATTAGGGTGGTTGAAAATTTACACATTTTTGTTTTATTGTTTTATACAAAATACCTGACACAAGCTAATTGGAATTTTCAACAAACTGCCATTTCTGACTGCTCTTACATAACATATTTGTTTATTATAGTAAATTAGTTAAATAAACAAAATATTCATTAAACAGTTAATTAGATGTTGATATTATTACAAAAATTTTGGTTAAAAAAACATGTATACAGTATTTCTGTTTTATTTCAATCCTCTTGTCATAACCCATTCTTGTTTTTTTCTCTGCTTCCACTCACTAATTATTTATAAAATAGCAAATTCTATGAATACATCTTAGTGATGTAAAGAGTAAAAAAAGATTTATTTATCTGTTTAAAAGTGCTGTTTTCAGTTACTTAATATAATTTTATATCTCACCAGTTACCTCTTGGTACAGACAATCCAAGTCATAGTTAAACCACAAAGTAGTGATAGTATTTTTGAAGTAAGTTCGGTGTGAAACTGTTTTTGACTTTTTATGTATTTCATTTAAAAAAATGTTTTATATATATTTTTAGATTAACCATCAAAATAAGTTGAACACTGAAAATATTTTCAAAGGTGAGTAAAAACAAAAGTTTATAATTTTTACATGAAAATTGCTTCTAAAATGTAAAATAAAATCTTAATTAAGCTCTATAAAATGATAAAGAAAGGCAAAAAAAAAAAAGTGAATTAACATTTATCAATTGTTTTTAAGTTTTTTTTATGATACTCAATTATAACTTTAGATATCTAGTTTGAATATTCTGTAGCACACTGATAAATCAGCTGTCTGAAGTGTAATGTATTGTGAGATAAATCGTTTTTACTGAACCCATTTGATAATTTCCTGTTCCACCATGAGCTCAACAACTGATATATCAAAACATGTATGTGCTTCACCATGTCTATAAAAAGATGACTATATAATATTTTGTTTTGAAAGAATTAGAATAGCCTGCATTGTCAGATAATGGTGTCTCTTTGCATGTTATTATTTTGAAAAACCCAGTGGTTAATACCTACATGCATCAGGCTGATATAAATATAAATTCTCTGGTATACTAAAGGGCACTGGCAGGAACAGGGAGAATCCCACCAGGAGAATTAATTCCTCAATTTTTCATGTTTTCAAAAGGTGATCAATCATTTATGAAAATGTTCTAAACAGTTTGAAGTGATGGAAAAATTTTAATGGGTTGTCTAGTATTTGAAAATATGTTACTCGTTTTCCATTTGTGGAAGCAAATCATTTCCAGATGAAATGGAAATTCAGTTTAGAGTTTTGTCACACAATTGTACTTAGACATGCAAAGCAATATATTATATCTGTTGAATATTTTTGCATATAATTATAAAACTAAATCAAACATGGCTACTTCACTGATATGACATACTTTTTCAGGGTGACTCAGATATACTTGTACTTAAGATATAAATCATTTAATTTGATAGTCTTTGTGAGGTATTTTTGTGTTTAATAGCTCATATTAATGATACAGATATATTTTATTTATATAATTTTTTCATAGGTTTTGATGATTTGTGTCTACATGTCTGTCAGATTTAAAAATATTTTATTCTATTTTTTTAATCAAACTATCTATCTTGATCCAGATTTACAAAAAAACACCAACAAAAATCTAAAACCAAAACCAACACTAAACAGTATGTGCAAAAGATTTATGAAAAAATTATGTTAAAGAATATAAAATGTCACAAACTGAACAATCAGAAAGATGTAACAAAGATAGCTTAATACATATTTGATATAGACATTTAAGCCCTAACAAAAATGATAGAAAAAAAGGGTTTGTTGTCGCTGATAATACAATTATATTACTTTTGTGCATATACATTCTCACTCTTCTGTTGTACATGCTCTATCATTTGTTATATACCCTTGTATACAGACATTGTCACTAAAGTTTTCATTGTTACTGTGGTAATTGTAACTACCATACACTCAGTTACTAGTGTTGTACTATATATATATATATATATATATATATATATCATTATTTTGCATATAAAGACAATTGAAACATACTTTAATTTTTAATGTAGAGTTTTTGAAATATTTGTACATATGTAATACTAATATAGTTGAAAAGTAAATGAAATGTTTCATCAGCAAAGGTTGTTTTGTTTCACTGTCTCACTTTTTTATTTTATTTTTTGTTTCTTTAGGAATATATGTATTCTTAGCTACTTTAAATATTTGCACATTTAGTAATTATATATTAAACAGACAAGTGAACACTGAAACAATTTTTAGGAAAAATAAGACTTCCTATGATAATGAATTAATTTGAAATTCGTTTTTTGTTTCTATTTTAATAACTTGAAATTCCTTTGTTTTGTTGTCACATTGTAGCTTTGTTTGCATGCTGTTGTGCATGTTGTTGTGCATGTTGTTTCTCCTTTTTAATCAAACTTTTGTTTAACATGCAAACTTATTTAAAGAAAGGGTCATAGGAAATACGCTGTGATATAAAGCTATTGATATGGAATAACATTACAGTTTAAATGACTATTAAACATTGTAATATTAGAGATTTCTCAAAGTATTGGTGACATATAAAAGAATTGCTGCCACTTCTTCTAGTCACAGTTTTCATGTGCAGCATCTCAAAGAATGTAAACAGTGCATGTAGCCTGTGCTTCAACAATGTGAACAGTGGGGAGGACTGATCCTGCAGAACTTTGCTCTCCAGGCAAGTGCTGTGTCACTAAGCTATGGCTGATTTCTGTATTGCAGTTTAATACAGTGTGTATTAAACATTTCATTTACTGTTGAAAATGTTGATTATTACTGTAACATCTGGTTAATTAAAATGTTTAATATTTGTCGTCATGCAGGTAGCTGTAATTAAACAGTAATTCGTTTTAATCACACTGACCATCTATATTTGGTTTGTAGTTTTATTTATTTATTTCAATATGCGACAGTTCCTGGCACTCAGTAACAAACAAGTTTTTATAATGTAAAACAAATAATTTAGGAAAACAATTATGTGCTGTAGATAGAAAAGATACAATTTGGTGCATAAATCATAATGAATTCATTAAAAATTTACACAGATTGTTAATAGCTGAAAATGTCGAGACAAGGTGCTTCCTATTATAAACAGTCTCCACACATGCGTTAATAATTTTCATTTTTCAATTTAGCTCGTGAGTACATTAATAGAAGGGATGAGTACACATTTTAATTAGAAAATGTCTGATGATGTTTGCAGAAAGGCACAGTTTGAGTATATTAGTATTATCAAGTGAAGTTTTCACTAAATACATCCATCCCTCTTGACATTTTATGATATGTTTGGCACATTGCCCACAGCAAACTGCCAGACCCTCTTCGACCTTTTTCCTAGTATACCTTTCATGAAAGTATAACTTGCATTTCATCCTCTTGGCCATCAAAGAAAAAAAAAGAGAAAAAAAATGTAGTCTTAAAAAATTGTCCAAGCAGATAATTTAATTTTACTTTATTACTTAGATGTGTCTGAAGTAGAACATTGTTTGGGTTTTGTGCAAAGGTTGGTTCATGTGACATACATCTAGATATTTTTGTTATATGTCTTATATTGTGGTTTTGCCTGCTAATGAGGTTGGTTGTTGTCATATGTTGATGTCCAGTTCTGTCATATGTTGATGTCCAGTTCTGTCATATGTTGATGTCCATTTCTGTTATATGCTTACATCTATTTCTGTCTTATGTCTTAGTTTATGTCCAGTTCTGACATATATTGATATCCATTTCTGTCATATCTTGATGTCCATTTCTGTTATATGCTTATGTCTATTTCTGTCTTATGTCATAGTTGATGTCCATTTCTCTGATATGTTGATGTCCATTTCTGTCATATTGATATCTGTTTCTATCATGTGTTGATGTGTTTCTATGATATTTTAAAGTTTGTATTATGTGTTGAGCTTGATTTGTCTTAGATTGCTTTGATGCAGCTTTGTATTCTGCTCAGTATTGTTTGATTTAAGTTTATATTCCGTTGTGAGAGGTAGGTCTGTGCAGAATACAATATTGTTTAAAATAATTTTATTCTCTGTTCATTGCTGTATTGTTTAAAATAATCTTATACTGTATTCAGTGCTGTATTGTTTAAGTCCAGACTGCCCAATGGCTAAAGCTCTTGATTAAAATATCTATTTTTGTTATTGGATTTTTAAATTTTATTTCCAAAAATAAAACTCTATTAATAATGTGGCATTTGATGTGTAAGGTTATTGACATTTCATTATATCAGATTATTGAGCTTTTTTTTTTTTTTTTTTGCTATGTTTTAATACCTCCACTGTTTGGACAATGACAATATTTTATCTTGCAGTTGTTAGTCAACTTGCCATCCATAGTGTCATTATTATAAGCACATTCAGGGGAATCATTCTAGTAGGTTTCTTTATTCATATTATTGTTATATAAATACCAGTTTCACAGCTAGATTTCATCAGTATAAAATGTGTTGATACCATTGAAAAATATTAATTAGTTGTTTTGTGTCAACATAATTGTTATCAAACTTTTTTATCATTTATGTTTTATTTAAAAAAAATGAAAATCACTAATAAAAACAATGACAGAAAATATTTTATTTAAAAGGATGTATTCTGATAAGGAGCAGATCAGTTAAAAAAGTAAAATTAAATAAAATTATCTTATAACTGAAATTATTTCTTACTTTTACTTAAGCCAGACAGTGTATGCTAAAGTGCACAAGTCTTGTCTCTAATGATGCACACACGTCTGTATATAAAAAACCAATTTCTCATTAAATTCATTTTAATTATTTGAAGGTAGTTCATTTTTAAATTGGTCACGTTTTATGACAACTTTATGTTTGTGATATCTGTGTATACGAAGCCTGTAATGTACTTTAGCTATAAAAACATATTCCCTGGCCAGACTGTTTAATAAATGGTTGTTTAAATAGATATAATATTATCATTACGAAGAAGACCAATTATTTCATTGGCATCACGCCAATATTTCAGTCGGCCATTACTGTTGTCAATATTAATATAAAATACAACTCGTACATGATGTTTCAAATTATTGTGTAGTCGTGTTTTAATGCGTGCATAAATAATGTCACTTACTTTTTTGTTTACTAATGGTAGAAAAGCCATTTGTTTCTGCAAATGTTTGAAGTAGTTGTTGTCTAAAGTTATAATCAAAGCCATCAGTGAATGTTAACATACTTATTTTGCTAAGATTGCTGGAACATCACACTGATATTTATATATGATAGCAAGTTGAACGTTCTAGTTGGAAGAAAATATTCTAATCATGGACAGTGGAGAAAAATGTAATTAAAATGCACAGCAAATAAATACCAGTTTACTAAATGTTTCAGTTTTTAATTTGATGTAAAAAAAAAAAATCATTTTATTTTTTTTAAATTTAAAGATATATATGCAAAATGTATTTCTGTATTTTTATTATTGTGTGTGTGTGTGTGTGTGTGTTCTTATGAAAATATATATGTGTGTTTGACAGTAACTGATAAAAAAATACTATTATTTAACAATATATCTAGACCTGTTCATTTTAAAGATTAGTTTTAGAAACAAGGTTTTTCATTCATGATCTGACTAATAAACTTATACATTTCTTTATCTGTGAAATGTGCTGCTTGTTATCTCATCTTTGTAACATGAGATGTTTAATGTTTAGAGGTTAAATAAATAAATAAATAAATAAATAAATATTTTAAAAATAAAAAAACAAAATTAAAAGAAAAAAATTTTGTCACATGAGTGTTAATGTTAGGAATAAATCATTTTAATTTTACATGTTCTATAGATGATACATGTTTAGTTAATTGTGACTAATGTAGGGTTAGAAATGGAAAATAATCTCTTTAAGATTTCTTGTTCATAATTTATATAATCTTAAACCATATATGTCTTTATGGCTTATTTGTATTAGTAGTTCTTTGTCATTACTCACTCTTTTGTTAATCTATGATCATTTAAAGCAAGTGAATTGTACTGTTAATGTTCATAGTTATGGATTAATACTACTGTTATACATACAGACAGAAATAGTGTTTGAAAAAATTCTAATATGCAAATACATTTCTTAATGGTTAAACAATTACAATAGCTTGAGAGTGTTGCCAAAGTTTCCTATCCTTGAATTCCAATAAAAGTATAGATTTTCACAACCACCGTTTTTTAAAGTACAAGTTAATCATTAATAAATTTTTCAAACAGCATTTTTATTTTTAAAAACTTTTCTTTAGTTTATTCATACATAGCTGTTGAGAATGCTGTTTTCAAAAACACTTCAGACAAAGCCGTATTTATTCATGCATTAAACATGGCTTAAGATCTAACATTTGTTTAAAAAAAAGATTTGTTCCTGTGTACTTGAGACTAATCAGTTTTTAGCCTGCTCTTGTGAATTAGATGAAATAGTTTTAAAATGCTGTTTGTTTTGAAACTGAAAAGGAAACTGTCCCAGAGCGTTTTTCTCGTAACCATGTTTTATTCACTGGCACCCCCCGCGGGATTTCAAAGTACTTGAAGTTGCACGGGGCATTCTCTTTTTCATCTATCATTGTATCTCATGTTCTTTTAATTCAAGTAGTTAAAATAATATTTTTTTTTATTTTAAATTTATCTCATAACAGTGACGTATGGGAAGTGGATGTGTATAATAGATTTTCGTTGTCGTCAGAGGATGAAAAGTAATTCACTTCAGATGTTCCTATCTACCATCTTGATGTGTTTAGAGATTTTTGAAAATGATCACCTTTATGTAAATTGTAGCTGAAACTACTACCTATAGATCATTCGACCATCTGTGCCACTGTTGCCATGGAAGCAGATTTTTCGAGAGAAAGGGCACTTCCAAAATAGTATGCACATTGGTAAATTCCTCACATTTTACAGTTTGCTTTCAAAATTTGAACAGCACATAGTTTTTAAAATTGGCTTATGGAAATGATGTGGGATACAGCTGATCATATTGTGACTTTCTTCTTTCCTATTATTTTTGCTTATCATTTTCTGGCAGGCGACCTCAAAGAATGTGGGGAAAATTTACGATGTTTTTTTAAATGAAATCATAACTACAAGGTCTGCCATCTGCCTGTGGCTTCTTTTTATTGCTTGCTCACTTGAACTTTTTATCTCTTAACATTTAGCTGGCAAAAATGAGAATCCACGAAAAATGAGAAGACCAGATGTCTAAAAATTACTCTTGTGCATCTTGAACAAAAGAATTTTGCCAGTATTTATGAGCAAGTCGTAAAGTTGATTACTCTTATCTTTTTTTATATTCATACACGTTCTGATTGGATTCAAATGTTAAACATTTCATGTAAAATCTGCTTCGCAACCCTACGTTGTTTAACTAGATTGTGTCAGAGATTGTTGCAGCAGATCACTGTTGTAATTTTTCATTTTAAAGGAAAATGTAATTAAATATTAGAAAATATGCAACAACAAAAAGAGAGAGAGTTGTAAAAATGAATATAGTTGAATGTTTTATTCATATTACTTTAATATCTAAATCTATCATTTTATGCTTAATAATTTCTCAGTTTCTTTTTTTAAAAGTAATGATAAACTCATACATATTTAAGCAACAGATACGGACTTTTAAATACCTTTTTTCTATTATCATTATTTAAAAAAATATAAATAAATAAAAAAACTAAATATTAAATTTTTTTGCTTGAGTACTGATTACAAGCATGTATGTAGGTAAAGATTAAGGACTTTAGAGTAGATTTGAATTATGTAACATGTTTAACAGGCTGCAAATAATCCACACTGATAGGCTTTAATACTAGTGAAATGTTGAAATGTTCCAAACTTTAAGTACATCAAACACTCACCTATTCACCTGTGCTGGTGCAATTACATTAAAATACACATATGTTATTTAAAGTGGAAAAAAAGTCCAAACATTATAGATATTTTAATAGCAGTTGGGGCATGTTGCATCCTTTATTGACAGTTTGTAAATTAAATTTTGTTCATCTGTATGGATATATGCATATGTGTGTGCATGCGTGCATGCATGCGTTGTGTGTGTTTGCATGTCTTTGTTTTCAGTCTTTTAACCATGATGTCTTACTATCAGATTTAGATATTCAGTTGAACAAATGAACTTTCAGAAATAGTTATCTGCAAGATAATCTCAGATACTATTTTATTTATAAATATCTTCTTTCATTTTTCTTTTTCTTTCAGTACTGTCTGTTAAAAATCCCCAACTAATAATAAAAATAAAAACAGTATAAAGTAAAATACCCTGCAGCACAGGTGGGAAAAATAATATAATTTTTTTTTTTAAAATAAAATTAAAAATATGAAAAAAAAACCCAGTTTCTTTTTAACTTGGTGTTAATCTCTTTGACACTGAATGTAACTGAAGTTTTAAAAAAAAAAGAGATAAAAAAAGGTTTATTTATTTTTTATTTTCAATCAGATGCTGTCCCTATTAAATGGGTGAGTGATTTCTAATGCTTGGTGTAATTGTTGACGACACAGACTCAGTGGGGCTCCAGTGAAGGAGCTGGGATAGTTGTTGAGAAACAGTTACTGCTGAGATCTGATTGTCATTCAATAGGGCTTACATTTCATGGGACATGACATCATTCATTGTGATGAGTGTGCTGTGGTGTAACCACTGGGACGTGATGATGATGTGATGATTGCACTGTGGTGAGGACATGCACTGTTGGTGATACATCTCGTGAAAATGACAGCTACTGCAGCATCTGGCTGAGTTAGCCAACTAGAAAACTGTTTGAAGAGCTGCAACCTGCTGAGATGACATGTCTTTAGTCAAATGTTATTTTACTGATTTCTTAATGATTTGCCTCTTTTCATTGACATTCTACCTAAGAAAAATTCCTAATTGAGTTTGAAAACTTTTTAATACAGTTTGAATAGTTAATTATCCCTCTGAAAACTTGATAATTCAATTTGATAACTTTCAAATACAGTTCTGAATACTTGATTATCCATTTAAATACTTAATAATTCAGTTTGAAAACTTAGTAATACAGTTTCAACACTCAATTATCCATTTAAAAACTGAATAATTCAATTTGAAAATTGTGTAAAACAGTTTGAACATTAATTATACATTTAAATACTTAATAATACAGTTTGAAAAGAGTATAATATAGTTTGAAACTTATACATTTAAAAAATTAATAATTCAGTTTGAAAACTTAGTAATACAGTTTGAACACTTAATTATTTATTTAAAACTTAATTATTCAGTTTGAAAAGTGTGTAATGTAGTTGAAAACTTATTATACATTTATAAAACTTAATTCAGTTTGAAAATTATGTAATATAGATTGAACACATTATCCATTTAAAAACTTAATAATTGAATTTAAAAACTTAAATTCAAGTTTTATTATCCATTAAAAAATTTAATGCATTTTCAAAACTTTATAATACAGTTCAAACATTTTATTAAATATATATATGTGTGTGTGTGTGTGTCTATATATATATATATATATAAACTAAACAAATCAATTTGAAAACTTTATAATACAGTTTAAAAACTTGATAATTCAGTCTGAAAATTGTAATAGCCTCCTCTAAAAAAAATTCATAGATTTCTATGAAGAAATGTTTCAACAACTTCTTAATACTGATTATCATGTTAAATATATGAATATTTGAGAGAGGAAATATGTTCTATTCTCATTAAGCAGAAAAAAAGATCTTTTAAATGCATCAACATACACACTGTAATAACCTAATAACTACATCAATAAGGGATGGTCCTCCAACATTTCACACTTAAAATCAGCTCTCTCACTACAAGAAAAAAATATTTACTTTTTTTTTTCTTTACTTTTTAACATGAAATTTCAAGTGCTGAAGTTTTATGAAGTTAGTCATATTTGAAAACAGATCAGGTTGTTTTAAAATACTCTTACCATATGTAATTATCCTCAACATATGGCACATCTATAGAGATTTTTTTTTCTTCTTTTTTATTTTTTGTTTTGTTTTGTTAGATGTGCAATAATAATAATAATAAAAAAAAAAAACAAAGGAAGAAAAAAATAAAATCTGAATATTATTGTTGCAGCATAACAGGATTAATACTGTTTCTGGTTTGGTTTTAAAATTTACATGGGAAAGAAACCATTATTCACAGTTTGTGTTAAATATATAGCAGTTTTGATCAACATATTTTGTTAACTGGTGAAAATTGGGCTAGCATTGTATTTAAGCATTATTTACTATAACTTGTTTCTCTTCTTTCTTTTCTTTTATTTATTGTTTTAATTTGGTATTATTTGTTTCTGGCAGTAAGATTAAGTACAAAACAGCAATAATGTGTCATGGAGCTACTAACCTTTGAGAAAATATTAAAAATATGTACTTTTAATGTTTTATTGGTGGGTTTTTTTATTAACTTTTTTTCTCTCTCTGTCCCAGTTTATTAATGTTTGCATATGAGGAAATGATCAGTTATTAAGCAGTCAATTTGAAAAATATTTAAAATGTATATATTTTAATGTTTTACTTTTTTTTTTATTGTTAAGTCTTTTTCCTTTTGCCCCAGTTGAGTAGTGTTGTAGATCAGTAAATGATCAGTTATTAAGCTGTCAGTCACAAGTGACAAGTTTGATGTTTGTGTGACAGATGAGCAGTTACTGGGGATTTCTACCTGTGTTCAACAACATTGCCTCAGGTGCTGATTAAAACATGAAGACTTCACAAGGGATGGACACACTTACAGACAGACTTACATGCATAACTCCGTTATCAAGCAAGAGCAAGCATGATTAGTATGGATATTTTGTGTGATTATACTTAACAATCTGCCCCATGAAACATTTGTTTTACCATCTTTGTTAACAAGTTATTCAGTTTTTAACAAGAAAACTGTAAAGTGTCAGTAGTTTTCACGTGGAAATTTGGTGGTGTTTGGTTATGTTTGGTTGATCAGTTTTGTAATTTGCATCAGGAGTGTCCATTCTGTGTCTAGACAAGAAATGTTAGGTTTAGAAAAATTCACCTATAGCTCTTGTTAAGTTGTACATATACATTTACACACACATACACACACATAATATATAGAGAGAGAGAGAGAGAGAGAGAGATTATTATTATTTCAGTTGCAATGAAATCCATCCATTACTTTTAATAAATTAAACAGACTGATTTCGTTCTAGACTGAATTAATATCAGGTAAAAAAGTAAAAAGTAATGACTGGTAAATTTGTTCATTTCTGAGAACAATTCAGTCATAAATATACATGTGTTTAGATTGTTCAAAGGATCCCAAACCAAACTAAATTTGGTGCTAGATTACCACAAACCATACACAGATGAAAATTATTTTAAGAAATGAATCTGAAATTAGTGAATTAAATGGTTTATATAACAGTTTAAAAAAAAAAAAATAATGATAATTATAATGAGTGAATGTTTCAGTTTGTACATTGTTAAGGAATAACAGAAAATGCCAATCGTTATCAGTGGCATACACATGAGAAAGATCAAAATGTATTGTGATGTTTTTCACTTGTAAAGAAATCTGTTCTAACAACATTACTTTACAATATTTCATTAATTTAAATAACTGATTTTTATGTTATTTTATTTCACCTTGTTTTCCTCTCACATACAGCTTAACACTTCAGTGATTTCCACAAACTAATTCACATTTAATCAATGAATTTTTGATTAAATTAAATATTTTTGAATTAAATTAAGATTACATTTTACTGAGTTTGTAAAAATCAATCAATTAAAGTGAATTTATATTGAAAATTTTAATCCAATTTGACGAATAGCGATTGTTTCATTAATCTGTTTTTGTGCATGACTTTTCAAAGCTAGATTGACAGCCTAAAAATACTATTTTAGGTTAACTTTAACCCATCTGAAAGCTACTTGTTTCATTTAAAGATTCAAACATGGCTGTCTTGGACATGCAGTGAAGGAACTGGGTTATCAAGCCAATACAGTGTTGTAGTTGGTGTTAGAAAATGATTTGATGATAAAAGAATATTCTCATTCTTCAACAGTTACCTCTGAGCAGAAGCTAGCATTGATCCCACTACCTACCAGTGTTCAATTATCTGGATTAGCCATACCATCACCATGATGACTAATTTATAGTGATTTTAAAACTAATGTCAGTGCTAGGAAATGAACTCAGCACTTTTCAGTTTTAAAGCTGATGTATTAGGGTTTAGATGTTTTGTTATAAAGCATTACTGATTTCAAAACTAGTTAGTTAATTCTGACTGATGATCTGTACAGGGAAATGATCACAGCAAATACTGGCCTTCGGTCCAACAGCCCAGCTATGAAACTGATAAGGTTAGAAGCTGGGTCATGTTTTTATTTTGGTAATTATCTTAAAACTTCAGAGTTAACTCTAATTGTACGGAGATATCAACTTGATACTATCACTCCAGAAATAACCTTTGAATAATAGACCTCAGTAATTTGATGATCTTAAACACACATTTATGTATTTATTTATTATTGTTGTTGTTGTTGTTATTAATTATTATTATTATTATTATTATTATTATTATTATTGTTTTAATTAAAAATATCAGTGCTAATGTCCAAATGTGACATAAACTAATCTATTTGTCATTTTTCAAATGTTTTATGTCATTATGCTTTTAAAAACAACTTTACAGATGCTATCAAAATTGATTAAATATCATAAGGGTTATTACACAGTAAACTCTAACTTAGGAATGTTTTGTTTACAAGTTAAAAAATAAGATATAAAAAATCCACCAGATGTAGATGTTGACTACAAATCATTATAAAATGTCATGTAGGTATGTGAGCTGAAATTAAACTGACCAATCTGTAAAGTGCCCAAGGCTGTTAAATATATCTTACATAGGTTGTGTTTTACTTATCTTACATGTGTTGTATTTTACTTCAGTGAAATATTGTTTTATTTATATTTTATTTATTTTATATTTGTTGTTTTACTTATATATGTTGTATTTTATTTATTTTATATGTTTTGTTTTACTTATATATGTTGTATTTTACTTATCTTGAATGGGTTTTACTTATTTCTGTTGTGTTGTGGTTGTTCTATGTGCACTTTTTTTTTTAATTGTGGGTAAGTGCATTGTAACAGTATATAAATGGAAATTGGATAAAAACATCAATTATGATAGTGATAGTTATACATCTTTTTTCCACCTTGCAAAGTAAATAAATGTCAGTTTTGTTTTACTTCTGTCAGATTTACTTTTACTGTGCAAGCTGTGGTTTCATATCATCATTCATTTAAAAATAAAGAAAAAATTTATAATTTGACTTTTAAGATTAAGGTGTTTTAAGATATTAAGCAAATACTCATTCATAAATAATGAAGTCTTTTTGAACTGACAGTTGCTAACAGGTATGATGTAATTAGAATTGAAATGTCAGAACAATTTACAACTCTGTATAAGATTACATCATCTGTTTTAGAGTAAGGAAATTCAGTAATAACAGGACATTGCTTGCAGACATCATGTATCATTTATATAACGTATGTTTAGTAATATCACAGCAGTAAATGGCACAGAGGTACACGATATCATGTATTATGTGTATAACATGTACATGATATGTTTTATTTGTTTGACATCAGTGTGATAATATCACAGTAGTACATGATATAATTTATATAACATGTCAATGTTGTAATATCACAGTAGTGCATCATATCATGTATCATTTGTATGACATGACAGTATAGTAATATCAGCAGTACATGATAAGTATCATTTGTTATGACATGTCAGTGTAGTAATATCACAGTAGTACATGATATCATTTGTATGACATGACAGTATTGTAATATCACAGAAGTACATGATACCATTTATATGACATGACAGTATAGTAATATCACAGTAGTACATGATAAGTATCATTTGTATGACATGTCAGTGTAGTAATATCACAGTAGTACATGATATCATGTGTATGACATGACAGTATAGTAATATCACAGTAGTACATGATATCATTTGTTATGACGTGTCAGTGTAGTAATATCACAGTAGTACATGATATCATTTATATGACGTGTCAGTGTAGTAATATCACAGTAGTACATGATAAGTATCATTTGTTATGACATGTCAGTGTAGTAATATCACAGTAGTACATCACATGTATCATTTATATGACATGTCAGTGTTGTAATATCACAGAAGTACATGATACCATATATCATTTGTATGACGCGTCAGTGAGTGTAGTAATATCACAGTAGTATATGATATCATTTATATGACATGTCAGTGTTGTAATATCACAGTAGTACATGATATCATTTATATGACGTGTCAGTGTTGTAATATCACAGTAGTACATGATATCATTTGTATGACATGTCAGTGTAGTAATATCACAGTAGTACATGATATCATTTATATGACATGTCAGTATTGTAATATCACAGTAGTACATGATATCATGTATCATTTGTATCATGTCATTCTAACAGTAGTACATGATAATGATATAGATTATTAATTTGTATGTTATTAGGTATGTGTATATGTGTGTCTACAAAAATGTATACATGCACAAAATAAAATTTCTTTATACAGTCCTTATCAGTTATCAGTAATGAAGCAAACATAGTATGCACATTAAAAAAATATTAAAAGAACTGTTACTGCAGAATATTAGCAGCGTGTCAAACATGGTGAATAAAAAGCTTTCAGAGGGGGGGTGTCTTGGGGATAAGATTGTCATGGACCCCTCTAGACCACACATGAGATAAAACTATAACAACAAGTCAATTAGTGTGATTGACAGTCTAGTACATCAGCATATAAAACTGTGGTATAATGAATCGGCAAGGGTAGGGGGACTAACATGGTTTTAAACAATGCCAGGGGCCGTCTCAAAGGTGCAGACATCTTGTAAATAGTGTTGATGTCTTCATTTCACAGTGCAGTTTATTATGTAGCCGGAGGTGTCAGGTCTGGAGCTGTGCTCAAGCGGAAAATTGGCCTGACAAACAGATAGGTTGTAATTACACGTTGGAGAGAGAGCACACACACAAAATATGACTACCATCAGTTAAGTCAGTACAGTGGGCACAGCTTAATTAACAGTTTGAAGAGGAAAATCTTTTTAAGATGTTTGTCTGCTACACTCAGACAATGTCGCTGGACAACGAGGAAATTAAAAACTGGACATAGACAGCAGTTTTGTTTTGTAGACACCAGCGACATGTGAAACTGGTTAATCACAGAAACACTTTTTTTTTTGAGATTTTATAGATAACTTACATCAAAAGTGAATTTTTTTTAATGATTAAAATCTTTTTTTTTAATTTTGTAAGGATATTTATTAATAAAGAAAAAAATATATATATTGTTTCATAACTTTTAAACTTTTTAAAAATGATTTTTCTCTTGATAATAACATGCATCTAAAATATTACTGTGTTAGGAAAATAGCCTACAATGTTGCTATGGGGCTTCTTATAACATGTTAACAGTAAACATTAAAATACATTGAAATATTCATTCATTTTGTTGCAAGGGAAGATTATTGCTTTCTTAAGAACAAAACTAAATAAAAATAAATGTTTAAAAGTAATAATAATAAATGTAACAAACAGTATTGTGTGGGTGTGGGTTAGTTGTTAAAACTATTGTAGTGTGTTTGTTTGTTGTTTAAAATATGTGCTCAACAATAAGAGCAGTTTTAACTTGTGTGACACTAGTTTATCACCTGTCATTAAGCAGGCCTAATTAAGATTTCAGTGACAGGTGTTTTGTTTCTTTGATCTCTTGATTAAATTTACATGAAGTGATGATAAGATCGGTAATCAGTGAAATCCAAAATAGTCTCATTTCATTATAAATTGTATTGAGAAAAAAATATACTGAAAAAAAAATAATAATATATGACCCTAAACAAATAAAAATAAAAGAAGTAAAAATACAAATATAAAAAAAAAATACAAAACAAACAAAACCAGTGAAAAAGATAAATAAATAAATAATTGGCAGTTAAAATAGTAAAGCTAGGGAAAAAGGATGGAATGTTAGACTCAGTATTGCAGTATTCCAACTGATAAACATGACCTGTTATGAAAGTGTGGTAGGTGCTTTCCTGTTATGGGGAAATTAGCTTGTAAAAGATGTGTTGCTGTCAAAGGAAAAATGTAGAGATTTTCCTGATTTAATTAATATTACAATTTTAATATTATTTTTTTTCCTTCCTATCTTGTTTTCTTCTTTTTTTTCTTTTTTTTTTTTAACCAACAGGAATAATTGATTAATCTGATTCACCTAAGGTGTTTTTGATGAAAATTTAATTTTCATTTGTGTTGGCCAAGTAATAAAGTTTATGTATAAAGTGTAGACCAGGTGCATTTTATATGACTCACAATATGCTGAACAGTACGATAATAATATTTATACATGGTGATTAAAAAACAGATGGCTTTCTCTGAACACATCAAAGCAGAGTATTTTAATTAACATTTAAATTGTATTCACAAAATTACACTTTATGTTGACATTATTTACCATGTCAATGGCAGACTGAAAAATTAGTGTAATTCTTGTCAAATTCCATAGATGTTTAATCAGGAGAATAGAAGTAAATAAATAAATAAATAAATAAATAAATTTTAGTTATGATAATGTAAATAAATAAAGTTTGCTGTTCATATTCTACATAGTTTTTAATGTTAAATTGTTTTGTTGTTTTTTTGCAATCTGTTTTCTGCAATTTAGTAGTTTTACTTTTTTTCTGTTTTATCTCTTTCACTTTGATTTTCTCAATATTTTATTTATTCTTTCATTTCTCTCGCTCTCATATTTCTGTATGGTTAGCATGCACATTTCAATTTCCAGACCAAAGTTAGAACAATTATTCATTTTTGCCAAAGGCAAATGAGAGAAAGGTAATTTTGTTTTCATGAGAAATTATTAGAAACACTTTTTTTCATCCTATCTTTGTTGCCAAAGGCATGTGTTTAAAAAATAAAAAAGGTATTAAATTTAATAACAACATCATCCTACACTGGATGGGGTTATTATTGATGCTGGGGCCACTTCAGGTAAATCCAATCACGAGATCAAAGAACTGATGACAAAACAGGTAAACATTTGTCACATGTCATGTTGGTTTAGCTTTGATCTTTAATCCAAACGACAGGTACATATGTGTGAGATTGATGACAACAGACATTCTTCAAACACATAACACATGTATCTGCTGTCCCTTTTGTCTAACTGTTGAAATCAATACGAAAACGATGAACAATTTAAATAAACCACTTATGTGAATATCTTAAGTCGAGAAACATTCCCCACCCAACACCCAGCAAATGTAGAAAATAAAATTTAAAATTTTCAGGTTTTAAAAACAGATGTTATTGTTTTTTTTATAATTATTGTTGTTGCTTTTCTTATAATTATTATTGTGTTGTATTTTTTTGTTTGTTTTTTAATTACTGTTGTTATTACAAATGTTGTTGTTACAAATATTCTGTAATTTTTGTTGCTGTAAACAAGGTTACAAATGTACAATGATTCCCTAAGAATTAAAAATGTATATCAGACTAATTATAATGAAATTAAAATGGAACTCAAAATTATACTCCCAATGTAGCCTTAAATCTATTACAAAAAACACAACTAAATACATTTTTATTAAAATCTTACATCATGCTGCTTAAACCTGAATCAGTAAAAAAAAAAAAAATAGGTATGTGTTGCTTGTTCCAGCAGAACACTGAACTTTTCTTTAATTAATCTTCTAAATCTTTGAGGGCAGATAACTCGGACTTCTGTATTATTGCCCACGACAGACGTGCTCAACTCAGAGGATGAGATTATTAACTGTGTGTCTTGATTAGCACAGATACATTCTGCTGTAATTACAAATGTTAATTAAAATTCTAAATATCTACATATTGTTTTAAGACTTGATTTTATAAGTCATTGCTTGTTAAAGCTTTTGCAAACAGAACTGAACATAATGTGTGATGTGTATTTGATGTAACTACAACTGGTAGACAACTATAACTATAGTTAGTATGAGAAACAAGTTAAAGATGTTATGAATTAACTTACCATTGTTAATCATTCCAGACATCCCAGCATCATCTGTCAGAGTTCTTCAAATGTTCACATGTAACACACATCTTAAAAATTAATATCTCGCTTTTCTCAGTTCTCTTACTTTTTTCTTTCTCAGTTTTTTATTTTTTTTTTTTTTTTTAACTGGAAAGGTGCTGACCTCAAATATTTAAGGTCATTGAGAAAGGAAGCCACCATGTGGGCTTGTGGATTAAAGTAAGAAATAAATTTAAAATTCCTTCCATAGCCTGCCTGTTTTTCAAACTGGACTTCTCCTTAGTGTGTCCTGTAACTGAAACACTGGGTCTGCTGTAGGAAGAGTTCCAGTCAGGCTATCACTGAGGTCAAGTTTGTGTTGAAATGCTTTTATCATTGCCATGAAAAACATACATTAAAAATGCCATGAGGCCATAACAGTAAAGCACAGCCTCGATTTATGACTGGACTAAACAAAAAGCAGCAGTCAGAGGGAGAGGAAATAGGTCAGAACTTATAAAATACAAATCTTTTTAACCCCTTCACACTAGATTAATTTCTAAACATTCCCCCACACACTCCAAATCTCTTTTCACTATTATAGTATATTTTGATAGCTGCGGTGATTTAGAAAGATTAATGTTTAAAAGATGATTAAATATATTTATAATTATTAAACTCTATTTTTTTTTTTTTTTTTTTTTATATGTAAAACATCATAACTTCAGCAATGTATTTTTATTCTTTTCTGTTAAAAATTGAATATAAAAAAAATCTCATATTACAGGTGTAAGTGTATTAACTTTTTAAATTATCTTTCTTCCATCCTTCACTCCGTGTAAATGGTTCAGAATTGCAGATGTTTAAGTAATAGGTGGGGTTTAAGTGGGTAAGGGTAAATTTGATATGCTTTTGCTAAAGAATTGATTTAGCATGCCTGTAATGAACTTTTCAAGATGGTTTACATAATTGTTTTTCATCTTCATTCATTCATTTATTTCATTAACCATTTTGTTTAAAGTTCGTCCGTCCATTCGTCTGTCTTTGTTTTAACATTTCCTGTATTTTTCTTCACAGTTGCTGATACAGTTTAGACTTCTGATTCATTGCTGCAGCTTGACACAAAACAGGTAAGAGACATAAAAAACTTTAATATGTCAGATGTATGACAGATGTATTTATGAAAAATAAAATATAGAAAGAGAAAATTTGGTCCATCTCCCTTAAATCGACAGAATAAATTTTATTGTCATTTTTACGACATTTCGAATCGACCGATATCCGACATTGGCATTTACTAGCAGCAGATCTCAGATTTAAGCTTTTACAAATTTATTTGGCAATTCTCTGCGATAATAACAATGGAACTCAAGAGATGGAAAAGCAACTTTTAACCTTTGCTACACTGACACATACATCATGTACTGTATGGATGGAATAATACACAACAAGTTACTAGTTACAGCAGCCTGCATGCAAAACCATTCATATTGAATATTTGTTAGTGTCCGAGACAAGTAATGAGATTGGTTTTAAAATAGTAACTAGAACAGTTCTCTTAGTGTCCGTCCTTCTCTTTTCACTCTGCTGGATATTGTCTTTTCTGCTTGAACCCTGCAACTGATTTATCAAAGATATCAGCATACAGCTTCCTGTCTGTGTAAAAGATGTTTGCTGTGACCAGTAAGAACAATCTGTGCTGTGATTGCAGATTTCTCCAGTCGTTTCATCTATGTGTTTGTATCTGTGTTTGCGTATAAGTTTAAAATGTAAATGAAATGCAACAATTCACTTAACTCTTTAAAAAAAAAATTCAAATCAAATTTTAAAAAAATTAAAAATTAAAAAAAAAAAACAACAACAAAGAAATGAAAAATTAAATAATAATAATAACTGTAATAGATTTCTGAAAACATGAGCATCAAGATAAACTTTTGAAACCAATAAAAATATGAATACCATTTATTTTCTTCTTTTTTTCTCAGAGATTGCAATGAAAAGCACTTAAAATTTTATTATTCTTAAAAACTATTTCATTGCTTCACAATTTTTTTTTTTTTTTTTTTAATCAAAATGTGAAATCTCTGAGGAATGCTTTCACATGCTGTTGATAGAAAATAGTTGAAAGACATTTATGGCGTGTGTGTAATATTTAAATGTTTCACATCAAAGTATGTTTCTCAAATATCAAATATTTTTTTTACTTTTAACTCTTTCCCTTGGTGGAGCCGCGTGTGTTTTTATTGTTTTTAAATTGATCATAAACACAAGTTAATGATATGCACTTCAAATTATGACTGTACAGAGATCAGTTCTGTGACTTGATCATATAAATTATCAGCTTATATCATCTGTGGAACCACAATTTATTTTTTCTGTCATCATCATCATCATCATCATCATCATCATCATCATCATCATCATCCAGTGTGTGTAATGTTAAAAAATTATACTTCATTCTTTAAATTATATAATTTTGATGTGTGTGTGTATGTGTGCATATATATATATATATATATATATATATATATATATATATATATATATATATATTCAGCCGCTGTTACTTTTTTCAGTGTTTTTATTTATTTATTTATTTATTTATTTATTTATTTATTTTTGTTTAATAGTTGGTCAGAGTTTATTGTTGTTGTTACATTATTTTAAGAAGTAATTATGTAAATACATTTATGTTTTTTTTTAATTAGCCAAGTGAGAAAAGCTTAACAAATATTTAGAATTTCTGACATAAAGATGTTTTTCAGTGAAGAGTGAGAAACAAGTTCATTAGCTGTGTAACTCTGTGACCACATCACAATGCTGATGTTAAAGCTGGCAAAGGGTGTTACACTGTTACGCAATAGGTGTATGTTTTAATGAATTTCAGTGCTAACACAATGCAGATATTGTTGCATAACACTTATACCCAAGTTTTAACCAGACACCAGGGAGGTGGTGGGGGTGGGTGGGTGGCTGGATTGTTTTTGTTTCAGCGGGACAAATAACATGGGAGATTATTGGGTGGTTATGCAACCAGACAGAAGATTAAAATGACATGGAAATAGTTTTCATTAAGGCCATCACACTGGACAAAGGATTGTGGAGAAGTGTAAATTATAACATTCAGAGGGCTCGCGTTTAAATTAAAGAGCTGGGGATGCTGTCAAATTAATTCTCATATATTATGTCATATATGAACTGTGGCTATTGTGTTACTATTGAACTTGGGGAAAAATTATTAAAAGTCTCATTATTGTATCTTTTCATATTATCACGTTACTCAAATTAGGCTGGCGACAGATTTTAAATTTCAGTTTCTGTTTGTTAATAAGAAAAAAAATACTATTAAATCTTTTGCTCGTTTCCAGTCAGTTAATTTACAGTTATTTTAAAATAATACTGATAGTTTGGTAATTTAGTTTTTTTGTTTGTTTTGAAGGGATTTTTTTTAATCATTATTTATATTCAGTTATTTAAGAATATTTATGCACACACACACACACACACACACACACATTTATATATATATATATATATATATATTCAGTTAATCTGGAACCAGTGTCATTTTTATCAAGCTCTGTTTAAAAAGTTCAGGAAATACTAAAACTGCTTTGTTTTTGACAGTTGTCTTCTAATTTTTATTTTAAAAATTATTTTATAGTTTTTTAATTACACTTCTGTCTCACTAGTTTAAAATGTATTTAACTCTTTATACATTGTGATTTTTGTAAACCATTTCATTAACTGGCTTGTTTTTATGTCTCATTAACACCTTGTAACACATCAGAGTAGTTCTTTGTATCACCAATCTAGGTTCTGGGATAGACTAATTCTTTCCTAGTATCAAACTTGATGGTATGTGCTGTTCAGTTGTTCATTTGCTCCTATCATCAGAAGGACTAAGAAAAAACATGACAATACTGAGATAAACATTGAGTTAAACTGATACAAGATAATCTCTCTCTCTCTCTCTGTATGTTTGTGTCAAAACACACAGAGCACATACATGGTAATGGAAAATTTGGTTTACAAAACCTATTATTTTTCATGTGTGTGTATATGAACACACACACACACACACACACACACACACACACACACACACACACACACTCAAGGAATAATTATATAATTAAAATATATATATATATATGGTGTTTTTTTTACCTTTTTATTTATAATTATAGTCCTTCAAATATATCTACACATACTCTTGTTAAAGATGATGGGATATTGTACTGTAAAAGAAACTACTTTACTGGGTTATTAATTTAAATAATGAAAACAGTCAGATATTAAGTTAGTTGTTTTTTAAAACACAGTCTGAACAACACATTAGAGCAGCACGGAGAAATCATCTTGACAGATGCAGTGACGTATTCAAATATTCTTTACACCGAATCACACGGAAAATAAATTTTCTTTATTCATCTCACTTAATCAGTTTAATTTATTTTTTAAAAAGGAATTTTTTATTATTATTAAAAAAAAAAAGATAAAAGAATAAAATAAAAAGATAAAAAAAAGTTAATAAAAACTAAATCTAGTAATAACTTGTCATGCAGTCTGACTGATCAGTGTTGACAGGTGCTCAATTTGTTATTGATTTTGTGGAAATGTCAATTATTTTTAATGATTTACAATGCTATTTTCAAAGTAGAGACATGCATGAAGAATTCTTTTGTTTGAACAGTTGATAATCAATGTTAAAGTACTGTCTGACTCGCACTATGGCCAGCTGCATTTTAATTATAAATATACAAACACGGACTGAGCCCACTTTGACAACATGCACTATAAACAAAACGGATATCAAATATTTTCCGTTATCTTTGCACAAATTAGATTTGTTATCAGCTTTTTCAAATTATTATTAATTTTTTAATTTTTTTTTATTATCTTTATTTATTTATCGATTGATTTATTTATTTATTTAATTATTTATTTATTTTATTTATTTATTTATTTATTTATTTTTAGATTATTATTATTATTATTTATATTTATTTATTATTTTTTTTTTTGCTAAAATAATGGAATTTAAACAAACTGAAAAATAAAACTTATATCTGTATGTATATAGGTGGCAAAACCTCCCTTGGTCTTTCTTTCAAAATCCCACTTAACAAAATCCCAACTTTTGAACAGCATCATTGTGTAGAATCCCATCCTTTGAGATTCAGGTAGGGTGACATTACAGTAACCAATCACAAAAATAAATAAACTGCAGTAATTAAACCTGCATTTTACATCCAGTTCCACGAGATTTCATTAACAATCAACTTCAAATCTGAACTAAAAGTTTACACCTATAGGTTCATACAGCTCTTGACAAACTGGACTAGGTAAAACTCACTATCAGACAAGAAAAATTACTCTTCAGAAAAAGAAACCACCTTTCCTCTGTGGCTTCAGCCTTGATGAAGACTGGAACACCATTGTTGGTCACAACAACAACAATCACAACAACCAATTTCTGATTTTCATGGCAGGTTGACTGAGTTTGCTTCTGATGATGGATGCTCTTGAACACCTGTAGACACCTGATTTATCGATAGGACTTTTTCATCTCTGCATCAAAATGTATTTCTCAGTATTCTGAGTAGTAGATGTATGTTATCCATGCACCTTTCAGACAATCTGCTGTCAGTTGTGTTTTTCACATGAATTATGTAACATTCAAAATTTCATGGTAAATTTTACTCTGTAAATGTATTACTAGAACTTGTGACACTTAGTTAGAATTAGCTGTCATACATTAAATTTTAAATGGAAAATTCTATTCTATACAGCAGTTTAATTTTGTTAAGTGAGATTTGCCCTGTACTCCACATACACATACATACAGACTGACATACTGATCCCTATATACAAATATTCACATAGTCATTTCATTGACTTTATATGTCACATGACATCAGCACCACATATGAATTTGACATTGGGTATTACAGAAAACTGCTGCAAAGTGTGTAACATGAAAGGTACTCCATAATAAAAAGACATTAAAAAGGTGTGCAACAAGGTAAGATGAGATATTACAGTTGGTTAATAACCAGAGTTAAACTTCACCCTGCTTTGTTGTCATTGTCTGATAATATATTCATTACTCTATCATTTAGACTAATTGATTCTCAACTGCCATGTTTTCATTGTAAATGTTTTTACAGGTATTAATAATTTGATACAGCAAGTTGTATTGTGCTTGCCATTATATCGACCATTGCTTTTTGTTTACGGATCACCGATTTCAAGAAGACCAATAAAAAATGGAAATAGATGAATAGGATTTTGACTCTTTGTAAAAAGTTTAACTCCATTAGCAGCTGTGCTTGTCCTCACCATTCTGGGTGGATTGAATGCTTCCCAGATACTCAATCGATTAATTCAAATACCCAGCAAGAATAGCTCAACGCACAACGGAAGGAAAGTTTCTCACAATTCAAACTTAGCTTATTAAGTTTAATCTGGACTGTTGAATGAGCAAAAAGCTGGCGTTGTCTTTGTAAGAGGTTTTAAAAAAAACAGCTTCAGCACGTCAAGCCCATACACACTTGTACGTTTCAGTCTTAATACAGCTGGATTAACATGGGTAAAGAAATTAAATACATACTGAGCCCGTTTTAATATTTCTTTTGTTGCTTGTTTCAATATGACCAAGTGTGGTGAATGTAAATAAGCATTTTATTAACACTTGTGCATTAACAGTGCATTAGCCTCCTTAGATGTAATTTTTTTTTTTCCTTTTTCTTTTTTAAAGAAAAAAATAAACTCTTTTCTGGTATTCATATGCTTTTGGTAATAAAAAAGAAAAAAAATTGCAATATGAATTTTTATGAACTTGCTTCCCCAGAAGAGAAGATATTTTTTTTGTTTTGTATTGGACGGGTGTGTATGTAATCTGCATTTAAATTGTTGTGTGTGTGTGTGTTGTGCATATGCATGCTTGAACATACACACATACACTTTGACACCAGCATTAAAGCCTTTATTGTGGGTTTCATAGCTGGAAAAGTGTTGACATACTGATAACAGTTTCTTGTATGATTTGAATTCATATCTTTTTTTCTATTTTTTATTTCTTTATTATTATTATTATTACTTTTTTTTTCCCCCTTTCTGGCTGCCTTGTCTTAAAACTTAGTATTTGTCAACTGAGTAAGCACAGGTATGAGGGGTCAGTTGTTATGTTTAATTTTCTTTTCAAAAATCACAAAGCACATTTTTAATTTCTTACTGCAGGTAAGTGTGAAACTACTAAAGAGTTAACTATTCAAAACTAATGTTTATTTATATTCAAACTGTTCAACGGTAAAATTACTATACAAACTGTTTACATCTAAAGTTTATCAATAGTGAAATGGTGTAAAATGGTTTTTTTACTGAAGACACCTAACTGGATTTAAAACTAGTTTTAATAACGACACAAACTTGTTGAAGACTTAAATTTACAAAAGACACGGAGAGTTAAATCTTGTTTTTAAGAAGAACACAGGATTAGGTTACAGAGATTGGTAACTAATTTGTACATGAACAAACTTGGCATGGCATCACTTGTTTCACTTGGTAGCCTGCCAGCGTCACACAGTCTGTGATACTGATACTACGTTTACACAGTATGTAAAATATATACACACACACCAATACCATCTTCACTTACATAAAAAATCTCTCAGAAAAGACGACCTTCTGAGATATTTCAAACTTGCCAAATGTTGTTTGTTATTTTAAAGCTGTGTTTCAGCCTGTGCGTAGTTGAGGTGATTAATTTTGAAGTATTTCACGTGGCCTAAAAACACTGCTATTGAGCAGTCTGCATTTTACTTTCACATATGTTTTTATTTACATGTGAAAATTACTTCCACAGGGATTTGTTTTCATTTGTTCTCTGCTTTTTTTTTTCTTTCTTATATTATTTATTTCTTCTTCATATTTTTTTATTTTTTATTTATTTTTTTCCAACAGGCATATTTGTTATCTTTTCATTTTTTATTTTTTGTTGCAAATATGAAAATTGTTTTGGCAAGTTCAAAAGTTTCTTTTGCTTCTTCTGTGTTCTTGCAAATTAGTTACAGATTTTTACTACATCCCTTCAAACAGAGAAGCTCAGTGAAATAATAAAAATAATAAATAAATTAATAAATCTTATTTCATTTTTTTTTTTCTTTCTCCCGAAATGTTTATTTATACACAACAGAAACATATATTATGATTCATAAAGAACAGAAAAAAAGAGAAATAATAATTTTGTATGTAATTTAATATGTATTTTGATGTGTGTTTCAATTGATTGCGTGTGTTGATAATAAAGAATATTAAAAAAGTTGTAAAGTTACCATTGACTACAGCATGTACTGTTAGTTGATATTTTAAAACACGCTTTTGGCAACATTAGTTACATCATTTTCAACCTGGAAATTTAGCTTTAAACTTTGTTATGTAAACCATATAATCAAGAAACCAAAACTGATCTTGAAAGTCTCTTTTCTTTTCTGTTTGCCAGATTTCTCAGTTTTCCACTTAAATATCTGAAAACACTTTGAAATTTAAAAACCATATCAACTGTGGTGACCAAGAAATTAAACCATTGTTGACTGATTTTGATCATGTACATGTTTGCTCCCTTCCTGTTGAATAATAATCTGTTTTAAATTCTTATTTGTTTTGTACCTAACACACATTTATATACTTGTGTTTTGAAACTGTGAATAACAGAAAGTTCATAAGTACTTTGCAAAAATATAGAAATGAATTGAAACAAATTAAAATGCAAAATATTTTATATAATATATGTTATTATTTTTTGCAGTAAAAATTGATATAACAAAACAAGAAAACTTTGGCTATTACAAACAACAGTTGATTTTAAATTTACTTCCTTATTTATTTATTTATTTATTTATTTATTTATTTATTTTCTTCAGTTCTTTCTATTACAGTAAAGACTAATGTGCATTACAAGAATCACACCTGAAAAATCCCTCTTTTATTTTCTACATGGCTTTATTTTAAAAGTTGGATGTGGTTGTAGTTTTCCATTGTTTATTTTCATTGTTCATTTTTTTTCATGGTTTCTGAGTCAAAGATGTGATTCATACCATGAAAAATATATATATATATATGTGAGACTGATAGATATTCTAAGAAATCTTAAATAAAATTTGACAGTTTAGGCTTTGTATTTATTAGTGAAATGACATTTGATAAATGTAAGAATGAAGAGAAATACTGGGAGAAAATAATGCTGTTAGCTTGATGTCGTATTAAATAAAAGTATTTTTAATTATTAACATATTGTGTATTACTGGTCCCGCCTTGGTTAAATGATTTATCTGTTTATTGTATAGTGGAAACAATTGTGTTTATTCATAGCTCACTTACTAATGTGTGTTTATTATTTTGAACTGTAATGATCAGGTTCAGTTGGAAATAATATGATGATGTGTGAATTCTGTCTGAGTAAAACATAGGAATTATTGTGTTCATTCTGCAACCATTCAGTTAATGCTAAAATTGGGTGATCATACTGATTTAATTCTAAACTGGGTGATCATACAGTTAGCTCTAAACTGGGTGATCTTACTGTTATCTCTAAACTGGGTGATCTTACTGTTTGTTTTAAATTTGGTTATCAAACTATTAACTGTAAATTGGGCAATCATACTATTGTTAACTTTAAATCATACATAATTTTAGATGTTACCACTTCAGACTGTAGCTATCAGGTCAGCTTGCTGTGTTCAGCTAGCAGAGCTGTTTTATGACAGAATTAATGGAAATTTTAAAATAAAATATTGTCTGTTAAAATAATATGACACACGTGAATGTTTTTATGACCATTAGTTATTGTTTTCAATGGCTCATTAAACATTCACTGCAATTTAAGGTATGCCCTTAGATGTAGTTTGCTGCTAAAATTGTTTGGTGCCCTCGTGAAGATGGTGCAATTTACACACAGATAAAGACAAATGGTGTACTTTGGAAGATGGAGATAAATGGTTTGTGTTTTGATGGGTACAATTTTGTTTGATGATAAAGATCAATAATGTAATTTTAAAGGTGAAAGTTAGAGAGAAAATAAATATCAAAGAGTGCTGTTTTTTTTTTTTTTTTTTTTTTTTTTTTTTTTTTCATAAGATTTGTTTTAGATAAAATACATAAAACAATGACTTTATATCTGATCTACTGGTTCATTCATTCTCATGGGAAGGTTTTGACATAATAGTATTCACAGCAAGGTTTCCTCATACCAACTTAGAAGAACTTGAGTTGTCTGCCCATGATGGTATTTGAATTTTAGAAGAGTTAGTTAGAACTGGAAAAGCCATTGTAACATCAGCCCTTTAGGTGAGAGCCATAAACATCAGTGTATTTAACATCAGTGGTTCACTTTATATAACAATACTTTTTATCACTCTGTAGTGACAGGACAACCAAATGTATTAATTAGTACATTTGATATAGAATCATCTATGATACATTTTTGTTTTAATGATTTATAGGATGTCAGTTTGGCCATGATAAAATCTTTAAAAAATACACAAATTTGAAAGAATCTTTAAGAAAAAACTTTAAACTGTCTGTTCTGTTGAAGTGAAGACAAATGACAGTGTATCAGTGATCATCATGTTTTAGATGATTGCCATAGAACTAGCCTAGCTTATCACTGCAGTGTTGACTAAACACATTACAGTGTTAAAACACTCACGATGCTGTTACTGGCAAGATATCTTGATAACAGCAGCCATCATAGGTCATTTTTATTCTTATTTTTTATTTTATTTTATTTATTTACTTATTTATTTATTTATTTATTATTATTTTGTGTTTTATTTTATTTTATTTTATTTTATTTTATTTTTTATTTTATTTATTTTATTATTATTATTATTATTATTATTATTATTATTTTGTATTTTATTTTATTTATTTATTTATTTATTTATTTATTTATTTATTTATTTATTTATTTATTTATTTATTTTAGTTTATTTTATTATTTTATTTTGGGTTATATACTGATGTGATGGTAACAAAATAGTGTAAGGTGTTGTGAAATAATACTCTCTCATTCATTCTCTGAGCCATGTTGTTTGATGTAAAGAAGTAACAGATATTACCAGTGTTAAACACTTAAAGCTTTGGCCTTAGATGACAGTCATGTGTGACAGAATCAGGTTACATTTACAGTTAAAGACATTAATACTTTCATACCTGTATTGCATTTCAGCTCTGTTGTACGAGTGACATCAAATAAAACACACTTGTAGAAATTCAAGTTTGAAATATCAGAGAAAAAAAAAAAAAAAAGAAGAAAAAAAAAAACTTTTGACAACAAATTATTGCTATATAAATATTATCTTACTTTTACACTATAATCCAGATGTTGAGATCACAGATTAAGAAAAAAAAATAAATACAAATATGAAATAAAATGTTGTCACTTTGTCAGATTAATGGCTTGACAACAAAATGTTTCTGTTTTGTTTCTTCTTTTTTTCCTAACAGTGAAAGATGAAACGATAAACTGTATAAAAGATTACTTGAGAAAAAAACACAACATTATTGTTCAGTTAATAGAAATTTCACAGAGATTCTGATCACTTTAACTCGTCAGTTGTATTGAAACAGCCAGCCAGATAACATCAGGGTGGCCATACTGGATTACTACTCGTTCAGCTCATACAATTGTTTAGTAAGCAATACTCCAGACACCCCTTTCCCAGCAAACCAATGTCAACACCTTCATGTTATCCTCAAGGCACAGGCAAAGTATGGAGAAGTATAAAGTGTTTTATGATGAAAAAAATAAGTGTTTTAGGTAGAAATTACATCTGTTGTTACGTACCTACTCAACGTCTTCTGTGACTGATAGCATCAGCATCATTGTTACAATATTATTACTTCTGTCACTCTTACTACTACAACTACTACTTCTACTATCTACTACTACTATTATTATTACTACAGATACAACTGTTACTACTACTACTACTACTACTACTAAAGCTACTACTTCTAGTACTGCTACTATTATTACTACTTCTACTGTTATCATTATTACTACTACTACTATTACTAAAGTAACTATTACTAGTACTGATACTGCTATTACAACAACTACTACTACTGTTACTCCTACTCCTGTTATTACCACTATTACAGCAACAACAACTACTACTACCACTGCTACTATTACTATTGTCTCTAATATAGGTACTACTAATAATGCCACAGCTAATATTAGAAAGTAAATAATTTTCTAAAATTACTTTTTATTATTTCCTTACAATGTTCAGTCTTTGCCATAGTTACCTCCTACTCTGTTAAATGTAAATGAAACTTAATAAGACATTTATATGCACTTCAGACTTTTAACTATTACAAGTAGTAATTTAATTAAATTATTCATGTTACTTAAATAGTTTAATTTGCTGATAAATAATTTCAGTTTGAAAACAAAACAAAAAAATATTGGATATAAATCATCTTGACAGTGTTAATTCTGTTTGTGTACATTTCAGTTTACTGATTATTTTCTAAAAGAAAAACTGTTTGAGCTGTGTAATAGAGATACAGTGTAACAATCCATCTTGTTTGTCACTGAGGAACTTGAAACAAATGTTGAGCATTTTCCAGCTTATTCCTGTAATGAGTGTAAGACAGTTTGACATCTGTTTTAGTAGCTCAGTTGTTACACAAGTTAAAACTACACTGTATGTCAGGTCACAATTTTTTTTTTTAAACTATTCTAACTTACAGAGTCAAAACCATGTTACAGGTACACCAAGTACAGCATCAGTTCACAGTCCTGTTCAGACTATAGTGTCAGTTCACAAACCATATTACAACTATACCAACATGCACCATCAGTTTACAGTCCATTGTTAAGTCTGTATCAACTACAGTGTAAGTTCATAATCATGTTAAAACAGAACAAACATACTGCATTCCTTCACAATCATGTGAAAACTACAACAACGTCACCTCAAATCTACATCATTTTACAGCCAATATCTGTGCTAAAACAGCAGCAGAGTTCACTCTTGTTAAAACTGCATCAAGATAGTGTCAGTCATTTATTAACATTAACCTCTCTCCACAGACACATCCTTCATTAGGATATAATATTATTTATCTGTTCAGAGAAAACAAGGACGTGACTAATATTAAAACTACATCAGAATATTCCACAGTCTTCTTCAAAAGACAGATGCAGAAGAGTCTGACTGATTTAGTTAAGAGATGTAGTTCATCACAGTTTATTTCTTACACTGGACTGCATGCTATTACCTTCCAGTATTCAACTAATAGTAACCAAAGACTGAGGTATGTACTATCCTGTAAAGGATATTTTGCTGCTAATTAAAGATTTAGAGCAGCGCAGTTTCCTGTCAAAGGTGTATATCAGAAATAGTGAAGGTTTGATACACAATAGCCAGTGATGGAGAATTAGTCACAGTGCTCCAGTAATGTCATAAGCAATGTACTGCGTCATTCCCCAGTACACACTCAAACAGCAGCAAACTAAACCATCTTGCAGAATGAGTCTAATTATTTCTTTACATAAGAAGAAAATACAGCTAACAGATTGTTGGCATCTCGTGGAAACTAGTCTTAAGTAGGTAATCAGAGGACACTCTGTATCACTGGAGAAAAAACAATCAAAATTCCATCAAAATACAACAATAATTATTTAAAAAAAAAACAAAAATAAACTAAATAATACAGGTTAAGTATGTTTTGTTTGATACTAAATATTTAGAAGAAAAAAAAAAGAATGCTGAAAAGAATTACATTACAAAAATGCTGTTGATAGTTACATTAATAAGCGTTAACAATAATAGTAAGAAGAAGAAAGAAAGATAGAAAGAAAAAGAAAACCTATTAAATATAAGGAATCTGACCATGTAATACCCACCCTAGTTCTGCTCCTGTTTTATATTTTTACATACCAGTGTCTACATTTTTTTCATATTCGTCTGTTAAGTAATTCTTGAAAAGAATGTATGTAGGTGATGTTTTTATGGAATAATCCTATCTACTATTATTAGAAGTTGTAATTGATTAAAAGCTTTGGCTAATTTGTTTTGAAGTAAGTCAGTGAGCTGTCATCTTGTTAGTGTTTGATGTTTGTAGATAGTCTGAGACTTTTTAATTTTAAAGTGTAACTTCAGTGAAATAGTCGAAATGTATTGAAAATTAGGTCTTTGCCATCCAGATTTTTTTTTTAATACAACAACAACAATGAAAGTGACATCTACACTGTTCTATAGTTGTCATATTTTTTTTACTAGTGATTGTAAGTCATTTAAATAAAATGACTTGAAAGAACAAAGAATTTTCAGATGATTCATTTGGATGTACAGATTAAAATATCTTGGCATCTACACTTTTCTGTAGTTGTCATATTTTGTTGTTAGTGATCGTAGGTTATTTAAATAAAATAACTTGTACGCATAAAGAGTTTTCAAGATGATTCATTTGGAAGGCAAAATTACACTTCATTCTCTGTTTCTATAACACTTTTAATCATTTCCTTCTACAACATATTTTAAGTCATCACTCATTTTCTAAAATATTTTTATAGGTTATGGTGTTTAGTTTTTAAATATAATTTATCAGCATTTGAAACCTGTTATCTATAACTATTGTTAAAAATCTTTGCAACAGGACTTGAAATTAAATCATTTTTAAAACCGTTTTAAAGACATATTATGTTGCTAATGATTTTACTTCAGAATAACTTTGTGGATGGAAGTCAGTAGTTTAAATGAACGTGATGACAGTACATTACATTAATTTAACTAGAGAACAAAGTTTGACCAATTCACACTGACACTGTTCACATTTAATGCTTTGATTTAGTACTCTTAAAACTGTCAGCCCAGCAAACAACACAGAACACTCGTACAAAAACAAATCCATAAAATTATAGTAAAAAGTTAAATGCTTAATGAATTTGTGTTTGTTATGGTAACAGGGTGATTCATGTCTTACAGTTTAACTGGTTTCCGGTGATTTACAAATCTAAATGTGTGTGTGCTTGCGTGTTTAAATGTATGTTTATATGTTTATTTGTGCATTTCTGCTTGTTTGTATTTTTACGTAAGCTTGTGTACAGTTTATTACTTAATTATATATTGTTGTTTTATTTATTTTCGCTGAAGCAGTAGAATAATCTTAATTATCTGATAAAAGATTATTATTGACAAATCTATGATTTTAGATTTTTTTCATTTACATAAGAAAACAAAGAAGATTCACCAATCTTCCCCATCCACAAAAACTCCAACATAGATGACTAAAATTATAACAGCAACAACAACAATAATAGTAACAACAACCATAACAACCACAACAACAACAGTAACAACAACCACAACCACAATAATAACAAATAAATAAATAGAAAAAAAAAATGTAACTGATTTTTGCTAAAATCCTTTTACTTCTTTATTTTCCACCGTAATTCTGAGTCCAGACTAAACCTCACCTGTATACAACATCATCACAATTTAGCAGTCTGTGTCAACCTGGTATTAAAGATAAAAAAAAAAAAAAGAAGAAGAAGAAAGAAAGAAATTAAATGTCTTTAAATATCTGCTATTGACTGGATTAAATGTGCAGCTAAGTTTATCGATCTGCAATATAATACTTCTAATTATTCCGTCTGTCTGTCAAAAAAGTGAAAACAACCTTAATTACCATGTCTCGACCGATGGAAAGGGAAAAAAAATTAATAAATAAATATAAATTTAATTAAAAGTAAAAATATTACCAAAACTGGACTAAATTTTTTATTATTCTTTTTTTTAAAAATAAAAATATGTTGGAATTTATTTTATTTTATTTTATTTTATTTTATTTTATTTTATTTTGTTTTATTTTATTTTATTTTATTTATTTGTTGTATTTTGCTATAGCCACAAGAGCAATGCTTGAGATATAAGAAATACCAGGATTAGTCCTCTTTAGGACAGCTACTGTGTTATTCCATTCCAGCTGATATTCTTCAGTTGGTTTTATTAAAGCCTTTCATTTGTGTTTTACCATCTATGGGTAGGTTCATTAAACTATTTGTTACTGCTACTTATTTTCACTGAGTGGCCTTGTTTTTATCTTCTTTGTATCTTTATTTGTAATTTTCATTTTTCAAAATAATATAGTTTTTGTTGTTGTTGTTGTTGTTGTTGTTGTAGACTACTCATTCACTGAAGTGTATTAAGTTCATTCAGCTGTAATGAATAAAACAGTAGATGTTTGTTTTGTGTGTAGTGCTATCCAGACACAGCTAATGCACACTAACACAGGAGAAATTCTCCGACATCAATAAATCTAATTGTCAAAGACAACTGACAATTATCAAAAGTGAAATGGATGGAAATGTCAGACGGACAGACAAGACGGAAATTTATTTTTAGTTGTCACACTTATTAGTCAGCAATAAAGTTTAATAGTTTTTATTTTATATTATTACTTTTTATTTTTACTTTTTAAATGTCTCAATATTTATATAAAAAACAAAATGGAAATGGACTTTTTTTTTTTCTCTGTTTAAATATTTAGATATTTATTTATATAAAAAAAAAATGGAAGTGGAAAATTATTTTTGTGAAAAGGAATGTTATTGACCGTCATTAAATTTTATTGTAAAACAAATACTATAATAACTTTTACAAACAATAGTAACATATTTCTGTAGACACCAAATAATGTGAGTGTCACATTTTGTAAAAAAATTATTTTTATCTTATTTTAAGATTAACATACATTAAAAAAAAAAAAAAAAAAAAATACCAGATGATTTTTATTTTCATTTCATTCATATTTTCTGTATATCAGAGTACAGCACATTTATTAGCGGAAGAGATATCTTCATTCATCTGTTCATTTTTCTGTTGAGTATTTGTTTTGTTACTTTAAACTTGTTATCTTACCTGTGTAGCCAGTCAGTTGTAGTACAGGTAAGACTTCACACCTGACAAATAAAAACAGATATGTAGTTTACAACCTCTCCCAGGTAACTACAGCATGCCCCCCACAGTTGTCATACTGACTCCTTTTTTTATGACATTTTTTTCTTGGAGAGCAGAATTAATTTTACATGTTATTTGTAGTTACACTGACTTAATGTTTTATTTATTCATTGGTGCCTCTTTTTTTTTTTTTTTTTTAAATAGACTGCAATTGCAGAATTGTTGTGTGGGAGTGAAAGCGAAGTAAAATAACTTTTCTTAATATTTTTATAGTGTATTAAACTTTATAGAGTTAAAAGATTAATACTGTAATATATATATTATTTTTTATTTTTTTTATTTTAAATGATAATGATGCATCCCCAAGGGATGTGCCTTGCTGTCTGTTAAGGTGTACATGACAAAAGATTGGATCTGAAATAATAAATAGATGGAAAGGCAGTGGTGGTGTCTTCTCGTATCACATTAATTAATGACCAGTAATACTGTAGTTTATCGCAGAGTTATTTTAAATACCTACTCGTACATTATTCTTTAATAAGCCTGCTAGTTGCATATTGGACAGAGACAGAAAAACAAAACAAAAACACCACAACAACACTGGCTTAGGTACGATAGGAAAAAATAAAGCCCAGCTAATCAGTTAATATATTTCTTATCCCATTTAATTAACTAATAAATTATAATTATTATTTATTTAGTTGAAAGCCTCAGTAAAAGAAATATGGTTTTGTAATGATCAATTAGATTTCCCAACAGTAATAACCATTCCCATGCAAACAACATTATGAAAAAAACAACCCTCAGCTAACAGCATATTTTTTGGTTCCTGTAAAATATTAAATTACAAAATGTTTAAGTCACATCATTAATTGAATGGATGATATAAAAACTAAACCTGAAATTCAATACTCAAGTTAAAAGATGGAACTGAGAATAAAAATGAAATATGAAATTCTGAAATCAGTCAAGCGTGTAACCTTTACGCTTCATTTCATAACCACAACTTGATAATAGACGAATCCTTTGTATCATATTAATTACAACAACACAAAAAAGTTATTTTTTCTGTAAAGAAGTAAGGCAGAGAATAAATAGATTCTAAATTTCATTATTCTTTTTTTCCGTTTCTTTTTTTCGTTTCTTTTTTTCGAACTCTCATTGACTGCAAAGCACTTGATGGTTGTCTGATAAAACTGTTGTAAAAAGTGTAATACAATTAAGCTGATTGAATTTTTAAAAACCATTCAGAAAAAAGAAAAAAAGAAATACAAGTGAAAAAAACAAAAGAAAAAAAAAGAATGAAGATGAGACAGAGATTAAGAATGAAACGGAATCAATGGGGTTTACATTGGATGGGCAGTGTTTGATTGATAGCGTTACGAATTTAAGACTCTCTCTACCTCTGTCCAGCTTTATGAATATCAATATTGGTAGCTTCTTCTTCAGGACAATCTGCATGCAATTGATGTAAAGTCCGATCAGCTTTATGTCAGATTGGGTATGTGGGGGTCATCCCGAGTTTATGTCAGATGTTATAGTGATGTATGAAAACTTCATTGCACTGCCTGTCTCACGATGGTTTCCGTTCCCAAGCAACCACCGTTTAAATTTGCATTATGTACAGTTGTGTTGAAGGGATTGTGTTAGGCTTTAAGGCAAATCGCCTTTGATAATTTTTATACTCAAATATTTATTGAAATTTGTCCAGAGTTTTGATGGCAAATCAATGAATTTCTCGCAATAAGATAAGAGTGCCGAGCAAAATGTTCAAATTATGTTTGGCCACACAAACACTGCATACAAATGGCCTGAGTTTTTGATTAGCTTTCAACTTGTGGAAAATATTTTCTTTAAAATGCTTGAAGCTATGTTTTCACCATGAAAGCCTGGATTGTGTGCAATACAGACTTGTTAAATGCTTTTATCTTATTAAGCTTTCTGTTTGTTTTCTATTGCTGTTTGTAGATTTATTTCATTTTCTTACACTGCTGAATATTTCTCTTTATCTTTTAATGTTATTTTTATTTTCTTTCCATCTGTTGTCCTCTGAAATTAAAAGGGCAGGAAATGAAATATATTTGTTTAGCAGTTATGTTTTAATGAATTAATGTACTTAACACAACAATATTTAAAAATTTATTTTATTTTTATTTTTCATTTGATAATTGATAAAAAGTTTCATTCAACTTTGATTTCAGTTTGTTTTCTTTTCTTTTCATTTTAATATCCAACTTTAACATTTTTTATTTTTTTTATTTTTTTATTTATTCAGCTTATAATTTGTATTTGAAATAAAAGCTATTTAGAATGTTTATAAACTTTTACAGATTATTTGAGCCCACATAAATATATAAATATCAGAGTCTGCATCACTGAAAAGTATCACCAATTCATAAATTAATTCATGCCTGACATCCAGATATTACTGTTGTTGTTGCTTTTAATAAATCCGCAATTTGTAAATTTAATGTAAATGACCATACTGCCCATCGTATTTACCTGGTCATTTGTTTTTGTTTTCACAAATTAGGGAAGAAAATTAATGTAATTACCTATAGATTAGTCTTGAACTTGGTACAAACACATGATGAGAAATGTAACATGTACAGTATTGATCAGCATGTTAAACACAGGTAGTTAATACAGTTGACACTAATAAGCACCACAGTGTCGTCACATCCATTAGTGAAATAAGTTTAATGTTGTTCAACTTTTAACCCAAGTCTTGCACACAACAATACTTATTTTTTTCCCAATCTATCCGCTCGTCTGCATCTCTTCCTGCTTTATTTTTAATTGAGAATTACTAACAAAAGCAGAAATGTTTAATCTGGTAAGAAGAACAGATATATTACTGATCTCTGCCACTCTTAATGGTCCTGTTCACTTTGTGGCTTTAAAACTGCACAACTTTATTATCCTGCTTTGTTAAATTTTCACTTAATTACAACAAGATGTTATTTTATTATTGTTGTTGTTATTATTATTACTATTATTATTATTATTATTATTTAATTTCATTTATTTATTAAAAGAAAAAGAAATGGCCATAATGAAAATTAAAAAAAAAAAAGAAATCAGTCATGTGTGTGAGAGAGAAAGAGCATCTCAAAAATTAAAAATTAAAAAAATTAAATCTTTCATTTTCACATTAACAACTTCTTTTTCCCTTTTTTCTTCTTTTTATTAATTATTATGTGTTTGAGAGAGAGAGAGAGAGAGAGAGAGAGAGAGAGAGAGAGAGAGAGAGCTATTTTGTTTATTCTGCTCTGTTAATGTGTACAGTTTTAAAAGGATCTTATAAACAACATAAAAAAAAAAATAGTATAAACTTTTAAAATGACAGGATGGGTTATTATTTCATTTATTTATTTATTTTTATTCTCTTTTCTGAATAGACAATTGTTACCAAAATTTCCAGCAGCACTGATTACTTAGTCATTACTTTTGTGTAATTACTGTGGTTGATGCCTGTCATGATAAACAGTAGAGTTGCATTGTTACGTGTTTGTGCAGTGTGTGAGTGTAAAAGTCTCTGCTTGTTTTTCAGTATAACAATGAGTGCTGCAGCCAAGATGGTGGCTGACTCGACTCAGTCTGATGTGAGTGCAGAACAGTGCGGCAGTTTGAGCAAAGAACCAGTGGACAACAGACCTGAACGAAGCCACGTGTCAAAGGTCAAACACAGAAAAACGTCTGATGGAAAGAAAAACAAGAAATTAAAAAAAAGTGCCAAAAAGGTTTGTGTGTAATGATGAAAGCGAGTCCAAAAGTAATAAATTAATGTTTGTTGCATCTGAATGTGTGTTTTAATATTAAAAGCTGAAATAAAGTTAACTTGGTAAATTTGATCAGAAACTAATAAATATTATCACTATATGTCACTTTATATGCATTAATTATAAATGTAATAATGTTTTGTTACTCTCTTCTTTCTTTTTTTTTTAATTTAAACTTATTGAACACAAAATGCAATAAAAAGTATAATAAAATGTTAAATAAATTTATTAATTTTTAATGACATTTCTCTTTCTTTTTTTTTGATATATATTAAATTTTTCATATACGGATTTGTTTACCACTTTGAAAAAGACAAATATACTTCACTTTTACATCCTGTTCATGTTATTTATTACCTATATCATTTTAGCTTTAATATTAAAAACACGTATTGAGATGTAACAAATGTTCATTTATTATCTTTGGGCTGATTTATTTGCATGCTAGCGTTTGTTGAGTACACCATCTGTTGAGTAGATTGAATATATTGTATATACAGGTTTGAAATAAAATCAATGCGGGAACAATAAATTTAAGTCCGGGATTGTTATGCCATGTGTTGTGTTCTTTCTCCGTGTTGCTGTCGGAGCAAATTTATCGATTTTGTCATTAAAATCTCTGTCAGATTTTACAACTAACTTCCATTTTAATATTGCACAGATGTGCAGTACGCAGTGTGGCCGAGTGCATTTCAAACATCTCATCCTGCGACGAATGTTTGTCAAACGCAGCAGATATGTAACACGTAGCACAAACAGTGGAAGGTTTGCATATTGTGTAATAGCAACTATGTAACTGTTACATAATTATAAAATAACAATTGTATAACTGTTACATAATGTAAAATAACATTGTATAATTGTTACATAATATAAATAACAATTGTATAATGGTTACATAATATGAAATAACGACTATATAACAGTTACATAATAAGAAGTAAAAACTCTTAAGTTACATAATATTAATACTTACATAACATTTGAATACCATGGTATAACAACTATATACGTTATATACCATGAAATAACACCTATATCATATATAATATATACATATGAAATACTGCTACGCAAGTTATATGATAAATAAAAATTTAAAAAAAGAAATGTTATATAACAAAATCTGAAAGGTGTATTAAACTGATAAAAAATATAAAAGGTATAAAAACATCATCTAAAATTGACATCAAACATAAACGTTGTTAATAAATATAACATCAGCTTGTGTAACCATTTTACACACGCACACACACAAACACACACACACAGACAGACAGACATGCATACACATATACATATATACAATATATACATACATACATATAAAATGTTCCTTCCATTATAAATTATAATGGTGGTTCATTTAAACTGTTGTAACAGTTAATTTAAATAACAATAATTATTAAATAAATTTTTATCTTTATAATTAATGTACAAGTTATACCCCATGATGTTTTCTGACTGCTATGTTCAGTCATAGGTTCTAAAAAAAAACTTTTGTCATCCTGTCTATTTTAGACAGCTAGTAATACTTGTGACTACTATTATTTTCTAAACAACTAATAATATTTTTTATGTAGGACTAGAAATATTGTTGAGATATATTTTCTAAATAGAGGTGGTTTTTGTTGAGATGTAATTTTTGAACAGCTTGTGATACTGAGATATATTTTCTAAACACCTAGCAATATTTTTAGATCTGTTTACTAAATGGAGAGTTTTTTGTTAAGATATATTTTGTGAACAGCTAGTAATACTGAGATATAATTTTCTAAACATCTTGTAATATTTTTTGATGTATTTTCTTAATATTGTTGAGATATATTTACTAAATAGTTAAGAGATAGTTTTTGTACAGTCAGTAACACTGAGATATATCTTCTAAACAAATAGTAATATTGTTGAGATGCATTTTCTGAACAAGTAATAATATTGAGAGATATTTTCTAAACAAGTAATAATATTGAGATATTTTCTAAACAAGTAATACTGAGAGATATTTTCTAAACAAGTAACACTGAGAGATATTTTCTAAACAAGTAATAATACTGAGAGATATTTTCTAAACAAGTAATAACAGAGAGATATTTTCTAAACAAGTAATAATACTGAGAGATATTTTCTAAACAAGTAATACTGAGAGATATTTCCTAACCAAGTAATACTGAGAGATATTTTCTAAACAAGTAATAATACTGAGAGATATTTTCTAAACAAGTAATACTGAGAGATATTTTCTAACCAAGTAATACTGAGAGATATTTTCTAAACAAGTAATACTACTGAGATATTTTCTAAACAAGTAATAATACTGAGAGATATTTTCTAAACAAGTAATACTGAGAGATATTTTCTAAACAAGTAATAATACTGAGAGATTTTTTCTAAACAAGTAATAATATTGAGAGATATTTTCTAAACAAGTAATATTGAGAGATATTTTCTAAAAACAAGTAATACTGAGAGATATTTTCTTTTCTGAGAAACTAAACAAGTAATAATATTGAGATATTTTCTAAACAAGTAATAATACTGAGAGATATTTTCTAAACAAGTAATACTGAGAGATATTTTCTAAACAAGTAATAATATTGAGATATTTTCTAAACAAGTAATACTGAGAGATATTTTCTAAACAAGTAATAATACTGAGAGATATTTTCTAAACAAGTAATATTGAGAGATATTTTCCAACAATCAGTGCGTATGTCCACGCTGAGTGTGATGTGACATGTGTTAAACATGCAGACATCGTACATGTGGATAACATCGTTGTTTAACCTGCTTGTTGAGCGAGTCAGCATGAGATGTCAGTTGGTTGTAAGTTGTCTAATTAGACGTGGATGGGACAGTGCCAGATAACTATCAAGTGACTTGAGTACTGAGAGTGGCACATAAATAACACACAAACAGTGTATCTTTGTACCGCTCTTTTCACAGGTTTGTCAGCTGCTCGCTGATGTTATTAAGTCATTGTGTTTTAATTCGTTATTATCCTCAAATGTGCTGTCTCCAGAATGAATCACTGCTACACCACCTTACCCTACCAGTGACATTGTTTTAAATCTCACCTGCCATTCACAACCTCTATGTTTAAATATGTGTGCTGAATTCCCCACAACACTGACATCATCAAGTTACTACACTTACATTAAGTATCAAATTATTTTCTTACAACTCTGTGTTGACAGTTCTTCATGTAGTTCTCTTATCAGTTAGCAGCAGGGTATCTTTTATACATACCTTCCCATAAACAGGGGAAAGTTAAGCAGCAGTTAAGTGTGAAGGCTGAAAGAAGGTAATATGCAAAAGTGGTCCCATGCAGGGTTGATCCTACAGTCTATTGTATCTCATTGATGTGTTTGAACCACTAACCCATTAACTGAATAATAATACTCAGCTGTTAAGACTAAAAAAAGGAAATAAGCTAAACTGATACCCATTAAGAATTGATCCTTCAGTCTGCTGTATCTCATACAGGTATTCTAAAACAGTTATGAAGATGGTATTCAAGAAATAAGAAAGATATCAAACAGACAGGTGTTAGTTCATGTAGATAATATCGATACTAAGTTTTCTCATTTACCAACAGCACCTGACATCAGTAAAAACAAGCAATAAAGTTCATACTCCAGTCTCGGCTTAAGACTCTTTCATGCATCTGGCAAATGCAGCAATTGTTGAGCCAATAAAGTTTTTGAAGTAAAGATGTAAAAAGATTTTTATGATATTTTTGTGTAGAGATGTGAAACGAGAACATGACATATTCTGGAGAAGATATTTCTCACAAACATATTCTTTATGTTGGTCATATTCTTTACGTTACTTCTATCACCTAGATCTGTGTAGTTGGAGTCATTAAAAATCAAAAACACAGCTCTCTGATTTACTGCTCATCCAGTGTTTCCTCTTTTCTTTTTTTACTGTTAACTTTAATGAAAAAGACACTTTGGAAAAAGACTCGTCATGTTTGGATGTTTTTAGGTGAACAAAATCTTCCAATACATCAGTATTTTATTTCTTTTCCTTCAGTTTAATAAGCATCATAAAATCATACATTCATACACATACCACATGCACACACACAGAGAAACATAAACATATACAAATTTGTCCATTTGAGAGTGTACCAAATTACTGAGTGTATTAAAGCATGCAACGTTTATGTGTATGTATGTATATGTATGCATGTGCACTTTTTGTGTGTTTATGCATGTGTGTGTGTGTGTGTGTGTTTGTGTGTGTGGTGTTTGTTGTGTATACATGTGTGTATATATATGAGGGTACTAGTACATCTTAATAAAACTTGAATGAACCCAGAAAGCTCACTGTTAGATAACTGCCATTCATGTTTTCTGTAACACGTTTTTTCTTTGCCACGTATGAAATTTCCTCATAGCACCACATAGTATTACCCAGTTTGACAAATCTGCTTAATGAATTATGTATGAGCAGAGACATTTATAAGTTATTTAACAACCCCTTCTACAAATGACTGAATTTTTATTGCCTATTGATTTTATCATTTTGAAAGAGAAACACAATTACATAAAAAGATTTTAAAGTAGATTTAAATTAATAACAGAATAATTGCAGTGATGGATTTTATTCGTTTTTAAATAAGTGTTAAACGGATGTTCATGTCACAAGTTCACATCACTTGATGAGCTGACAGAAAAGAAAGGAAAATAACAGCAGACATTAATATTATTATCATCATCATCATCGTTGTTGTTGTCATCATTATCATTATTATACTTAATTATCAGCAAAAACTAGCATACAGAAACAATAAAGCATTTATTTTGAAATATTCCAAATTTAATTAGTCTTTTTCCGAGGTAAATTTTGTAAATAAAATAATGAGCTGAAGTATAAATGAGGTATTCATTCTCAGCACCACAGGTACATCATTTAAAATAACATCTACAACATCACCTACAGACAGCTTGCAGGGATAAATTGTTTGTGCAGATATTAAAATTATTGATGTCAAATTAAAAAAAAAATTATATATAAATGGGACTGCCTTCAGGCGAAAATGTAACAGATGTTAAAAACATGGTAAACACTAATATACAATAAAATTCAGTATTTAACAGCCACTGAAACACAATGAGAAAAATAAATTTTGTTTGTGAAACAGATAAACAAACACATAAATCAGTAAAGAGAATACTTCTGTTGTTAACTTACAAATATTCCACATAAGTAATGTTTGTGTATCTGACTGTTATATATTTTCATAGTTACAAAAGATATGTATCTGTATTACCTTTTTTTCATAGTTTTAAAACCATTCTGTGTTATGTTTTCAGTTATAAAAGATACCTATCTTATTAGCTGTTTTTGTAGCTTTAAAAACCTGTCTGTGTTATGTTTTCAGTTATTAACTGTTTTTGTAGCTTTAAAAACCTGTCTGTGTTATGTTTTCAGTTATAAAAGATACCTATCTTATCAATGCTTTTTCTGTGTTATGTTTTCAGTTATAAAAGATATCTTACCTAAAACCCTGTCTGTGTTATGTTTTCAGTTATCTTATCAACTGTTTTTGTAGCTTTAAAAACCTGTCTGTGTTATGTTTTCAGTTATAAAAGATACCTATCTTATCAGCTGTTTTTGTAGCTTTAAAAACCTGTCTGTGTTATGTTTTCAGTTATAAAAGATACCTATCTTATCAGCTGTTTTTGTAGCTTTAAAAACCTGTCTGTGTTATGTTTTCAGTTATAAAAGATACCTATCTTATCAGCTGTTTTCATAACTGCTAATGAAATAAGATTAGCCCAGGGAATAATGGCTCATATTTCAAATTTAACACTTAATATCAAATTAACATTAACTTGTACCATTAAACCTTTTTAAACTAATTAATTCATCCCATTACAAACAAAAAAAGACTTAAAACATTCATTATAAACAGTCTTAATTCTCTCTTTCTGCCCTCTCTTGTTTGAATTTACTCTTTTCTTCATTCCTCTCCCTTCCCTGTCCTGCACTTCCCCACCACCCCACAGAGTTTAGCTCCAGATTATGAACTTGGAAAGAATCATCAGCAACAATTGGCATTGAAGGGAATAAATGTCAAAAAATGCTGCTGTTTCCCAATATCTTTGTAGTCTCCAAACAAAAAAATAGCAGCAAGTTAGCAAGCATCTGTTAATAATCAGCTCCTGGAGATTTCAACAACAAGGACAGAATTCCCTGTGTGTGGAGAACTGCATATTGTTTGACAGACTCACAGAACACTAACTCATAGTTACATTTTCACAGCATCACTTTTCCTGGCATCCACCGTTTCACTCATTTGTTCATGTCAAACAATTACAGCCCACCCAATTGTGTGTCCTTTTTAAGTGCAGCATCTTAAAGATTTTAAAAGATCAAACAAAATTATAATAATAATAGTTATTAATATTATTATTATTATAGTAATACTTAACATAAAAAATTAAATTAATAAATAAATAAAAATAAAAATAGAATAATTTAAAAATAAAGAAATATTGAAAATGAATAATAACAAACAGAAATAAAAAAATTATATGAAACAACATTTTAAACTATTTTGAACTATTTTGGCAGCAGTAAAATGAAGATGGTACAAAGTTATTAAGGTTATAAATTTTGTAGATATGTTAGTAATTTGTTTCTGATTTTTCATAAATTAAATTGGAATTACATCGGATTAATGATTTTGTAATCATTTGGTGTATACTTGACCATGAAAGTTATCTCCCAAGCTTTAGTTATGTCCCTTGTTGTATTGCTATCTTGTTGATTGATAGAACACCCAAAAAATTAAAACACCAGTTTTGATAAAGCAAATGTTGAAATACAGATACGCTATTCCAACATGGAATTAGAAAAACATAATATCCTTTTTAACATTTTCTTTCAGGCGATGAAGAAAAGGTCAAGTAATTCTACAGCAGATGAAGATAACCCTGACCTTGACCTCAGCAAGGTGGTGAAGGCGATTGGTGAGTTCATCAAGGACAGACAGGAGATGGTCAATCAGATGTTTGGTGCAGTGAAAGGATCCAGCCTGCATAGGGCACTGCCAGATATTCTTAAAGTGAGTCAATACCTTCTTCCTGCCTTTATTTATTCCTTCATTCATTGAGCTATGCCAGTAACATCATCTTTTAAATGATATTTTCTATTTCAGATGTTTTTATTTTTATTTTAAGTGGAAGAAAAAGTCCGCGTTTGCATACAAGATGACCGTATATAATAAAATTGTCAATCTGGACATCCATATTGTTAATGAATAACCAGTGAAAATAGCAAAAATAAGATGAATTAATTTAAAATTTCATCAAAATTTCTCATTTTGTAAATTCAATTATTGAAATGGGTCCCTCAGTGAATAATAATAAAAACTAAGCTCCCTCTGGACATCATTGTCTTAAAATGAATTTCCAAATCTCATTGGCCATGTTGGCCAAGTATTTATGTCTGATGGAAGAGATTTTTATCTTTTACTACTGACCTGGGAATTACTGAACTTTATTTTGAAGAGATTTCTAATACAACCTGATGACAAGAATGTGATTAAAAAAAATAATAACACAAAAAGAAAAGAAAACCCAGAGAAAAAAACAAAGACATAAAAAAACAAACAAAACCCACCCAACAAATCTCTACCAAATCAGTTTAAAAAAAAGAAGAAAAGAAACAAAACATAACAACAATAACATTATAATTGTGAATCCACCAAAATTACACTGCCATAAATGTTATGGTATTGAAATGGTTATTTAATTTTAAATTATTGTGTTACTAAGAGATAATAAAACAAAAATAATAATAAAAATAAAAATGAAATTCATGACTAAGAGATTAAGCCATGATTAAGCCTTTGATAAACAATTGTCTTACACTGGACAAAGGACGGAACTGGTTTATTTAATGATACACTGAGCACATTTTATTTATAGCATCAGACAGGTGATTTAGAACATTTCACATAACTAGAAAGGAAACCTGCTTTTACCACCTCAAGGGTTACTCTTACCAGTTAGCAACAAGGGATCTTTTTACAAGTACCATCCCACAAACAGGATAGTACTTACCATAGCCTTTGTTATACCAGAGATAGAGCATTGGTTAGAAAGAAAAGTAGATAAAGGGATCCACTAAGATGGGTGAGTCTGACCACCCAACCACACCTTGGATCCACCCTGGGGATCTGTGAGTTCAGCTCAGGACAGAAACAGGACTTGGTCCTGTTGGGTTGATGCACAGCATCTCTCCAGTCATTAAGTACACTGACAGATTTATTTTGTAAATAAACACTGTTTATTCTGTTTAATGAAGCCACTAGAGAGTATCGATTCATTTTCTTAATGTTTTCATTTCACACATACCACAGATTTTTGTTTTTTTTATTTATTAATTTACATTTATTTCATACATATATAAAATCTCTCTCTCTTTTTTTTAATTAGTATTATTTTTGTTATTATTTTTTATTTTATTCATTTATTATTATTATTATACTTTTTTTGTTGTTGTTGTTTGAAATTGACCAGTGTTTCAGTTATTTCTTTCTGATCAGATGTTATTCTGGTGTATGAACTAGTGTATCTGAAGTGTTAAAATGTTGTTATGTGCCAAGTTAACACTTGTTATTAGCATTGTAATGTTTTATGAGATGAGAGTCTTCACATTGTTTGTTTTGCTTACACTAAAAATGTTAACTAAATGGCAGTGTGTAATTGTGAGTTCATCACTGAACAGAAAAATGATTTATAAATTAAAATATGATCTTGATTTGAAATATTGTGTATCTGACAATAAAAGGGTTAACTCAGTGACTACTTAGTGGTTTACTATATACTTTTTTGTCTTTGTTATTTTTCTTTATTTTTCTTTTCTTTTTTATTTTCATTTTATTTTAGTTTATATTCTTTTATTTCATTTCATTTCATTTCATTTTATTTTATTGTATTTTATTTTATATATTTATTTATATATTTATTTATTTATTTTATTTTATTTTATTTATTTTACTTTATTTTTCTTTATTTTCTTAAACAAGATTAAAACGTCAGCTAAAATAAAAATAAAAATGTTATTTTATAAAATGAATCTGTGCTTCCAGAATTAAGAACCCTCAGGGTTAATATAATGAACTGTATAATTTTTTTTTAATTTCTTTTCTTAAATTGATTTTATTATTAAACAGCTTTGTAAACTGGAATAATTTTCTTGAATTTAATGAGAAAAAAAAACAACAACTGTGTGGTATTGACACTGAAAGAGTTAACCAGATGACAATATTTCTTTAATTGAAGGCACACCTGCCACACACTACACCTGTAATTAAGATGTTACACGATATCACGTAATTTGTCTTGTCCAAACAAAATGAGGAAAAGAGATAGGCTTGTTGTTTGAATTATTGATATGTAATCAAACAATGACAGCACGCAGCTACAGCACTGACAACATCGCCTGTAAGACATAGTTGCCAAGATTAATTGTTGGCCGCATTGTTGGCTTGTCCAGTGCCAGTTTCAAGAAAGAGTTTTTAATGGAATTTTCATGAGAATATTGCCTGGTTTAGCACCCAGTTTTCTTATTGATCTGCGAAATGTTTGAATCAGTTTCGTTCATAATGAGATCGCCGAACAGGGCGTTTTTGCGAGAAAAACAAATGAATCACATCAAAAGTTTGGAATCTTGTCATTTTAAGTTATGGCTAGATGGCAGGACAGAAATTAAATTTTCTACAAATAACAATGAACATGAAAAGCAAAATCCCATCCATAATGCGTGGAGAGGAAGCGACGTTTTGCGATGAAATATATTAATGAACCCTGTCAGAACGACTGTATTGATTCACATTTTCAGCACGTTCGTAAACTTCCAATCTCTCCACTTTTTATCTTTAATAAAATATGCTTATAAATAGAAACTCAACTCGAGAAATATGAAATTTGTGCTGTGGGCTCAACTTTTTGTCCCGCGCTGATGAATGACAAATATTTTTATGAAATTTTTTTAAAAGTGCAAAAAAATTATTATCATTTTTTTTTTTTTTTTTTTTTAAATAAAAAAAGCAAGTGAAAAATGAAATCAATATTTTGGCTATTTGAACCCTTCAACATGTGAAAATAGGTCGGCTTTGATAATTTGTTGTCGCAGTGCCGTTTCGCTTTATAACCAGAAATTAATTTTCTTATTTTCAGGCCGTTGCTATAAAGAACTGCTTTTGATGTTGCCAGTCAATCCAAATTGAATTAAGGAATTTCAACCATGATTGATTAGAAATTGTTATTAAAGAATTTTCTCTTCTCGACTATTAATCAAAGATTGTGAAATTATATGCAAATTGGTTTTTATTCTCTCTGTCTTCCCTTATGTCAATACGTCCGTTTTGAAAACTTTTCATACAGCCATCCTTTTTTTTTTTTTCAAATTCTCCCATTGCGAAAACTTTGACAAAAAAATCCAATTATGTTTTGAATTTGTACTTCAGAAGATTTTGAAAATGAATAATTTTTTTTTTTCTGATATAAAAAATGAATTAAATTTAGAGAAATTACTGAAAATTACATGCTATTAATGTTTGAGGTAATTGTGTTTATGATCATATTTATCACTTCTCCATGTGAATCTGACAGTCATTATATGTTACAGTCTGTTTTCAGTGCTACTTCCAGGCTTCTGAAAAACAGAATTCCAACATTAAATTAATATTATCTTATCTCAGAGGTCAGGCAGTAAATCATGTATCACAAAGCTAAAAAACCTGTGTGTTATACTGACATATTAAACATTTAATACATACATGTCACACTGCGTAATGGAATGGACCATATTTCAAACTGGCCGTCATCTTGTAAAGGGTTTATTATGTCACTTTTACACACTGCTTTGTTTTCCAGTTAACATTCTCTGAGATTTCTCATACCTACCTCTTATGAACATAATGTATTTTTTTTTTTTTTTTAAATTTAAGTAAATTATTATTATTATTATTTTAGCATATAACACAACACACTAGTGACATTCAGTATATATTAATGCTGTCATACTTGGTCAGTGATTTGATTTGGTTTTTTGCTGTACAAGACAACTGAGTTTAGTTGGACAGATGTTTTGTTTTGTGTTAGTTTATTACACTGTTCTAACAGAAACACACACACACACATATATATATATATATACACAACCACACATGCATACAGACACAAAAACACACAACCTTAAAAAAAAAACATTATCACACCTATTCACACAGACAAAAAATATTTGTTTATTTTTAAATGGTGTGTTATTTTGGTGTTTTTATTTATTTATTATTTTTATTTTTTTCAGTTATTTATTTGTTGTTGTTTTTTTTTTAAAAAAAAAAAAAAAAAAAAAAAAAAGGCAGTTTCCTGTGTATGTAAATTAAAGTGTGTTTCACTAGCAGTGTTACCTGTACTACATCATGACAATTACAGGTAATTAGTGTACCTGACTGACTCACCTGTCAGCTGACAGCTTTATTTAACACACGAAAATATTATTTACACCTCTACCTTTCTCCTAGCTGTGACATCTGGCAAACATACATCACAAAAAGAAATACAAATAATTAAAAAAAAAAAAAAAACAGAATTTGTTTATTGACAAAGGATATAAATTTATACATGTTTTTCTTTTTGAGAATTCAAATATATTTTTAATTAAAGAGGGGATGCTGTTTGTAGGTTTTTCATCTGTTGTTCATTGGTAAATTCTCTATATGGATTTCTTCTGCCTGATATTGGTATCTTATTGTTTGTCCATCCATCTTAGTGTATTTGATAATATTTCAAATACAGAAAGTTGGCAGAAATGTGGAATTAAAAAGAAGTGCTGAACTTGGGTTAATCATTTGATACTGGAGACTCAAAGTTTATAAAAGCAGCGTTTATTCCTTTTCTTTATTTTCTAATGAATTCTTTTTGAGTGTGCTCTTCAGCAAGGAAGGGCAAATAACTCTGGTTTCCACTTCACCCATTACATAAATAAACACATGTTGAAAGATTCTATTTCTGCCTAAACTGAAATTTGTCTTAGTAACTTAGTTACAAAAAAGGATGAAAGAAATGACACAAAAGAATTTCAGATAAACCATTTTCATCTTCATTTGTTTATCTTCAAATGCATGGTTTTAATCATCAGTAAGACATATTCTCTGGATATAAATTATTTCAAATTTAATTTAACAAATTTACACTTGTTTCACCATCCTGATCTAATAAATCTCAAATTTCTGTGTTACATGTACTTAAAGACAGGAAACTGTAACTTCAGTCCAATTCCCCTACAATTAAAAATGTTGAAGAGAATTTTAAAAAAGTTGACTAAAAACTTGTACACATATTAACTAAAATGTATATTTAAAAATGTACTGCTAAAGAGTTAGTACATACATTAACTAAAGCTGAACTGTGTAGTTATTAAAACATTTGAAAGGTATTTTAAAAGTATTAACTAAAGACGTGTGTACATGTATTAACTAAGTGAGAGCCATGTAATGTTTAAAACTTAAGTCTCTGATCACACACAGACTTAGTTAAAACAAGTGCAATGTTTGCTGGGCTAGATAATAACAATTTTAATCACTGCACTGTTCATAGTCAGACTTCAGTTAATAAATTATTCAAACAGATTAAAGATTATATTGGGTTTTTTCCCTTCACTTAATTAAACTAGATTTTTGAGAGATTTGTTTTTGTTTTTTATTTGAAAAAACAGGAAATCAATATGCATTTGTATCACAAAGTAATTCAAAATGAATAAACACATTTTTATTTGTTATCAGGAAACAGTTAATTTTTTTTTTTTTTTTTTTTGATGTTAACTTGGTATATATCTGTCAAATAAAACCACTTTGTTAGGTTATTTAAAAAATACAGTCATTGTTCGCTTCAGTCTGTTTCAGTCTGTGGATGAAACATTTAACAACAACAGTTTTGACACAGGAGTTTTAAAATATATCATAATAGTTTTATTGTTAGCTCCACAATCTGTTTCAATCCATAAAACATTTAACAACACAGTTTTGACACAGGAGTTTTAAAATATATCATAATAGTTTTATTGTTAGGTCCACAATCTGTAAAACATTTCAGGAGTTTTAAAATAAATCATAATAGTTTTAACAACACAGTATCTAAAACATTTAACAACACAGTTTCAAACAGGTGTTTTTATTTATTTCTCTGTGTTTCATTCTTCCAGTTTCTTTTTACTTATTTTTCTTTCTCTTTCTGTTATTTTAATTTAGTTCAGTTTAATTTATTTAATTTTAAATTTTTTTTGTTTATTTATTATTATTATTATTATTTTAATAATTTTCTTTAGTTTTTAAAATCATACTGTGAGTGGTAATGTAGTCATTGAGGATCATAAGAACTATAATCAAACAGTTATTGCCCTGTCTGCCATTACAACCATTACTAAACTAATAATGCAATAAAGACTTTGATGTGTGTGGGTTTTTGTTGTGTTTTTTTGTTGTTGTTGACAACTGTTAACAGTGATAATCACGTTTTGTCTATCAGACTTTTATTACTACAGAAATAAAATAACAGTTACATTAAAACCAAGCTGAAATATTGTTCATTTTCCATTTTCATTTCTAATTTACCTTTTCCCCATCAAATCATTTTTTGATTTGAAAAAAAACAGTTTTAACACAGTATGGCTATCTCAAAATAAAAGTCCAATAAAAAAATAATAATTTAGAAATTCACTTAAAAGCACGTCAAGCATTGTTGTGGTGTCTAGACAGCAAAGTTAAAAATATAAGTTTATAAAAATCAATGTTTTATGCAAGATAATGGTAGTTTGAGATTCAACTGGTGGTAATGAGGACAGTGTCTGCTTTCATTAGAAATGTGTGTATCTATAGAGAAAAGAAATTGAGAAAACAATTTGATTGCTAACTGTCTGGCTTTATTGGCTGCTATATGAAAACTTGTACTTGGTGAAATTTATTCTTGATTTTTACATTATACACAGCTGAGTGCTTTTCAAGACTGGCAGAGATGAAAGCTATTTGGACGACACAGTGTCACTGCTTTAATAACTGGTCAGGAAATCTAATCACTTTCTTCACAATGCCGGCCTCAATCTGCAAATGAGAGACAATAATTGGGTGGTCAAATGAAAAATTACAAAATGGCTTATTTTTCTGTCGTCCACCTTATATAAGTTGTAAATCATCTTCTTCAGCGTGTGCCAGTGTGTAAACCAGGGTTTTAAATGTACACGAGTGAAATTCTAAACTCAAATATTGAAACTGGTCATGTTTCAGGTGTGACAGATTGTGTAAATACACTTTATTGACTGCTTGTACTAGAAAATAAAAAGTTTAATGTGTCACTCTTTGTTACCTGGCATTGCTAAGTACAATTTTAAACACATGTTCAACTCCCTCATCCAACAGTTCATGTTATTCCATTGTTCAACGTGTTTCCTTTTAATTTTTGATACACATTTTAAAATATTTTATACATACTGATTGTTTTAGTATTTATTCATTCAGAGCACTGACTACAGAATTACTTAGAGATAACACTTGTTATAAAATTTGAATGAATGTTTTGTTTTTAAAGATTAACTGTTTTTGGACTTTTCCATAACAATTGAAACGGTTCAGTGTATATGTTGGTGTGTTTTTGTGTGTGTGTGTGTGTGTGTGTGTGTGTTTGTTTTTTTTTTGTGTGTGTTTGTGCATTGTGTGTGTGTGTGTGTGTGCATGAAAAAATTTGAATGAATTTTGTTTTTAAAGTTTTGGGACTTTTACATAACAGTTGAAACTGTGTGTTAAAAAATGAAATTTAAATGAATTTTGTTTTGTTTTTAAAATTTAATTGTTTTGAAACATTTATGTAACAACTGAAACTGTGTGCGTGTGTTGTGTGTGTGTGTGTGTTTAACAACTCAAACAAATGTTACTGACACAAAGACAACAAGTGAAAGAAAAATCACTGCAGCTGTTATTAACAAAAAAATAATCTGTCATACAATTCTTCATATATGTTTATCAGCACATACCTCAGAGTTTCATGTTGCAGCTGTTAAAAACAGGATGGATGGGAAATGGGCTGCGATAAGAACTGATCTGAGGACAGACAGGTTTTACTGAGATATTGCAAACTTTCAGACAACTGAAATTTGTCAATTGCTGTTTGAAATGTCCTTCAGGCAATTTGCACTGCGTTTAAAACAAAGATGTAAGCCAGGAAATAAATATAAATTATAGCTGCTTTCACTTTTGTTAATTTGACATTAAAAGTGACAATTTTAGTTTAAGGGATGGCCATCAGAATAAATCATTTTGTCTGTTTCAGACACTAGCACCTCCTCGAGGGCTTTAACATTGTCAAGTGCAGTAATAAAAGTTCAAACAGGTCGAAATTTATATTTCTTGTACAGCTTCATTTAGATGTGTTTTTATTCACTTGTACGTTTTCTGTTCTGTCAGTCCTCCACTGTTATTTATTTGTTGGCTTTCTTGTTATTTCAGTAGTGTAATGATTGGAGATTTTTTATTATATTATTTTATTGTATGTGTATGTGTGTGTCTGTGTCTGTGATTCTATATGTCTGTGCATATGTCTGTATGTCTGTGTGTGCATAAATGAAACTCAGGAATGGTTAGGCAAGTACCCTACCACAGAGCTGCCACCCAGTGTTTTCAAACACTCGCATTTCAAATAGACTATGATACAGATAATGAATATATCATTTCAGTGTAGGATGCAATAACAAGCAGTATGTTACAAGTTTAATACAATCTGTTTCATCTCTGTTTTCTATCTACACAGCAGATAGCACATGTGTTTCAGATTTCAAACTTCAAAACAAGATCTGAAATCCTCATTTCAAGAGCTAAATTAAGAGAAAAAAAAATGTTAGGAAAAAACATCACAGTATTTGTAGAAAATGATTTGTACTTGGTGTATAGTGATATGTTTTTAAATAATAAGAATGTACACAGTTAATCACTGTCAGTTCCAAATAGTCATTAGTTTGTCCTACATTTTGTCACCTTTTTTACCTTTTCTGTCATACTAAAATGATATATACACATTCAAATAGTCATGCACACACAAATGCACACACACGCACACACACACACACACACACACACACACACACACACACACAGAGGCATACATTCTCACATACATTGAGACATAATATACGCACATGCACAAACACACATACACAAATAGCAACACAAGTGCAATAAATAAAGAAATGTATATATTTTTATAAATCATGACAATAAGTTATTGTTAAGAAACCTTACAGTAACCAATATACTATAACTCTGTAACCAGTATATACATCAGTGTAACTAATACAACACAACCTTGTAACCAACACTGTAAACTTGTTTCATATTCCTGTCAAACTACTTATATGATTTCTTCTTCTTGAAGCAATTAATTCTCTTGTTATTGCAACAAAACTCTTACAGGTATTAAAGCCTATTTTTATTTTTCTGAAACACAAAAACATATTAGATTATTTCAGAAATGCGTTTTTGCAGTTAACCCTTTCACTTCCAGGTTTTGTACATCTTTTTACTTTATTTATTTATTTATTTTAATAATATAAATGAAAATCAGATAGGTAATAATGGGTGGATGGATGAATGAACAGAGGGTCAGATAGATGGATGGATAAGTATAAACTGGTGATTTACATTTTGATTGCCAGATGTATTCAAAACGTGAAAGCAGTTGGTTTTATGTTGACATTGTTTCAACTGGGCAGTATTTCATTTCTTTCTTTTTTTTAAATTTATTTATTTTCTTTTATATTTTTAAGGTTAATTGTTTTGGCATTGTAGGCAACAACAACAAAACACACACAGACACACACACACACACACACACACACACACACACACACACACAGAACCCCCCCAAAATTTAAATACAGCCCAGTTTTAACAAAGTCAGTAATAAAACTGTATACATATAGGTCTGTGCATGTGTTAGTGAGTGTGTGTTGCTGAAAGACAGAGACTACACATGTGATGACTACTTGAAGTTTTATCTTTGGTGATATTTTAAAAATATGGATTAACTGCTCAGGTAGTCAGCAGCCTGCAGTCTGCACGTCAAATTAAAATTGTAAATTTGTTTTGACAGCCAGGTGAAAAGTTCACTGCTGACATTTTGAAAGGTGATTTTTAAGTCATTGTCCAGCAATGTTAAAAAAAAATTATAATAATGAAAAAAACAAAGTGTGAAAAAAAAAATGTTAATGTATCTGTGTGGGCAGTTTGTTTTTTATGCCCACCCACCCATTTGGTACTGTTTAGACAATGTTTATAATTTTTTTTTTTTTTTTTATTTATACATTTTTCAATTTTTTTTATTTTATTAGTAGTATATTTTTAAATATTGTTATTATATTTTTTAATTATTTTTTAAAATTATTTTTGGGTTTTATACAGTTTAGAAAAAAGCAAGAAACTAAGCTTGAGAAATTAAATATTCATAAACAATGGAAAACAAATTTAATTTTATTTATTTAAAAATTTAAAAAATAAAACCATCCCACATTTTATGTAATTTATACATACATCATAGACTGATTTGTCCATTCATCCATAACTGCACAAACATACACAGGCACACATGCAGACCACATACACACACACACTTGCTTTCATACAAACCAATACACGTACAAACACATGTACATACAAACAGACAGACAGACATTTATAAAATAACAAAGTATACTTGTTTTGTGCTGTTTATTGTGTGCATTTTAAAGAGATAATTAAGGTTTTAATGGATATTTTCACATGCAGTGTACCCTGCAGGCCTATCTCTGTCACACGAAGGTTAGACTATAATCACACAACTGGCTTTGCATAAATCAATGCTCATTAGCAGACGTCCACTTCGTAGACCACTGGCTCTCGTTGCTATGGGCCCTCGGTGAATTATTTCAAATTTGACAAATGATTTTAATCAGGTATAAAAGTATGCTTGCTGATGACGCATTGTCCTGGAATACATTGTCTGATTGGAGGCTGGCATCTCACTTTTATTCTTTTTAAACTCTTAATTAATATGAGGTTCTTGTTAGGCTTTTGGCAAGGTTATGCTGAATTGTAGTTGTTAGGCTGTTTGGGAGGTTTACTATAGAATTGTAGTAATTAAGCTGTTTGGGAGGTTTACCATACCATTGTAGTTGTTGGGCTGTTTGGGAGGTTTACTATAGAATTGTAGTTGTTAGGCTGTTTGGGAGGTTTACCATACAATTGTAGTTGTTAGGCTGTTTGGGAGGTTTACTATAGAATTGTAGTAATTAAGCTGTTTGGGAGGTTTGCCATAGAATTGTTGTTGTTAGACTGTTTGGGAGGTTTGCCATAGAATTGTTGTTGTTAGGCTGTTTGGGAGGTTTACCACAGAACTGTAGTTGTTAGGCTGTGAGGGAGGTTTACTATAGAATTGTAGTAATTAGGCTGTTTGGGAGGTTTACCACAGAACTGTAGTTGTTGGGCTGGGGAGGTTTACCATAGAATTGTAGTTGTTAGGCTGTTTGGGAGGTTTACCATACAATTGAAGTTGTTAGGGCTGTTTGGGAGGTTTACTATAGAATTGTAGTAATTAAGCTGTTTGGGAGGTTTGCCATAGAATTGTTGTTGTTAGGCTGTTTGGGAGGTTTACCACAGAACTGTAGTTGTTAGGCTGTGAGGGAGGTTTACTATAGAATTGTAGTAATTAGGCTGTTTGGGAGGTTTACTATAGAACTGTCGTTGTTAGGCTGTGAGGGAGGTTTACCACAGAACTGTAGTTGTTAGGCTGGGAAGTTTACCATAGAACTGTCATTGTTAGGCTGTGAGGGAGGTTTACCACAGAACTGTAGTTGTTAGGCTGGGAAGTTTACCATAGAACTGTCATTGTTAGGCTGTGAGGGAGGTTTACCACAGAACTGTAGTTGTTAGGCTGGGAGGTTTACCATAGAACTGTCATTGTTAGGCTGTGAGGGAGGTTTACCACAGAACTGTCGTTGTTAGGCTGTGGGAGGTTTACCACAGAACTGTTGTTGTTAGGCTGTGAGGGAGGTTTACCATAGAACTGTCATGGTTAGGCTGTGAGGGAGGTTTACCACAGAACTGTAGTTGTTAGGCTGTGAGGGAGGTTTACCATAGAACTGTAGTTGTTAGGCTGGGAAGTTTACCATAGAACTGTCGTTGTTAGGCTGGGAGGTTTACCATAGAACTGTTGCTGGGAGGTTTAGCTGTTTGGGAATTTTACCATAGAACTGTAGGTTAGGTTTGGGAGGTTTACCACAGAACTGTAGTTGTTAGGCTGTGAGGGAGGTTTACCACAGAACTGTAGTTGTTAGGCTGTGAGGGAGGTTTACCACAGAACTGTCGTTGTTAGGCTGTGAGGGAGGTTTACCACAGAACTGTCGTTGTTAGGCTGTGAGGGAGGTTTACCACAGAACTGTCGTTGTTAGGCTGTGAGGGAGGTTTACCACAGAACTGTAGTTGTTAGGCTGTGAGGGAGGTTTACCACAGAACTGTCGTTGTTAGGCTGTGAGGGAGGTTTACCACAGAACTGTCGTTGTTAGGCTGTGAGGGAGGTTTACCACAGAACTGTAGTTGTTAGGCTGTGAGGGGATTTTTACCACAGAACTGTCGTTGTTAGGCTGTGAGGGAGTCGTTTTACCACAGGGAACTGTCATAGAACTGTAGTTGTTAGGCTGTGAGGGAGGTTTACCACAGAACTGTCGTTGTTAGGCTGTGAGGGAGGTTTACCACAGAACTGTCGTTGTTAGGCTGTGAGGGAGGTTTACCACAGAACTGTCGTTGTTAGGCTGTGAGGGAGGTTTACCACAGAACTGTAGTTGTTAGGCTGTGAGGGAGGTTTACCACAGAACTGTAGTTGTTAGGCTGTGGGAGGTTTACAAGGACTAGTTAGTAGGCTGTGAGGGAGGTTTAGCTGTAAGGCTGTTGTAAAGGTCATGAGGGAGGCCAGGAGTGTTGTAGTTGTTTTTGAGGGAAGTTTACACAGAACATTGCAGGTTTATGGTTAGGGAGGTTTTTGAAGAGGTTTATTTGTAGTGTGTTAGGCTGAGGGAGGGGAGGTTTACCAGTGTGTTAGGGAGTGTTAGAACTGTTTAGGGAAGGTTTACCAGTGTGTTAGAGTTTTAAGTGTTGTTTGGAAGGTTTACCAGTGCAGGTTTATGGTTAAGTTTTTGAAGAGGTTTATTTGGTGTGTGTTAAGCTGTTTGGAAGGTTTACCAGTGTGTTAGAGTGTTAAGCTGTTTGGGAGGTTTACCAGTGTGTTAGAGTGATAAGCTTTGGGAAAGATTTATGCTGGAATTGTCAGGTTTTCGGGGAAGCTTATTCTATGGTATTCTAGCTAAATATGTGTGTGTGTGCGTGCATGTGTGTGTGTGTACATACAATTATAGGGTACTAAATCAAAGATATCTGCCTGTGTGTGAGTCATACAGCTATTTAATAGGTAAGCAGTATATGTTTTATGTATAAACATCTTTCTGTAAACAAGAAATCACTTTCTAAATATTGATACACCAGTCAAAGGGCACATTCAGATAGTACAATGACAACTTGAGAGGTGTGATCCTGCATTCATTCACACTGTACAAAAAGCATTATAACTACATCCCTGTATTCAAAACAAATAACTGGACACTTTAAAACTTTTCATATAATAACAAGAAATATTGTTTCAGATAACATTTTCTATTCCCAAACTCATAAAATCATTAATTTTTTAACATTTTCAAATAGTAATATTTATCATATCCATTTTCCTTAAAAATCATCCTCCATTTCTATTTATTTTTTCTTCTTCTTCTTTAAAATGATATCTCAGGTCAGGTCAGCTTCTTTATGATATTTTTTTTTTTTTTTTTTCTCACTCAATTTTGCAATGCAGATGAGACAAGAATAATCTTTAATTTGAAAAAGTGCTAATCACCAATTCATGATATTCTGCTGGAATAAATGATGTGGTCAGTGGTAGAACAGACAGCGAGTTGCCAGATGAAATATGAAACTAATTATGAACGGAAATGACAGGAACTGCGGCCAGCAAGAATTCCACCAAGTCAAATTACCAGTTTTCAAATGAAATTCAGAGAGAAAAGAGACGTATGAAAACACATCAGAATTGGTGTTATGTAAGTGAAATAATCACACTGACCGCTATTGATTGCTTATTTTCATGTTAGGTAATGTGTCCTCTCTCTCTGTGTGATTATATTTTCAGAGTGGTTTTGGTCGCGTGGTCAGTTTTCATAAAGTTTGTTACACTTCTCATACAACTTTCGCTGTAAACTAGACATGGACCGTTAGTAAAGAAGCTAATTTAAAAAAAAAATATATATATATATATAAAAAATTCATGACAATAGAAACTGATGTTTTTCATGAATAATGTCCTAAATGTATTTGATCATGAATTATTCTGAATCTTATACTAATACACTGATGTTTGTTGTAAATAAATTATAATCATAAAGTGGTTTCAGTCATAAGCTGATGTTTATACTGATGTTACTTATACATTAATGTATTCATGAATTAATATATTCATGAATTAATGTGTTCATGAATCCCAGACATGAAGGATGTTATTTTAAAATTTGTATTTTTTTTTTTAAATCTTTTATTTATCTTCATTTTATGTATCTTTTTGTTTTCTCTATTACCTTTTCTTTAAAAAAAAAAAGAAAATCTAAAATTGGTAATACATTTATTCTTACTGTCTTGTTTCCTGCTACAAGAAATGGACTCAGATATTTTTAATAATTAGATCTAAAAACAGGAATTTAGAAAATTTGTGGGTTTTCATTTAATAATTTATCTTAATTTTTTTTTGTTTTATTTTTTTTTACAAAGTCATTGACCGTATTGTTGTGTGAACGTGCATGTTGTCCTGCCTCACTGAGAAGAATATGTAAATGTGATTTATTTTTTAAATTACCTGCCAACTTGAACTCATGTTTTTTTTATCTCCACTATCACTTCACTTTTTATTTCTACTTCCAACAAAAAAAAAAAATTAAATACAATAAATAAAGTGGCCAATTTATTTTTTTATTTTATTTTATGTTTTTTTTTTTGGGGGGTTGAAGTAGAATTTTTATTTATTTATTTATTTCACTTTCATGTATGTTACAGAAGATATCTAATAAATTTATTAGACACACACACACACACACACACACACACACTCTATATATATACAAATATATATAAATATATATGTTTCCCATACATTTTAAGGTGCCAGTTCACCAAAAAGTCGAACCCTTTTAACATTGCTAAATCTCCAACGTGAATGTATGACCCCTACCTGTGAAAGAGATTCTCACAGTGAATTTGATGTGTTTAAATTGTGTTTTCAGGGTCTTCCACTGGAAGAGCTGAAGAGACGATGTGTGGAACATCTGGAAGTGATGTCCAGGAAGAGAATACTGAGAATCCTGGCAGGTATGTACAGCTCTAACATACACAGTACACTGAATTATAAAGTCACTTACAAAATGATGATAATGATGATGATAATGACTATGATGATGATGACAGTGATGATGGTTTTATATTACTACTTCTCCTTCTGCTGTTACCATTATGGTAACTACTACTACTACTGCTGTTCCAATCACCACCACTACTACTACTAGCACTGCTACCACTATGAGAACCATTACCACTACTACTACAACAATTATTATTATTATTACTATTATAACCACTGTTACTATTACTGCTGTTATGTTACTACAACAACTGCAAATACTAGTTTTATTATTATTATTACTGCTGCTGTTCATTATTATCATTCTTTTTTATTATTATTATTATTATCATCATTATTATTATTATTATTATTATTATTGTTATTGTTATTGTTATTGTTTCAAGGACAAAAGTTCAACAAGGATATCCTCTTTGGTATTTTTCATTTGTTCTCTCAAATTTCACTTGTCTCTGTGTTTTAATAAACTTTTAAGTGGTCATCTCTGAAAGGACTGATTGTTCTCAGCTCTGTAGTTCTTTGTGTGGTCAGCTGTGTGTCCAGTGTGTCCAGCAAGCAAAGACAGACGTATAATTATCATACTTTTCACTTCTTGAAGACTGTCCATAATCTTGCAGTGGTGGATGTAGACCACGATGGGACAGATGGGGTTTTGTCCAGTCCAGCAGATAAGAAATTAAAAAAAAAAACAGTTAAAAAAAACAATACAAAGAAAAGCAGAACCTAGCACAGACAGATGGCTGCAAAATAAAACAAAACATCTGACAACCAAAACGACAGTTTTTTCTTTTTTCTTTTTTATGATAAGTGAGAAATTTAATGTACGGGTCAAGAGATGTTTGTCAGGCTAGAGGTTTTGTAATTTGATTGTACTCTATTCAATTTGTTTTCTGGGCTTTTTTTTTTTTTTTTTTTATTTTTTATTATTTTTTTTTTTTTTCCATTTGACTTGAAATGGTCTTGTGTTGTCGGGCTGAAAATAAAAAATTGAATTAAAGACAGAAAAGAAAAAAGATTAATTATAGCAATCAAAATGTATCATAGTAACACTTGATTTAATTCAGATACACTTTAAAAGAGGTTTTTTTTCCCCAGAAATGTCTTTGATGTATTTTTTTTAAAGTGTGTGTGTGTGTGTGTGTGTCAGTTTTATCTATCAATTTCTTATTATTGTTACTCTTACATATTCTTTCTAGTATTTTTTGTTCTTTCTTTCTTTTCTTTTCATTTTAAATTTTTATTATTACTCTTTCTTCATTTTGCCTCTCTTTTTTCTTTTTCTGTTTTTTATTTTTATTTTTAATAGTTTGGCAAAGGTTAAAGGTGAGCACATTGTGATGAAAGTGAAGATTCTGGGTGAGATTTTAAAAAGTTCTCAGGAACCTCTCAACAGGAATGTAAAGACAATAAACATCAGACAGACTTCTCAACCGAGTTTTCACATAAATGTAATCTCTGCAAAAATGATTCGAAGGAGATTTCAGTTTATTTTCTTCTCTATCTTTTCACAAAAATAAGTCTCATTTTACTTATCCTGTTTTCATAAGACAGAAGAATGATTGAAAAGTCAGTTCGTTGGAGATATTTTTGACGTCAGAAAACGTTTTGAAGTTTTAATAGCTTTGTATCCATTTTTTCAATTTAAAAGATAAAAAATGGTCTGTGTATTTATATATATATATAGAGAGAGAGAGAGAGAGAGAGAGAGAGAGAGAGAGAGAGAGAGAGAGAGAGAGAGAGAGAGAGAGAGAGACAGGGGGTTTTTGATATTACACATTATAATGCTATGGCTAGGACAGACATTGTAAATATATGTAATCAGTATGTAAAACATTTTTTTATCTTAGTCATAGGTTAAGTGTTCTGTTTCACATCAGGTGTTCTAAATCAGTCTAACAAATGTAATTTTAGTTTTAAATTATCTTTTTGTTCTCTCTGCATTTCTTTCATTGTGTCTAACACACTGTATTCCTTTAACATTGTTCCGCTATCATTTCTCATGAATAATCTCCATTTTATTTTTACTTTTCTCTTTATCTTTCATTAATTATGTTTATGAATGGAGATGTCACAATTTACAGATGTCTATTATAAATAATTAATAATTAAATGAAGTTGTTGTAAATATTAAAATTTTGGGTGTGTATGCAGCAGTTGTAATGGAGCTGTAGTAGATGTGGGAATGAAGTTGTGATTATTTTGGAGAAGAGGTTTTAATTGAGATTTTAGAAATCTGAGGTTACAGTGTAGTAGATGAGGATATGAAATGGATGCTATGAAAATAGTTTAAATAAGTGTACATATAACTATATTATCTCTGTGTGTGTGTGTGTGTGTGTGTGTGTGTGTGTGTGTGTGTATTATTTTACTTTACTTTCTATTTATTTGTGTTTGTTTTTCCACAGCAGATAATTAGTTGTGTAAATATCTGTGTGACACGTTAGAGTTGTTTATAATGAGAAAGAAAATGTTGTAAGTTCACACTTACTATAAAGTAACAAGTGTGGAATACTTGGCGTATCACACACACACAGGTCATATCACTTAGAGATTTCTCACTAACTATCTGCACATCTTAAATTACATTTCACCTCTAAAAGTACTCAGTGAAGAATGGAATCAGTGGTTAACCCTTGAGTTCTGGGCACCTGGCAGTGCTGAACAAGTGCCAAACACTTCACAAGCGAAAGGGTTAAGACTGAATGACTGTGCAGATATTTGTATAATGACATCAGAACATGTTTTAATATAAACAGTTATTAAGTAACAGTGATTAGGTGTGGGTTTTAAAAAATAAAATAATAACAACGGTGATGAGAGGAAGCCTGAAAGTGAAAGGGTTAAAATACAAGGCTGGTTTGGTCAGATATGCTTGTTGGTTTGCATGTATTTGTAATTGTCAAATGTGGAATGTGCTCATCAAAAATAATACACAAAGAGCAAATAAACAAACAAGCTGTAAACAACAGAGTAAGACTTGACCGGCAAACGATCCTTCCTCCAGCATGTGTGTGCAGTACCAGTTAAAGTATCAGTCAAACACAACACATTCGTTTGTCAGTGTTTTCTTTTTGAAATATGTGTTTACTGGCAGGGAAATGTCTTTTCCTCGGTTTCCACAATACTGAGATGATTTATAAGTGTTATGAATAATAAAACAAATAATAATTTAAAAAAAAAAGAAGAGAAAAACATTAGAATTAAAAAGTTTTATTAATTTCTTAATAATGGTTACTGCTAAAATCTAAGATAGGGAGATGTATGGTACAAAAGCAAAAAAAGAAAGAGAGAGAGACTGTGTGTGTGTGTGTGTGTGTGTGTGTGTGTGTGTGTGTGTGTGTGTGTGCATGCGTGAGTGCATGAGTGAGTGAGTGCATGTGTGTGTGAGAGAGAGAAAGAGAGAGGAGTGGGATTGTTTTTGTGTGACTTGAGAAAGAAAGTTTGGAAAAAGATGTAAACAGTATTAGGTGGCATAAGACGTTTGACATTATATTTAAAAGTTTGTGTTTATTGGTTTACGCTCGTCTAAGATTACCCAGAGTCACCTGCCCTTACCACTAAATGTGTGTCTCTCTATGAATCCTCACTGTTAACTCCGAGAGATCAACTCAAAATTACTAAATCCTACATAATACGTCCACGTTAACACCATAGCATGTGCAACTTTTACATTTTTTTTCTTTTTCTTTTTTATGTTGTTAAACAATTTTTTCTCTTTTTTTTTAATGTGAAATGGATTTATTCCTTGACTTAACATTATTGCTATTGTCATTTGTGGGTTTTCTTTTTTAATAGTATTTTCTTTTTTTTACATTCTGTTTATATTAAATATTTTTTAAATACATATAAAGTTAATATTATAGCTTTTTTTGTGACATTTCTGGTTTTAATATAATTTAATTTTTAGCATTTTATTTATTATTATTATTATTTTTTTAATAAAGTTAATATTGCTTTTTTTTTATTTTTTTTTTAATACACATTACCAGTTTTAATTTAATTTATTTTATTTATATTTATTTATTTTAATTTTTTTTTTTTTTTTTGTAACATTGATATTGTTGCTTTTGTTACATGCTTCTGTTTTTAATTTAATTTACAATATTTTTTAAAATGGATTTTTGTAACGTTGATATTGTTGCTTTTGTTACGCATTTCTGTTTTTAATTTAATTTACAATATTTTTAAAATGGATCTGTGTGTTAATCTGAGAGTGGAGTGTTCTTTATGAGACTGAGGTGTCAGGAATCTCACAAGTCTCGTCACTAATGGGAAGATCTCAGTAATGGAAAACTCGGAGGAAACATTAATTTCATTTTGTAGCATTTCATCAAAATCCAGCTCTTCGTTGTGCATTAGATTCACACAGACTCGCTCTTGAGAAATGCTCACAAAAACTCACCTTGGAAATATATTCACTGGAATCACCTTTTTAGAAATGTCCAGTGAAATCACCTTTATAGAAATGTCCAGTGAAATCACCTTTATAGATATGTTCACTGAAATCACCTTTATAGAAATGTTTAGTGAAATCACCTTTATAGAAATGTTTAGTGAAATCACCTTTATAGAAATGTCCAGTGAAATCACCTTTAAAGATATGTTCACTGAAATCACCTTTATAGAAATGTTTAGTGAAATCACCTTTATAAAAATGTCCAGTGAAATCACCTTTACAGATATGTTCACTGAAATCACCTTTATAGAACTGTCCAGTGAAATCACCTTTACAGAAATATTCAGTGAAATCACCTTTATAGAAATGTTTAGTGAAATCACCTTTATAGAACTATTTAGTGAAATCACCTTTATAGAAATGTTCAGTGAAATCACTTTTATAGAACTGTCCAGTGAAATCACTATTATAGAACTGTTTAGTGAAATCACCTTTACAGAAATATTCAGTGAAATCACCTTTATAGAAATGTTCATTGAAATCACCTTTATATAACTGTTTAGTGAAATCACCTTTATAGAACTGTTCAGTGAAATCACTTTTACAGAACTGTCCAGTGAAATCACCTTTATAGAACTGTCCAGTGAAATCACCGTTACAGAACTGTCCAGTGAAATCACCTTTATAGAACTGTCCAGTGTTATTTCTTGATTGGGTTGGAGTGTGGCTGGTTCACAGCTTGTTGTAGTCACTCAGTTTAGAAGGGGTCAGGATGTTGGAAGATTTATTGTTAATTAAAATCTCTTCATTTTAATTCTTTTTTGATAAAGTAAAATAATGTTGGTGTTTTCAGCTAATCAAACACGGTAGGCTTCAATAGATGCTGGTGATTGTGGTAGATGGTAAAATGTTGATTTTAATTTAAATTCTATTAAAATCTTAATGGATTTTCTCTTTTTTCTTTTTTTATTATCATATTTCTAATTCTTACTTTTTTTTTGTTCTTCATGTTTAACACTGCAGCAGTCACTGCTTACTGTTGTTAATCAAAGTTACTTACACAGTTTTTACAGATGACTGTGTTTCTGTGAGAATGCCACCAACTCGAGATAATGTATGAGTTTACCTGATGTTTGTTTGTTATTAATACAGAGGTATGTTTAGTAGTAAACTAGTAAATAAAGCTGACAGATTTTCTCTAATGTGTAAAACAGACAAGTTTTATGAATAACACAGCACCTGATTTGAACTCAACTCTTATACGAACAGCACAGATCACTGCTTCGAACTGGAAACAATGGTCATGGCATCTAGCCTAGGAATGCATATTTCCAGTTCCAACTCATGCCCCATGAATAATGTATATTATTGCTGACTGTTTAGAATGGAAACAATGGGTGATAGAAGCTATCTTCAGTATTCATAATTCCAGTTCCAACCACTGAATAATGTACTAAAGATCAACTATGTGAAAATACATATAAAGTATCCCTTGATGCTAATTGTAGAACATAGTTTGTTGTAGTAGTTGCAGTAGTTGTAATCACACAGAAATATGTCTGAATAAATGCTTATGAATATTAATATTTATCTGTTGAATATTAATTTGGTTTCACTAACTTGGTGTCTCTATTTTTAAATATTTCTACTTTCTAGTTTTTATGTAGAATATTAATACCTTTCTCTACTTTGTATGTAGAATATTAAATTATTTCTACAGTGTAGATTATTAATATATTTCTACACTTTTCTACTTAGTATGTTGAACATTAATTTACTTCTGTATTGTTAACTTTTTTCTGTTCCACTGATATTTAGATATTTTTAATCATAGAAATTTTATTAAACATTTTAGTGTTTTGTTGAAATGTATAAAACATCTGTCTGTGAAATATGCTGTTTTTGTATTGTTTATTAAGAACTTGATATTCTGCTGTGTTGTTATGAGGAATGCTGAACTAGACTATTATGGATGTTTGTTGTATTGTTACTCTTTATAAAAATGTTTCTACAGTGTCCAGTTTCCTCAATATTTTTATGTTTAATTTTGTTGTACATGTTTCACTGCTGTTTTTTGTAGGATAGAATTTTATTAATTGTTGATGTGTTTTCTACTGTTTTTTGTGGAACACTGTACATTGTTTCCATCTTTAGAATGTTGTTTCTTTGTTTGTAGAATATTTGTTTATGTTGTTGATATTTGTAAAATATTTGTTGAATATTGTTCAATTTCTTTGATATCTGTAGAATCTTGTATTTTGTAGAATATTTTGTTGCTTCATATTTACAGAATCATTTTCATATTTGTAAAACATCTTTCTACACTTTATATACTATTTTTCTTTATATTACGTCTAGAATATTTTCTAGACTGTATACTTTTCTGTATTGTAGAGTATTTCTACATTGTTGATTTTTTCAGGTGATGACCCAGCTACGATTTCCTCGTCAGGAACTGAAGAGGAGTCTGAAGATGATTTGACAAGTGAGTTATGTCAAAACACAGAGTCACTTGAGATTTTTCATATTTGTTTTAAAACACTCAGTGCTTTTTTAACATTAACACAGTGAGGCAGGCAGACAGCATTGAGATTTTTAATATTTGTTTTAAAACACCTAGTGCATTACCATGGCTCAAACACTATGTTTTTATAATACATAAGAATACACACAGATGTGTTATCATGTAGCAGTAAATAATCATTTGTATACACCTTCCCATAGAAAGTACGTATGTTAGATATAGTAATAAAAGAGATACAGAACACTGGCTATCATGGAAAATAGTTTACTGAAGAAAGATCTTGAGTAATTGTATTTGTTAAAAAAGGCCTCAGTGTGACCATCATACATCAGTAATATGAAGACATTAACAGTTTAATATGTCTGTGTGAGATGATGTTTTCTGTTTTCAGTCATCAAATTCTTGTAACTGAATAGCAGGTCAGATTTGTCTTGTTGTCCAGGGTATGTGTAGATCATTCTTCTGTTCAGCATATCTTTTAAATAAAAACATTATTTTTAACCTTCATATATATGAACAAGAAATACATAACTGTTTCATCTCATGTACTTGTAGTTTTATTTCATTTTCATCACAATATTCGTATAATCTGGGATTGTTTGTGTTATTTTGTATACAGTTAAATTTTACAGCATTCTTATTTCAGTGATACAAACCTGTCATCAATAAAACCGTACTGAATCGTACCAAATGTCACAGTTTTGTATGAAGTCAGCATTAGCGATTTCGCTGGCGATAAAGAACTTTTCTAATAAGCACATTACATTATTAAATTTTTCATGAAGCAGTAGGCTGATACAGAATGTTTTAATTAAAATTACAAACAAAACGTTGCTGAAACAAACGACTGTTGATGGCATGGTCGCCGCACACAGACACGTCACACAGCATCATCCACGTCAACATCATTTCCTTCCCCTATTGATTTGTGGGTTTAATTTGGAAAATCTGCTTAATTTGATTGTTATCCCTCTGATTGCTTGCAGCTTTATCATACTTACTTGTTTGAGTCGTTTGCGGTGTGGTGACAACTTGAAAAGGTTCAGCGTTTTTACGAGTCGTGCTTTAAAACTCTGTAAGTCTTTTCAGAAATTATCAAACAGCTAATTGTTGTCACCACCGTAAGACCATCATCCTTCAAGTGTCTCTGATAATTCTCCTTTTCTTCTTCTTCTTCTTCCCATTCTGCCCGGCCAGCTTTTGAGTGAGCATATTAAACATTAATTTGATAGCATTGATCTTCTGTTTTGACGCTTGAAGAAAATGAGAAATAAAAAATTAATTTTACCTGTCCTTTGTTATTTATGGCAGGTCAAAGGTTAAGTGAGAGTCAGAATTGGTGATGGTAATGACATTTTTCTTGCTGAGAAATAATCATAAAAAATAGATAAGTTCCTACTGGACAGCAAAGCACCATGTACAAAAATACAAATTAGTTTGTTTATCTGTCTGCTTTGTACAAATGTCCGTATGTTTGTGTGTTTGTGCATTTGTGATACTGCAGCCATAGGCATAATAAATGCATTGTTCCTAATTTTTAATGTTTTTAAATTTTATATTTAATATTATTTTACAAAATTAAAAGATTATATAATTTATAAATGTTATTTAGAATTTATGTTATGCCATTAAAAATGTTATCTGAAAGATCAAAATGAAATTTTTAATTATGTTTGAAGACCAAAATAAAAGATCAAAATCATATTTTAATGATTTCTGAAGTTCAAAATAAATTTTTAATTGTTTTCAAGACCAAAGTAAAAGACGAAAATAAAAATGTTAATGATTTTTGAAGATAAAACGACTCAAAATGAAAATGATAATGACGCTTGTGGAAAAGAAATCTGAAAATGAAAACTTTAACGAGATCAATATCAGCTGACTGGCTGTGTTTTTCAGTCGAATGTTCACCTGCGAAACACTGAAAATCACCTGAATAAACGAGCAAACTTTGCAGAGTGTCGCAGTGCACGACTAAATTCACTTTGAAACACAAAATTAAACACGTCATAATTTTCAGCAGCATTCTACCATTTCCGACTGAGATCCACTCCCTCAGTTCTCATAGCCTGCATTTTTTTTGTTTTTCCCAGGCTGCGTCCTAAATTATGAAATGCCATGTAAAGTATCAGTAATAAAAAGATTTAGAATTGAGATTTCGGGGCCAAGGATAATAAAACTGTGAATAATTGATGGTCCCTGTCGGATAAATACATCCATAGATGAGTTGCTATTGATTTTAGGCTTGAGTTTCTACATTTAAATACTGGACTGGCCATTGAATATTTTATACCAATTAACTTAAATTTGGTCAATATCGCCAACCATTATTGATTATTCCATTTCGATATAATGGTCAGCTAATGCTGAGTGTTTTTATGGCTTTCTCGTGAAATGTAAAATTGTGTAAATTTTAAAAGTCGTCATGTTTTTGTGGGTGTGTGAACAGCCAGACTGCTTCTGATCACGAAATGTCAATGAAACTGGAATAATGACCATGTTTTGTTATCACTCACCTACCATATCTTTGTTTCTTTTTTAATTTAATTTTCTACAAAAGCAAAAAAAAAAAAAAAAAAAAAAAAAAAAAAAAAAAAAAAAAAAAGATATTAATTGTGTACTAGATTTATACCAAATAAATTAAAAGAAATGAAATTTAATTTCAATGAAATATGTAAAATGTAACAACATTGTACAATTTTAATTAAATTATTTTCTTGAAAATTACTGGAAATAAAATAAAAAATAAAACAAACCAAAACAATATAAAATAAATAAATAGAAGAAAATATTGAAAAAAATAAAACAAACATATAATCATTCATTGAAAACACAAACTTGTTTTTCAGTCTGCTTCATAATTAAAACCTTTTGCTGCTGCACTAAATACACAGCCAACAGAATTATTTGAAAAAAAAAGAAATTAATAGAAAATCTTTTTTAACGATGGTGTAAAACGATTTTTTTTTTTTATTGAAAGAAATGTGTTCCAGTCTGTTTGTTCTGCAGTACTTTGTTTTCATTGATTTAACCTTCCAATACATTGATTTTGTGATTTTCATAATCACATTATAAATTTTGTACTGTCTGATCAATAAATGTGTCAAACTTTAAGTACAAATGCTTTACATGCTAGCAGTTGTTTTGTCTCTTTCTGAACTAAACCCAGACAAGTCTGAAGTCAGTTGTGAACAACAGGGTTAGCACATTGTTTAATTATTGCCTGTGATAATAAGTTAGTTTGACAGAAGAAATCAGTAGAATTAATTAGGTTCGACATGCAGTTCTGACTGTGATTGTCATTTTTGTAAGAAGCTGTCTATAGACAGGACAGCACTAACCACAAATTTTATACAAAACACTGTCAAGACTTTATATAATAAAAATATGCATCATAATTAAACATACATATACATACAAACACAGAAAAATATACCTGCACACAAACAAGCATTCATGCACAAACATGCTCTCATACACAATCATACACATGTACACAGACACACATGGCATACACACACGCATGCACACACAAACACATACTACAGTATTAACATATATATGCATATACATACACATGCACAATCAAAAAGACATGAACACAACACACATGAACACACACACACACACACACACACACACACACACAAAAATAACATTCATACAAAGACACATGTTATTATTTCATTTTCTTTTCTTTTTTCTTTTTCATTCTGCTTTTTTGATTTGATCTATTGCAGCCTCAGCACAGTAATTATAAAATATTTCTATTGTTTTAAAAACGGAGATATTGATTATTCCACACATCATTCCTTAATGGGCATTAGTTATATCTGATAACAACATGATACTAGCAAAGTACACAGCCCCTTATTTCACATTCATAGACTATCTTTAACAATCATGCTAATTTCTTTTTTTCATCTCTTGTACGTTTGATTCAATCTTGGTGGAGGATTTACTTCTGTGATGTTAACATATTGAAATATTTCAGATTTGCAAACTGCATAAAGCTGCCGTATTTCTCCAACTTTGTCTTCTTTTCATATTAAAAAACAAAAAAATAAAAAACAATCTTTTGACGTTTCTTCAAAAATTATATTTTTAAAACCAGATTTATTCCATTTTTCAAATAGAGGAGACTTTTGTTTTTTTCTCTTTATGAATTTTGTGCTTTTATAACACAAAGATTTATTAACAGAAATTAGAAAATTTATAACTTTGACCTGTCAACTTATAATTCTTCAGTTTAGTTGTCTTTTTTATGTTACTTTTGTTACCATATTATGATAGTTTGAAAAAAAAAAAAATATATATATATATATATATATATATGTACGTATGTGTGTGTGTGTGTGTGTGTGTGTGTGTGTGTGTGTGTGTGTGTGTGTGTGAGTATTTTTTTTATTATTTTTTTTTTACTGCAAGAGAAGGAGTTGTTATGTTTTAAACCTGGTGTTGATTAAAAACGTTGTATTTTGACACACTGTAAATAATTGTGTCCGGTGTTGGTTACCTGCGATGTGTAACACGATGACACTGGTATACCTGCGCTGCAGCCACGGTGATGAGGAGGCCGATGTGACAGCTGGCAGGGTGATGAGCAGATAGTGCAGAGATTGAAGAACGTAATTAACACTGCGCGTCAACGTCGTGACTGCGTGAAGCCGGCATGCGACCAGTCTGTGCTTTCAACACCAACTACGTCTCTATCAGCCAGGCCGATCACACCGAGTCTGGAAGTTTTATTACTGATATCAAACAGGTAACAGCTGACTGATAAATGAACTTTTTTGAAAAAAAAAGGTGTTCTGTTGTGGGGTTGGGGTGACCCCGGTTGTCTGTCCTTGAAAGTTTTGTGCAGTTTTACAGTTTTTTGTTTTGTTTATAACACACTCGCAGGACTCTTTGAGTCAGTGTATTCTGTTTTCACTGTCACAAAAAATCTTTCCTTAGAAAGAGATAAATGTTAAAATGGCTTGTTTTCACTGGCTGTGTCACAGCTATCCCAGCATGCAACATGTTCAGGCCATTTTGCTTCCTTATCCTACAGCTGTTAATAGTACATGGAATTTTCTTCTGTTTTTTTTTTTGTGTGTGTGTGTGTGCGTGTGCGTGTGCGTGTGTGTTTTCACACAGTGAACTGGAAAAAACAGACAAACTGATGTCGTATGAAAACATACACTTGAAACCACTGGTCATCAGAAACTTTGAACTTTTTAACATTTATTCATCATTAAACACAACTTTTATTCAGTAAAACTCACTAGTCCAAGCAGTGTGTTTATTTACTACACACACACCTGTGTAACACAGCATTTCACAAACAACTGTGTAAACAGTTTTACAGTTTTGACATCGTCTGTAACTGAACTGGTTCTCAAACATCATTTTACTCTTGTACAGTAAATATTTATAAGGTGAATGTTTTCTTTGTTTTAAAAGAAAAAGATATTTATATATATATATACATATATATCATTATCATCATCATCTGCTGCTATCCTGAATTTTCTTTAATTGAAGATAAACAAATGTGGTTTTTTTTAATAATTTCTTCAGTTTTCTATTTCTTTTCTTTCTTATTTTTTCATTTTTAAATATGTTCCCCCCAAAAAAAAAATGAAGAATATTGTAGATGTGTGTGTGTGTGTGTATTATTCCATTTTTTTGTTTTTTTTTAAAAGCAGTGTTTTAGAATATATATTCAGATGCAGAAATTGTCCACTTCTGTTTTGCAGAAAGCGAGTTAAATGATTATGCGAACGTGTCATGTGAAATTTGTGTTGTGACTTTTGAACTGATAAATGATTGTCTTATCGTCTGTAGTATACAGTGGTCCTCTTAGCCTGGCAGTGATAATCATCAACAATTGTTTTCTAAACACACACCGGTCACCATCCCAGGCAGCAGCGCTGTCACTGCGACGATAAAATACGTGATTTACGTCCACATCGGCCTGCCCATGAGGCAGTTTGTGTCGGAGAAAAATAGGCCTTTTTGTTGTTTCTGACAACTTTATTAAATCAATTTTAGCTTTTCTCTTTTTTTTTTTTTTTTTTTTTTTTTTTTTTTTCTATGCTCTTGGCATAAAATTGAAATTTCAGGTCAAAAAAAAAAAAAAAAAAAAAAAAAAAAAAAAAATGGAGGCAGCATTCATGTGATGTAATGGTGTCTTCTGTGATTTGACACTTGCTGTCTGGTTCCTGTTATCCCTGGGGTGGGGATTAGGGTGTGGAATAAAGAAATGTTTTTAATACATATATATTGCAGATAAATGAATGGATCTTTTGTTTTTATTAGGTAACGTGAGAAAAAAAACAGAAAAAAAACCCATATTAGAATCAGCTAAGTTAATTTAAAAAAAAAAATGAATAACCAGTCATGGGACACTTGTTAGAATGGAATATCAGTGAGTGCATCAAGACTGGGTTCATCCTTTGACTATCTAAGTCAACTATGTTAAGCCTATTAACAAAAATCTACATAAATCTTTTAAAAATAAATGATATATTTAGTGATGTGTGTACTACATGTTCTTATTCTTTGATAAAAACAATATTTAAAAAAATAAAAAAATAAATAGCATTTATAAGAGAAAATTAATATAAGAGATAAAAAGAAATAAAAAGAAGCATAAAGAGACTAAGAGAGAATGAAATAGAAAAATAAAACTGTGATTTTATATAAAGTGGTCATGTGCTGTGTGCTGGTATACAGCAAGAGTTGATCCTGTAATCTGACACTCTTCAAGCAAGTATCCTAGCCACTGAACACTTTTTAACAAGTTTTTTCTTTCATCTGACACTAACAAGTTCACTGAGGTTTTGTATTTTAAAAAGGAAATTACTCGCACATGAATAATTCAGCTGACAAACAGACTTTCATTTCTAACTAACAGTAAATACATTGTCTACATCTCCTTCACAATTTAATTTATATTTTATTAACTAGTGTGAGAAAATTAAGCTGTTGGAAATCATACAAATTAAATTAATTTTTCTTTCTCTATTTTTATTTTTTATTATTATTATTATTATTTTATACCCCATTCTCTTTCTCTTTTTTTTAAAACATTTTAATTTTTAAATTTTATTTATTTTAATATTTATTATAATTAATTTTTGTTTGATTATGTTTTTGTTGGGTTTTTTTCATTTTCTTTGTTTTCTTTCTTACTTTTTTTAAATTTTATTTATTTATTTTTATTATTTTGTTTTTATTGTTGTACAATTATATAAACAGTTTTTGTTGATTTATCTTTTTAAAAGTCTTATTAATCTTAGTGATTAACAAAAATAATAGGTTTTGTAGTGTATGTTTTAAAGTCTTAGTGTTTTTAAATATAGAGTGTGTTTCTGTAATTACAAACATTTAATAATAATTCTGTAGAACATACAAGTTTTTCAAGTATCGAAATTTAAAAAAATATATATATATATATACAAAAACCACAAACCCCCCCCCAAAAAAAACAACAACAACATCTGACTGAAATGGAAAACAAATGTAGGGAAATATTAATAACATTCTTTTTGCAGTTTCTTAAGCTTTCTGTTTTATAAATAATTTTATAATCTAATGATAGCTTGTACACACAGGTATACAGTTAGTGAAAATAACAGTAGTGTAGAAAAAAACTTTGTATTAAAAACATGGGCCGCTCTCTAAGTTGCTATTAGCAATAAAGAATTCACAAATCTGCCATTTCTTCACCTCTCATTCAAAGAATGACCCTGGTCACTGGTTGCTAAGCAACTGAGAATAAAGTCTGAGCTGCTAGGGAAAAAAAGCAAATAGGAAAAAATGACCCCTGATCTTTGGTTTCCAATGACCATGTGACCTCCTTCAACTTTCTCTTTCCAGATTGTTTCTTTGAGCGATCAAGACTAAGGGGATACAACTCTTTAATACTATTACCAACTTCAAAGTAGATTTTCTCGATAAGGGTTTTGGATTTGTTTTTGTAATGATTAAGGAAAAAAGGAAACTTGTTTACTTTAGTGATTTGCTGATAGGTTGTCCTGGTGCTTGAAAAACAAAGAAAAAATGGACAGATGTGAAAACTTGTATATTAAAGTTTTGTCTTTCAGCAGGCTTCTGAAAAAAATTAAATTAATCCATTTTTGCTGTTTAAACTCAATTCTAAACTTAATGATTTTGAAAGGCAGACTGTCTGCGAGTTTTATTTATTTTATTTAAATTATTAGATTTAAATTACGTTTATAAGATGTTTCTCTGTCTTTTCATGTTCATAAATGAATAAAATACAAGAAGTAATATAAAAGAAAAGACATTTAAATTGTAGTTATTATTTTGTATATTATAAACTAAAAAGCTTGTGAATGTGATAGGTGATCAGAGAAATTTTTAAATATAAGAAACCAAATTAATTTTTTTAATAATTTTTTTCTTTCATTAACTAACTCTGTGTGTGTGTGTGTGTGTGTGTGTGTGAATATAGTTAATTTATTTTCATTTTATTTATTTTTTTGTTTATTGTTTGTTTATTTTAAACCCTCCTTTTATTATATTGATTGATTGATTTTTGTTTTACTTTTGTTTTTATACATCTTTGGTTTGTTTTGTTGGTAGTGATTACAATGAATACTGATCTTTCTGCATTGAGACAAAACTTTAATAAAATAAAATTAAAAATTTATGTTAACTTTATCTCAGGTGTCTCTGATGTGTTTGTGTCAGTATTAAAACATCTTTCTCTCCTCTTTCTTAACACTGGTTTCATGTTGTGTGGCTGTCAGAGTTGTAGTCGTCTTCAACTCATAACTGTTTTTCAGTGATAAAGGTGAAAACTCTGTAACATGATACTCTGTTAAAGGTTTATTATTAAACTTGTCAAACTCAAACCACAGTTAGCATTTCATCTGAGAACACATTTCAATCAGGTATGAATATATTAATTTTTTTTTCAATGTACTTTTTTTGCCATTATTTCAGGCAAACACTTCAATTATGAATGAATAAAATTACTTTCTTTTGATTTCACTGTAACGTTTTTTATTATTTACATACATATTTCTGGCAAATGCTTTTCAAAATATCCATGAATAAAACTGTATTCCTTTGATTTCAGAATAATGCATTTTTTTTTTTTTTTTACATACGTTTTTTCATGCAATACTTTTCTGCTGTGCATGAACATTTTTTAATTTTTTTTATTTTGACATATTTAATTTCAGAACTGACTTGAAATGTTAATTCAGATCACAAATACAATTATTTATGAAAATTTTCATAAACGTATTCTTTAGATTTAAATCTAAATATTTTTATTTCACAAATGTGTGTTATATTTTGGTATTACACAGTGACAGAGGGGATGGGGTTAGTGAGGGTGTGTTTATTTTTACTGTGTCTGCAGTCAAATGACAATAAGACAAAACAAGAGGGTTTTATGAAATAATGACACAAGGTGAACTTTGCTCGCTGCTGATAAACACTGAAATCCAGACTGCTGGACGATGCTGAATCAAATTAACTATGAATCACAATATTCTGAGCATGGTAATGAAATTTGACTGGCTTCCAGTTAAGATATGAATCAATAATTCAAACATATAGTGCCGGACACAAGACAAAATTAAATGTGCCTCCACAGAAAAGTCCAGCTTCAAACATTGATCTTTCATTCTGCTTGCTGCCTGCCATGTTTCCCACTAATACTCTACGTGCTTATTTCATTAAAAATTTATGCTCGCTTGGGTGCATTTAATAAAACCTGGGCATTAATTTCTATACAGCTGTTTTTCTGCACAGATCTCTCGCACTGTAATCCTTCTCATTGGACTCTTAATTAGTTTTATAATTGTTTATCTCACCTGACAGTCCACTCGAAAACAATACCTCGTTAAGCAGACCTGTTGTTTCAGGTCTAATCTTTTTTTATTATTATTTTTTTTTAATTATTATTATTACACTAAAATAAAATATGTTGGCAGGATTATTTGTGAAAAGCTGGAGATAGATCAATAAATGTCATTGTAAGTCATAAGTGCAATAGATTGACGTCAAATATTCAACAACAAAAACAGATTTTATTTCTGAATTTATACTGATGTGTTTGAAAATTTAAATTGAGGTTTACTTTTGTTTATTTTTTTCAGTAGGTTGTTTATCTGGTTCATTCGTTTTTGCTTTGATTCAGTCTTCAGTTGGTTTTAAAGGTTGTTTGCTTAAATTCTTCTATTTTTTATTTTACTGTTTAAAATTATTAGTAGTAGGAGTAGGAGTACTGATGTCATTATTAATCTTACTGTTGTTTTTATTATTGTTGTTATTATTGGTTGTTACTGCTCACTGTTTGATTGGTTTACACTGGTTGATGGTTGGTTGGTTAACTCGTTAGTTCCTGTTGGTCAGGTGACATGTTTAATCCTTTCATTGATATAAACTTTTAACACAGTGCAAGACAATCTACTGATTATATCCAGCCTTCACAATATTTTTTTTTTTTTTTTTTTTTCATTTACTTACTCACTAATCTAATCTGCCAAAGATGGAATTATTTTGTTATCATTTCATTTTAATTACTGATTGCTTTTATGGGAAAGCATTCACTGTTAAAATGACCGTATGTTCTGGACAACAAAACCTGGGTACATTAAACTGATTAATTTTTCAAAACAGAAGACCAAGATGAAGACCACTCAACGTGATTAAAAAGGGAGTCGCAGAGTCAATACTGCTGTGTGCCAAGTCACACACAAGTGGCTGGGTGCCATGTTGGAAGTGTGTGGCAGTGCAGCATGTTAGGAGACAAATCTAATCAGATGAAACAAGTGATATTGCTTTCAGTCACACTGACCACACACACACTGCTTTCTCTAAAACAGCTCATGGTGCTGCTGTTGATGACAGAAAGAAGCTGATGTTTTACCTGAATCGATGCAGGATCAAGCCTGATCAGGGGATCAGTTGTTTCCATCAGTTCCATACAGTTGTCTGTTTAATAGTTTTATATGTTCTGTCCAGCCTGTATAAAAAAAAATTGTTATTAAGTAGCCAGTTTGATAATATTAGATCAATAGATATATAGATAAATAATCAGGTTTATTCTCTGATATTACTATTATGATAATATCAGATAGATGGATAGATAGATAGATTGAGAAACAGACAGACAGACAGACAAGACAAACAGATAGATAGAGAGAGAGATGACTGACATAATGATGCAGTGTGTGAGTGTGAAGAAGAAGTAACTTGCCAGTGAAAATGTTGTTTTTCTGTTCGACACAGAGCAGAGCGTCTGGTAAACCATTTGTCAGTTGTCCTTGCTGTAATATGGAACTGGTATTCCTCATTTTGTATCAAAAATAAATCTCAAGTCTCCTCTGAAAATTCATTTCTTTTAATCAGTTTTAATTTCATTTCTGTTTCAATTTTATGTATACATTTTGCGTGTGTCATTAATCTTGTTTGTTTATTATCATTATTATGTTCTACTTAAACTTGTATCAGAAAGTCAGATTATAACATTAAACAAATGATGCTTAGCAAGCTTTGCTGTGACTGATACTTGAACTGGAACTCTCGAGTACAAGAGTTAACATGTTCAGTGTGTAAACAGGTTTTTTTTATATTCTGGCAGAGCCTTGAAAGATTAATATTTTCATCTTGGGATAAGAAAAAGTGGGGTGAGTGTACTGATGATAAGTGTTTCAGCAGGTAAAGGGTTAATTTGTTCACCTCAGGAAAAAACTGTTGAAAGATATACTGGATGATGAGGAATTAATGTTTTCATTTCAGTTAAAACATATTAAAAAAAATTAAAAAAAAGAATTTAAAAAAAAAAAGGTAGTGCTAAAACAAGAACTGGATGTCTAGCAAATAGATGTTGTTTTTTTCTCATTAATAACAAAGAGATTTATTCTTTTTGAAACATAATTTTCTCATTTTTTTATTATCATTATTTATTTTTAATTTTTAAAATGAAAAAGACATCTTGAAATAAATGCTGGATGACTGAGCTGACAAAGAGTTAAGATTTTCACCTATCAGCACACAGTGATTGAATCAATTACAGCTGCTTTCCTCCAAAAGCTTTTGTGTAAAATGTGTAAATTTGCTTTAGGGACGATGTGAATCACATCTAAATAAATACATCTACGACTAAATTGAGTCTGCTTCGAACAATCACACTTTATTTCATTTAGACTCTCAAACAACAAAAAATTAAAAAAACGTGCCAAGTTAAAATGGTCTAAAATAAAACTTAACAATATCTGCAGGGTTTTTTCTGTTTCGTTTTGTCTTCGCTTCTCTCACCTACTCAATCAATTTTCATCCTCATAACAGAATTTCTCATCTCATTGTCACACTCACGATCCTGTTTCTTTATCTTCACCTTGTTAAATCAGCGTTTATGTCTTTTTTTTAGTGTGAAATAAATCCAATTTTCTTCTTTTCTTTCTTTTATTTTTTTTTTTTATTTTATTTTCATTTTTATTTTATTCTTTTTTATGTCCGTTTAATGTTTGTATTGATTTAAATGTTTTATCTCCTTCTTAACATCTCCGAGTGTGAATTAAGCCAAGTTTTTTTTTTTTTTTTTTTCTAGGTTTACCTGTTTATTTAATACTAAAATTATCATTAATTAAAATCTTACTTTTGTTTTGTTGCCTGCATTTATCAATACATTTGATGGTAATTGAATGGATAGATATATTAGTAGGTTGATTTGTTGTTTTATTGTCACAAAGACAGGCACATGGATGGATTGATGGATGGATGGATGGATGGATGAATAGACAGGTAGATCAGATGATTCACTGATAGATAGACAGATAAATAGATAGATGTAGATGGAGGTGGATGCATGGATAGACAGACAGAAACAGATAAAGATGGATTGGTAGATAAAAGATTAATGGTAACAGTGGTTACAGTTGTTAAAAGTGAAACCTGGTGTGTATGAAATCAATTCTTCATGAGTAGCCTCTTACATTACTTGCCAGTCTACACCATGCTTTAAGTAGTTTTGTTTTCAGTGAAAACATCTTTACAAAAGTGTCACAAACAGATCTTCTCTTGCATGATTCTACATCTCACATAACAGCTGATAACAGTATTACATGTTGTAAATTTTTATTAACTAGAGAAAAGTACCAGAAACAAAAAAAAACCTTTCATATATAGGAATAGATAACATAAACTTTTAACATCTCCTTGGCACCTACAGTAATTTTATTTAAATGAAGAAGAACAGAACTGAACCACTGCCAGATTTTTAACAACAGAATAATGAGATGAAATATTTAGCACAGTTGTTGTCTAATTTTCCAATTTGAGTTTTACAATTGTCTGCTGTCAGTTTGTATTAACTAGAAATACTGTTATTCTGTTATTCACTTTCATTATTGGATTATCAAACTGCACTATGAGGATACAGATTAATACTATTTATATTCAGAAAATAAAAAATGAAAAGGAAATTGTTTTCTGTGTCATAGAAGAAGACACATTATACTGCATAGGATTGGTTTTTGTAATAATACATTGGTTTTTATATATTACAGTAATTCATTTAACTTGTAACTAATATAAGAATTAACCTCCATTAAAATATTTAATATTTTAATTTAGCTTTGAAAAGATTAGATTAATGAAAGACAATTATTTTGTGTGGGTTTTCCTTATTTGCATGGAATAACCAATTTTAAAACAAATTAATGTTTTAACTTAGCTTTGAGAAGATTTGATTAAAGAGTGTTTCTATTTTTTCCTTTTTTTTTAATTCTAGATTTGAATACCCAGTTTTAAAACAAATTAATGTTTTAATTTATATTCAATAAGATTTGATTAAAGGAGGATATTTTTTTATTTTGTTCTATTAATTTCAGATTTGAATACCAATTTTCAAAAGAAATTAATGTTTCAATTTAGATTTGACAAGATTTGATTAAAGAAAGACTTTTTTATTCTGTTATTTTGATTTCAGATTTGAATACCCAGCCAATTGTAAAAGAGAATTAATATCTGAATTGGGCTATGATTTCGTTTGATACAGTGTGTTTTTTAAAACTGATATTTTAATTAAATGATATTTGTGTGCAGCTCAGTGCTGTGACTCTCACTGAGGTGAGGCTGTTTGTGTAGGGCACAAAGAGATGACACTAAGTGTGAATCAGCTATTGACATTTCATTTAAAAGTCGACAGTGAAAACATTTATCTTCCAGTCTCATTATGTTAGCATCACTCTGTCATTACAAGTAACCTGTAGTCTGGTGGTTAGCAGCATCAGGCCTTGCTATCATTTTTTTAAATATTTTTTTCAAATGGTTTAACAGAGATATTAGTGGTTTTTCCTTATCAGAGTCAGTAAAGACATTTATTTTTACTTATTTATTTATTATTGTTTTCATTTTTATTATTATATTTGTTATTACTACTTTTAGTATTATTATCATTACTACCACTGTTACTATTATTGTTATTACTATTTATATTTCTTGTTGTTATTTATTTGTGTATTTATTTACCTGTTTATTGTTATTGTTACAGTCTAGTATGTAGGACCAATGTCACCATTAGCACATACATGGGTAATAAAATGCGTTGTGCTGTGTGGACTTCTATTAAAAGAGTTATGAGTCCATTATGGAAAAACATTAGGAAACTCAAAGAAGATAGATTTTTACATTCATCTGTTGCTAACTTCACTTAAAAAACAACCACTGAGGATTTTAAAACATCTTTTAATATATCTTTATAGTTCAAAACTTTTAACTTCAGAAACCTTCAGCTATTTTCATTCTTCTTTCTTTTTTCATCCTTTTAATTTTTTTTAACAAAACTTTCGTTTTTTGCCTTATTAAGAGATGGCTGCCAAAGTCTAAGTACTCGAAGTTTTTGAATGAAAAATGTATAATTTTTCAAAGTGTCAGTTTTCTCAGCGACAGGCCGACAAAGGGTTTGGCTTTTGGCAAGAAAAGAAGTGTCAGTGTTTTAATCATTGTGTGACATTTCAGCACACTGAAAGTGAGTGTAGCTGTCAGTCACTCCTCAGTGTTCCTTTGTCTGCTCCACACATCATCAGCATCCAGTTTATGACATTGTTTTAAAGACGTTTTCACTGGAACACAGTTTGTCTTATCTTCCAGTTATCATCCTCATGTTATTATCTTCCTGATATCATCCTCATGTCATCATCCTGTCATCCTCCTCATGTTATCATCTTTCTGTCATCATCCTGTCATCATCCTCATGTTATCATCTTTCTGTCATCATCCTCATGTTATCATCTTCCTGTTATCATCCTTGTAATCATCTTTTTGTTATCTTCTTGCACTGTTATATATTGTAAATTTTTGTCTAATCATTATATAACAATTACATCTTCTGGGAAACTTTTAAATAATAAGTGATAAAATTTACAGTTTCTTATTGTACTTTATTATTATTTAAGTATATCTATTTAGTTTTAAAGTTTAAAAATTATTTATTTCTAATTGAGAAAATACCAGCTTGTGTTTGTGTCTGTGTGCATGCATATGTGTGCGAGTGTGTGTGTGTGTGTTTTAAAAAAAAAAAAATTATTTCTTTTACTGATTTTAAACAGATAGCTTGTAGTATAGTTTGTTACTTTCTTTGTTTTTTTTAAATTCTCACAGAACAGTGTGTATCTTCTACAGTTAGGTATGACTAATTTTGAAATGTCTTCAGTGAAAACTTTTACTTTGTACAGCACAGTCCAGATGCTGCTTTTCTAATTTAAAAGAATATCTTCCGTTGTGATACTCAGTCTGTGTTGTGTCAGCTGGTTTGTGTATTTAAAACAATAGTTTATAATTATGAAGTGATTTACTGAGCAAAAAGAACAAAGCAGATTGTACATATAAATCAAAAACCATTAAAACAACAGTTTGACAAGTTTTTGTACTCTGTGTACATATAAACAAAATAATTGTGTGAAATCAGTTAAAAAAAGTGTTTATTTTATTTTCATTGTTTATTTTTGTTATGGAGTTGTTGCTGTTGTTTTATTTTTTATGAGATGTCATGAGAAAACATTTGTAGTCCGTGTTTCTAGGGTAGTGAACTATTAAAAACGTTTTTGTCATTTTTCTTCTGCTGTCATGGTTTCTATAGCACACGTTTTTTTTTCTAATTAATCTCCTTGTTCAGAACCAGGAAAATAAAGCAGTAGAGAAACAGCATTACTAATACAGTGTCTCTTTCTCCAAAATTTTTTTTTTTTCAAATTATATAAACACACTTACATTACATATCCTCACACTATACATTAAATTTAAATTTGGGTTAGACCTCCATAATTACATGACCTTCCCCACTGTTGACCTTGAATGACTTCTTGACTGTGTGACCTTTGGAAAAGTGACCTGCATTCACTGGTTGATGTTTGTTTTAAAGATTTTAAAATTTTTCTCTTAAAACAACATGCAATGCTTTGAAGACAGTCCATCACACTTCCATTAAAAGTTTGATGAAAATGAAATCCAATTTTGCTCTGGTCTGTGTAAACTTAATTACTTGGAGTGGTCTGTGAAATTGAGAAATTGCTTCTGATAAAATAGGACGAGATTGAATTGTTCTGTCAAATCCAATGTGTTATTTTCTGATTGATAAGTATATTGGATCTTTCCCAAAATTAAATTTTCTATTTTCACTATGTCTCCGACAAAAATGTGTTAATTGTTAATGATCGGAATGGAAGAAAATACTGCCATTATAATAGCATTTTTGTAATAAATTGAATATCTGGCAGCATGCCATGTTTTTACACAAATGTCGACACTAGCAGAGATATTAATGAGAAAATGTATGTGTCCGTGTTTTTTTTTTTAAATACACGGCTTTTAATCACTTCTTTTTTCAAGTCTACATTTCAAAATAGATGTAGTTATAATGGCTTTAACCAGAGATTATGTGTGGTTTTTTTTCTCTTTTTTTTTTTTTAAACTCTGGTTCAATACAGACATTGTTATGATGGCTTTTAATCAAGTTTTTTTTTTTTCTTTTTCAACTTTCCGTTTCAAAATAGATCGTAATATAATAGCTTTTAATCAAAGATTTTTTCTTTCACTATTTTTTTTTAAAACCACCTTCCATTTCAATATGGATATAATGTTAGCTTTTATCCTTTTTTTTATTTATTTTTTTACTTTTTATTATTAAAGCTTTCAGTTTTTTATTGTAATATATTTCTTAATGCTGTTAGTAACATGTATGTTTACCTCTTTCTGTTACATTAAGAGAAACTTTACTACTCTTTGTACAAACAAGAGAGATTTCTCTTAAAATTATTTTTTGTTTACTCAGACAGTGTTGTTTGTTCATTGCTGCACTGTCGAATACTTTCAATCAGAGTTATGGGCCTTGATTAATACCATCTTAATATTTATTTAATTTATTTCTTATTTATCTACTTTGAAATTTTTTTATTTGTTTATTTTTTTTTATTTACTTCTCTTAATTTTCTGTTTTTTCTACTTTTTCTCATTATTCAGTTTTTCTTCTTCTTTTCCTTTGACTCTTATAAAGCAAAGCTGTGTTTTTAGTAAATGCTGATAAAAGCTTTCTAATAATTTTTTTTGTTGTTGTTGAAAAAAGGACATTTGATAACGTAACACAAAATTTAAACTTTGAATTTTTTTAGTTTTAATTTTTAAATGTCAGAATTCATGTATTCTTTTATTTAATAAATAACAATAACAACAACAACATCAACAATAACAATAACAGCAACAACAAACAGGAATAACTAACAATAATAACAACAGTAATAAATAACAATAATAAGAACAATAACAATAATATCAAAAATAACTTTTATATATAACAGTATACATTACTGTATGATGATATTTATGTATTTCCTTGGTAACATCTTTCACTCATTTTCTGTGGCAGACTCAAACAAAGATAAACCTTGTATTAAAATACTACACCACTTCGTATGCAAGCATCTGGCATTTTTATTCAAGACATGGTTGTCAGGTTTATTTTTGTTTGATGCAAAAATGTCCGTGTCTAAATATTCATACACCATGAGGGATACAATAAGACAGAGAGAGAGATTTGAGTTTGTCCGTGTTATGAATTATGTAACTTAGGAGTTGATCTGTTTTTTCAAAGCTGTGTTGTCAGAAGCTGTGATTTCTTTTCACGTGTTTCAGTTTTGTCATCTCTCAGTTTGCACGTATGAAATAACGTCGTGTGTGCCGTATCATGTTTGTGGGGCAGTTGTAAATAATACCATGTGCCCCACTAAATTAATTAATCAATTTTTACGTCCGATATAAATTACATACAGCATTTTAATGAGAAAATCAATGCAGCTGGTAATGAATTTATAAAATTTTATGGTTTTGTCTAGCCTTACTCAATATCGCCGGCCATTATCTTTATGTTTTAGTTGTGAACAGCACCATTCTCATACTGCCAAGTAGTTTGAGCACGAAACTTTGATTTTAAAGCTGTAATTACAGAGTCTAAATTTAGACAAGAACTTAATTATATGTTGTTTGTGCACTTCCTCCCAGACCACCGCTTTATCGATGTCAACCTGATGTCGGATACCCAGTTTTTTAAAAACATTTCGTGGGACAAGACACATATTGACAGTTTTGTTTAAAACACGGCTGAAGATTATCATTATTAGCAGCAAACAAGTTGACGTGTTTATTCATTAAACACCGCCAAACGCAGTTATTGAATTGTGCAGGTTTAAAAGTCTCTGCAGACTGCGTAGGTTTGAACATTGTCACTTAGCATGACTCACCTTTATCATTTATTGTCTGTCTCACTGTGAGTCTGCTCACTGTCTCACCTGTTGATTTACTCACTTGCTCATCCAGTGATTTTACTCACTCGTGTTACTCATTTTCTGTTACTCAAACTCACAGCTGACTGGAAAATTATTTAACCTGATTTGATTTCTAGTATTAAAAAAAACTTAATAAAAAATATAATCAAAACAATGAAATAATAATAATATTAATAAATGCTGCTATCACTGATGTACAGAGGACTGTTAAAGATATTGTTTTTAATTGTGCTGGTTATTAAAAACTGTGTATGTTAGAGAGTTTAGAAAGGTTGAATGGACAGAAGTAATGAGAAGATCTGGAAACCTGCCTGCAGTTTGATTAGTTCACTTCAGATAGGTGCAACCTGACACTCTGCCCTTTACACACACAACTTAGAAACAATAAAATCACCTGCAAAAACAAAACTAAATTCTTCACCAGACACATCTTATCAGAGCAGGTATTTCTTGAGAGAAAAATTTGAACACCTCTATAGATCTCAAAACAATTTTTTTGTTTTTTTATTTTTTTTATTCCAACATGGTCTAAGGGCAGACAACTGCTGATTTAAAAACTTACCAAAATGTTGAAGATTGAGATTTTTTTTTATTTGTAACGAGATTGCATAAAATACAGAATTAGTAAGCAACAAAGAGGAAGCGTTTCTGGTTTTTATGAATTAATGTTTGTATTTTATTACTTAGTTATTGATTTATTTGTGTTGTTTTAAGTGGAGGGATGGCTCGTTGGAGGGAAGGAAGGGTTAATTTCTTTTATTATGCTATTTGTATTTTTATTGTTAATTTCAACATGTTATCAGCATGCACCTTTATCATTTTTATAGGGGAGACAGATTGAAACAGTTCTTTGATCTTCTCTTGTAAAAATTTATTTTATTGCCATGACAACATAGAGCTGAGAGAACCAGTAAAACGTAAAGTGCAGTGATTTGTGATTGTTTTGTGTTGTGTGTGTGTGTGTTTGTGTTTGTGTTTGTGTTTTGTGTGTTTGTGTGTGTGTGTGTGTATGTTGTGTGTGTGTGTGTGTGTGTGTGTGTTTGTGTTTCCATGGGTGTGTGAGTGTGTCTGTGTGTATCTGCATACATGTATGTGTATGTATGTGTCTGTGTGTGTGTGTTTCCATGGGTGTGTAGGTGTGTCTGTGTGTATCTGCATACATGTATGTGTATGTATATATGCTTGCGTGTGTGTGTGTATGTTTCTATATTTGTATGTGTATATATATGTATGTGTGTGTGTGTGTGTCTGTGTTTATATATGTGTGTGTGAGTGTGTGTGTGTCTGTGTGCTTTTGTGTTGTGTGTATGTATGTCTGTGAGTGTGTGTTTGTGCGTGTGTGTTGTTTTGTGTGTGTGTGTTTGTGTGTGTCTGTGTGTGTGTGTGTTTGTCTGAGTTTGTGTCTGTATCTGTGTGTGTGTGTCTGTGTCTGTGTGTGTGTGTGTGTTTTTGTGTGCGTGTGTGTGTATATGTGTGTGTGTGGTTTATTTTGTGTGTGTCTGTGTGTGTGTGTGTTTGTATTTGTCTGTGTGTGTGTGTTTGTCTGAGTCTGTGTCTGTATCTGTGTGTGTGTGTGTGTCTGTGTCTGTGTATGTGTTGTTTTTGGCTGAAACCCAGTCAGGTGACATGTTAAAGATGTTTTCACAGTAAGAAATGTTTCAGTACCAGTGATTGCTTGCACATGTTTCTCTACTAACTTTCTCTAAACCTTTGTGATTTTTCATCTTTCTTCACAAAGTGGATTTGTTCTGAGAACCTGTCCTCTGTGTATCCACTGGGCCATTTTTCCCATTCTCTCTCTCAAGTAATTATCAAACACATGTGTGTGTGTTCCCAGACAGCTATATAATAAATAACACCAATAATAACAATAACAATAGCTAAGTCGTACATCTAAATACACTATTACTGTGAAATCTGTGTATGTCATATGTTGTGGGTAGGTAAATTAATTAATTATTCTATTTAGTGTATTTTGTTGTATTTATAAATTCCAGATCACTGTGATATCATTTCATGTGAAAATTTCTATAATTACTTTGTTCAGCAGAAGGCTTGTTTGAGCTGTGATAGTAATTCAGTGACTGTAAGTAATATTGTGTTTTAGATAGAGAGACAAAACTCAAAGTGAAAACTCAGAGTCAGGCTGCAGATTCTACCTCACAGACTGGAGAGTGTCACTCAGACTTGTGAGTTATCTCCCTTTATTTGTCATGCTATGTTAATTTAAATCCGTGTTGTTTGTTTATCACAAAATTACAAATTACTGAACTCATCCATATTTTACTATTCAAAATATACAGGTTTCAAAAACATAGTAACTGAAATTAAATAAATTTTAGAAAATAACAAAAGTAATTTCTAAAGTTGTATATTAAACCATGCACTATATAGTTTGCCCCAAACACATACACACACACACACAACATAGAGACAGAACATACATACTTTAAAATCAACAGACACACACACAACACATACTTTAAAACACACAGAAACATGCATGCATACATACTTTAAAACACAGAGACACACGCATGCATACATACTTTAAAACACAGACACACACATGCATACATACTTTAAAACACACAGACACACAACATATATACTTTAAAACACAGACACACACATGCATACATACTTTAAAACACAGACACACACATGCATACATACTTTAAAATGCAGACACACACACAACACACATACTTTAAAACACAGACACACACAACACACATACTTTAAAACACAGACACACACATGCATACATACTTTAAAACACAGACACACACACAACATACATACTTTAAAACACAAGACACACACACAACATACATACTTTAAAACACAAAGACACACACACAACATACATACTTTAAAACACACAGACACACAACATACGTACTTTAAAACATATAGTCACACACACAACATACATACTTTTAAAACACACAGACACATACAGAACATACATACTTTAAAACACAGACACACACACAACATACATACTTTAAAACACACAGACACACAACATACATACTTTAAAACATATAGTCACACACACAACATACATACTTTAAAACACACAGACACATACAGAACATACATACTTTAAAACACACAGACACACAACATAACATGACTTTAAAAAACACAGACACACACACAACACACATACTTTAAAACACACAGACACACAACACACTTTAAAAAACACAGACACACACACAACATACATACAAAAACACACAGACACACAACATACATACTTTTAAAACATATAGTCACACACACAACATACATACTTTAAAAAACACACAGACACATACAGAACATACATACTTTAAAAACAGACACACACACAACACACATACTTTAAAACACAGACACACACACAACACACATACTTTAAAACACAGACACACACACAACATACATACTTTAAAACACACAGATACACACACAACATACATACTTTAAAACACACAGATACACACACAACATACATACTTTAAAACAGACACACAACATACATACTTTAAAACACACAGACACATACAGAACATACATACTTTAAAACACAGACACACACACAACACACATACTTTAAAACACACAGACACACAACATACATACTTTAAAACATATAGTCACACACACAACATACATACTTTAAAACACACAGACACATACAGAACACACATACTTTAAAACACAGACACACACACAACACACATACTTTAAAACACAGACACACACACAACATACATACTTTAAAACACACAGACACACACACAACATACATACTTTAAAACACACAGATACACACATGCATACAGACACATATAAACAGATATAAATATACAAATGGAAGATTACATTTTGTTACAAAATAAAAAACTAATTTGAAAAGTATTATGTAACACAGTGTGTAGGTTTTGTCTGGTGTAATATTAGTTTATGTGTAACAGGAGTCAGACAGAATTTATCTTGTAAACTTATTCACGTCACTTCTCTCTGAAATATTTGTCTTTTATTTATAGATAGAGAATTAAATTGGACATTCCAGACATACAAGTTTTAATATCAAAGTTAAAGTCATTTACACAGATTAGCAAATTGTACCTCCCAGATATGAGAACTCCAGTATGAATTATTGCCCCTTATTAGTTTGTTTGGCATTCATTGTTATTTATTAATGCATAAATAAGTCTGAATTTCATTTTTATAGAAAATTGTGACGTACTGATTTTTATTTATTTTTTATTTTATTTAATTTATTTTCTAATTTATTTTATTTATATCGTGATTTGTTTAATTTATTTGCTAATTTATTTTATTTATATTCTTGTTACTTTTTTTTAAATATTTTATGTAATAATAATTTTCCTGTTTTTGTGTGTTTTTTTATTTTTATTTATTTGATTTCAGAGAAGAATCGGCAGTTCATGGAGTAAATGATCAACAAATTGAGGTTTGTGTAACAGTTTTTGAGAAACTTTGTCATTTTGCCTGTAATTTAGTGATGTGCTATATTTAATCTTTGTGTTTATTACTTTTATACTTGGTGATTTATAAATACAAAATAAAAATGGTGTATTTACTGTTATTAAATAAACATAACTTTGATTTGTGATATTCATGACAAAAGTTTCACTTTCAAAAACTTTGTAAAAGTTTCTGTTATTTTGAAAATATGAATTAAGCTGGATGAAAAGCAGGTTTAGGTTCAGTGGTAAAAGTTGTAATTTAAAGAGTTCTGGAATCAGTTCTCTGTACTGAACAAAGTTCATTATTTCTAGTGCTTTGTGATAAAACACTGACATCTGAAAATCTTTTCTGTAACTATTCCTTACTGCGTGAATGTTAAAAGTTTGAAAGTTGATGTTTTATGTTTAGAATGTTGCTCTAGAAAGCAGTAACTTGACTGCTGAAACGATGGACTCTTTCGCCGAGTCCCAGGATGAAGACAGAAGCTGTCCTGTGTCTGCAGCTGATGTCCAGATCAACCTGGCAGCAGACGAGTCTGAGGGAGAGGTAGTCATGGAGGATGAGGTCAGAGGTCAGGTCAGTGAAGATGAAGGTGAATGCTCGTCAGGAGAAGATGAGGAGTCGGGTGTCATGTCAGCTGACTGTGCAGATGATGATGCCGATGTGGGTGACGATGGTGGTGTGAGGACAACGTCGGACTCACTGAGTCCTGTGCTCACTAAGAATCAGATGGAGCTGTTGGAACTGGAGATGAGAGCGAAGGCAATCAAAGCCATGTTGAATAAAATGAAAAAATGAAACTGGTTCCCAAGACCACAGTAAACAGTTATGTTTTAAAACTGGTTTATCTAAATAGTTAACATTTCAACTTTTGTGAATATGGATTTGTCATAACATTACCTAACAATAAATTAAAACACATTAAATTAAACAAAAACAGTTTCCTAGCTAAAACAGAAGATCTTGGGTCAAATCTTTTAAACACTGAAGTTAAATATGTAGGATTAACAATTTCTTTTCAGTAATTCATACACAAAGCGGTGTTTTTTTGTGTTATTTAACAAGTGTTTGATGAGTAACACAAAACATGATCACAGTCATTTCTTGTGAGAACAGACAAGTATGACATTCAGGTGTTCAAAACTTCAGAAACATGGAAAGTTCTCTTAAAAAACTAACTTGACCACCAACTGTTTTGTACACGTTTTTAACTGGACATAGATTATCTCATACACTGAACAGCACTGAGTTCTGTGTTATCTGTTTGAAACATCTCCAAATCTAGATTGTTTAAGGGAACCTTTACCACACTGGACTGTTTTAATATGAACTTGATAACCTACTGTGTCGTAAAACAAGAGAAGAAAAAGTATTAACTTGATGTGGAAAGGAAACTTTATAGATTAAAATGAAGTGGATAGGTTGTTTTTTTAATCACAGTTTGTTATCTGAGAGTGTCAAAGTAATTAAAGTGTCGCCATGGAAACGGTTATTTTTTTAATTGAATGTCAGCTTGCTTTGTTCAGTTCTTTCTTTACAGTGAATGTTAAGTGATTCACAGTTTAAGTCTAAAAGATTTTTCAAAAAATAAAACTTTATTTATTATATTGTTTTACAGTGGAAATTGGAAATTTTCAGAATTTAATACATAAATTTTCCTGTCTGCATGTGTTGTGTGTGCTCTGTGCAGAGAGAATGGGGGGGGTGTGTGTGTGTGAGAGAGAGAGAGAGAGAGAGAGAGAGAGAGAGAGAGAGAGAGAGAGAGAGAGAGAGAGAGAGAGAGTAAACAAGGGAGCTTGTACATTTCATGGCAGAATATGATAAAATATTTTTTTAATTTGTCATCCATTTTCATTCTTTGAGCAGATTTTCATTCATGAATTAAAGGTATACAAAAATATGTCAAATCTTTGTTTTTAATTTATCATTTATTGTTGTAGTAGTTGTTGTTATTATTTTGCTTATTTCAAATTTTATTTTCAATATGAGTGAGAATAACTGTTTGACCTAATGAAGAATGCAGGTAGAATTGTCAGAAAAACAACAATGAAATGTTATCTTTATTGATATCCACAATCTCGTTAATGAACATCTGTTACTTTCTGACATTTTAAAACCAGGAAAGGCAAACAAACATTGTTGACTCAGCCTTTATTGACTTTTTACATTCAACAGAGAAAACTTTAAATGTATTGAAACAAATATTTGATTATAGACCAGAAATGAGCAGATTGTGGTATTTTTTTTTTTCATTTATAACATTATTATTATTATTATGAACGGGCATATTTCACCTGACAATAATACTTGCTAACCAGGCTGAACACAGCTTTGTAATAAAACTTGACAGTATTAGAACAACTGGAAACAGAATCACATTACATTAATTTGTTTTTTCATTTGTACTAATCAATAATTTAACATCTCTGTATAGACAGGTTAATTAAAAGCATCACTGGATACCCACCTGTAATCAACTTTATCTCTCACCTGAATCAGACTGATGAGGTTTTTACCTCACATAAACATAATAAGTAAATGAAATAGGGGCTATCATGTTTCTGTGCTCTCATTTTGTCAACATTCATTCTTGGATACCTATTCATTTAGAGAAAGCCTTTTTAAAATAACAATATTTTTTTTAAAAAAAACAGTTAATAAAAAAATTAATGCAAAATATTATAGATGAACAAAAATATTAAAATTTATTTTATTTAATATTAAATTATGATATTTGGGAAAAAAGAAATGGAAATTTCTTTATTTGCAGCAGTTGTTAATATTTTCCTTTTTTAAAAAGAATTATTTTAATAGTGTTAAAAATAATGACTTAATTTTAAATACAAATAGTTATGGGCTACATGTTTACTTTTATATATATATATATATATATATATATATATATATAAATGTATAGATATATATATATAATGAAGATCAGAGGAATTTTCTCTTTAAATGGTTATTGATTCACATGTAAGAGACTGTGGCTGGATTGGGAAATACAGGGTTGTGCAGAGATTTGATCATGCATTTTGTGAAACCCCACACTTTGAGCTGTTCCAAAATGCTGACCAAACACTCACAGAAACTGTTTCTATGGTTACAGTGTTGTAAGATGAATGTTATGGACTCTGTAATTAGAGAAATTTTAATAACGGCTGGAATCAATATTTCTAAAACTTATCAGTGTCGTCTGATATTTGTCTAACAGAAGAAATTGTTTATTTTACACAAATCATTACACACTAAATTATCAATGTTTTTCCTGCAGTACACAGCCCAGTGGTTAGAACACCCTCTTAATGAGTTGTTATTATTATTATTATTATTATTATTATTATTATTATTACTATTATTATTATTATATAGATAGAGATAATCATTTCATGTAGAAAACGGTAAAGACAAAAAAAAGTAATAAAGTCAATTATCGCCAACATAGACTCAGTCTGTCAGGGATTGTTTTACATTCCAGTTTACAACAAACTCCATTCTGTGTATCTCTTGATATACTACTGTTAAGTTTTTTTGCTTTTTTGTTAATAAATGTTGGATTACTAAATATTATTACTTGAAAGTAAACAAAATGTATTTTGGCTGTTTATCACCAAAGCTACACTATGATGACAATAAAAGATATAGATTTTAAAATTTATTTATTTTTTTAATTTTTATTTTCTTCACCAGTATAAAAGCCTTCAGAGTTGGAATATGATTTGTGGTGCTGCTAGATATATATTTGATATGTGTAACAATATTAAGATAAAATACACTTCAAAAAGTCCCACAGTGAATTTTAACTTAAAGCTACAAACAAAAAAAAACTTTAATTAATTTCATCACTCTTTATTTATTTGTTTTTTCTTTTGATCTTTTTTTATTTCATTTTATTGTAATGCATTTTATTTCATTTTTATTTTATCTCATTTTATTGTATGGCATTTTATTTTTATTTTATTTTAATTTTATTTTATTTATTTATTTTTTTATTTTTTTTTATAAACACAATTTCTTTCACTTTAGATCTTTTAAGCAATCTCTTCAAGCCAAATTTAATAATAATAATAACAATAACAATAACAATAACAATAACAATATTGATGATGATGATAAAGATAATGATGATGATGATAATGATAATGATAATAATATAAATAATAATGACAATAATAATAATAATAATAATGACAATAATAACAATAATAATAACTAATAATAATGACTAATAATAATGACAGTAATAATACTAATAATAAATAATATAATAATAATGACAATAATACTACTAATAATAATAATAATAATACTGACAATAATAATAATGACAATAATAATAATAATAATAACAATAACAACAATAATAATAACAATAACAATAATAATATAATAATAATAATAATAATAATGACAATACTACTACTATTACTACTACTACTACTAATAATAATAATACTGACAATAATAATAATAATAACAATAACAAAACAACAACAATAATAATAATAACAATAACAATAATACTATAATAATAATAACAATAATAATCATAATAATAATACTAATGACAATAATAATACTAATGACAATAATAATAATAATAATAATAGTAATAATAGTAATGACGGAGTTTAGACTGTGTATCTGTCTGACACTGAAGTGAAGGTCACAGTGTCAGAATGCTGATGACTGAATCATTAAATTGCCTTCCAATTGTCTCAGCACTGTTGGACAACACTGGGATTTTCTGCTGGGAAATGAATAATGTTCTTCCGCTTGTTATGGAAATTTAAAATAAATATTTATAGCTAACATTTCAAGTGTACAGCAAACTAATGGAAGATAATGGATGTGCCGGGAATAGACGTACATTAACGTCACAATTTGTCGTTTAAATGAAATAACGAGTCATCCTGTCATTGTTAACAAATCTGTCCTATTTGCCTGGCTCTGCTATTTATGAACCTCCGCAGTTTCCCATGAATATGTTTGTTTTTACAGTCGCTGTGTGATTGTATCTCGGACACTGTTTGGGACGTTATTGATGGCCTGTGTGCTGAGCTCTGACTTGTGGATGGACGTCAGTTTGTGGAAGGAGACTGAGGATGGATCGAGCAGGGAGTACTAAGACAAAATCAATGAAAACTAATGACCAGCTTGTCTAATCTGTACATCATCTCCTTTTTTTAATAATTATTTTTGTTGATGCCTTTGTAGTTTGTTTTTCTCTCACTATCTCTCTGTATTTCAGTGTTTCAACAATATGAGTTTCTCACAAACCTGTTTATAAAAGATGTTTGTCCATGAGATGTGTGCTTGAACCACTGAAAATTAATACAAGAAATCATTATACCAACAGACATACAGATATATATATATATATACTTACAGATATACATACATAGGTATATATACATACATATATACATACTTACATACATTTGTGTGTGTGTGTTTGTGAATGTGTGTGTACATGTTTGTCTATGTGTACATATATACTGTTCATTTCAAATGGTTCCAGTGTAGTTCATTACATTCATTAAAAGTTAAATTGACTTTATGCAAATGTTTTAGTTATAAATATTGCCATTGCTTCAATATTATTATTATTTTTAATATTATTACAAATAAAAGCCCACTGATAATCACGTTTGTTTTTATAATTTCTATTTGTGCTGAACTCTTTTCTTTGAAGTCGCAATCACAGACTAATTTTATTATCGACAGTGTAATAATTTCAGTGTGTTTGTAATCTGATCAAACAGCACTCGATTCTGACATTATCAAATCATTCTTTTCATTTGCTGGCAGAATATAAAAAAAAGAAAAAAGAAGAAAAGAATCTATAACTGAAATGCTTGCTACAAACATAAACTTTGTCAAGAAAATTGTTCTTCATCAACATCTCTTAATTTAAAGAATTTCTTTTTGAAGTGAAAAATGATACACTTCGCAAATTGCATTTCATGCCAGGAAGTGTTGCATGTAATTCTCAGTGACGTCAGTTTTCTATTGATTCCCCATCGAAATAATCAAGTAAAAGAAAAAATATTGGTCTTTCTTTCACTGCTTGTCTTAAATAGCGCTTGCAGTCAGCATAAATCTAATAATTAAAAAACAGGAAAGTGTTTTCAGTGTCTGTCTCCTTTCTGAGTCTGACCAAACAGTGAAACAATCCTGTATGTTAAAAAATTACACAGGATAAAAACAATATTATATATATGTGTGTGTATGTATATATATATATATATATATATATATATATATACAGAGAGAGAGAGAGAGAGAGAGAGAGAGAGAGAGAGAGAGAGAGAGAGAGAGAGAGAGAGAGAGAGAGTATTTAAGACAAAAAAGATATGCAGAAAAAAAAAACAAAACAGAACAGAAATGTTAGAATATGGAAATTATTTCTCTCTAGTTATTTATTACCCTGACCTTTTTTTCACTGTGTAAAAACGTTTTAAATGCTATCATACTGTTTTATTGATTTTTAAAAAGCTATAATCTCCAACCATTATTCGAAATAATCTTGCCAGTTTTTACTAAGTCTCAAATAATCAGTATTGGCGTGTTGGATTTGATTTTAATTTGGATTTAGTGTTACATACAGAGAGAGACAGAACATGTAGACAGGTAGACAGACAGTCAGACACAGAGAGAGATATAAGCACTTCAGTTCTGGCATATGTAAGATTTTAGTTAAAATAAAATCCAGGTTTACTAGATATGTGTCTCTTTTTCATGTTTGATATTTCTTATCTTAAAAGTTTTGTAAGTTATTTGAACTGCAGTGAAAAAAAGTTTTTGTTTTAAATTTATGACCATTATCAACTAATTGTTAGTGTTGTTGTTGTTGTTGTTGTTATTATTTATTTATTTATAACCATTTTTTTTTATGTATCTTTATTATAACTTAATCCTTTTGTGGCAATTTGGCTGTTTGAGGTTTTTTATTATACATTTTATTTTCTTAAATGTCTTGTTTTAGATTTGTTTCATCATTTTATTAAACATTCAGTATGTAAGTATGTAAATTACAGTCTAGATATTTCTAACAAGCAGTGACATTTTGTCAACACTGCAGAATAATGAAAGGCCTTTCACACAGTATTCAGACTGCAAGTAGAGAAAATTAAGAATTTTGTCTTCTCACTTTGTTTTGTCCAGCAGTGGTCACTTGGGTCCAGTCAGATGCTGACTGAGACCGAGGCTGTGTTAAAAGTCTCAGCTTGATGGAAATAACTTCAGCCATGATTTATCACCTTTAGCAACATAATCTCATCTTTATAATAATCAAATTTCCTCTGTTTTTTTATATTACTGTTTGTCAGTGTGTGTTTTTATCTGTGGATATGATTTATTTTCAAGATTAAGAATTATCTTAGCAACATAATCTCATTTTTAAAATAATTAACTTTATTTTTCCATTTGTCATTTGTGTGTGTGTGTGTGCATGCATGTGTTTGTGAATGTCTTGTGAAACATTTTCCAGTCCTCTGTGTCATTAACAATTGTATTAAATCATATTTTTATTACTTCCCTTTATTTAATATTATTTGTTTGAGCTGTGTCATGTGACCAGTCCTGCTAGTAGACTTGCTTCACTGCTTCTTGGTACAACAGCACTCCACAACTGATGTAACAATGTCTGTGGTATGTATTATCCTGTCTCTGGGATGGTATGTACAAAAAATCTCTTTCTGCTAAGTGGAAAGAGTAACTCGTGGTCTGTTTTTTAGTTATAAAACTAAAAATAGAAATATGCTGAGAGTTTGTCATTAAGTAAAATATTTCTTCACTTTTCCTGCTTGTCATCATCAAGAAATTTAAATATTATTATTATTATTATTATTATTATTATTATTATTATTATTATTATTATTATTTTTAAATTTTTGAATGACAACAGAAATTGTTTTGAAATTGATTAAATAGTTTTAACCTTAAACATAATAATAAATAAATAAATAAATAAAAAGTGAGACATCTTCTGTTACATTATCTTTTTTTTTTTTTAATTATCGCCATTATCATTATTATTATTATTATTATTATTATTATTATTATTATTATTATTATTATTATATCGAAGGGGAAATAATTCAAAAGAAATGCATGGATAAAGTGTTGTTTGTTTCAGTAAGAGTTATACCCCTTACATTACACATTTGTTGAAAACAAATTTTTCATTTTAGGTCGTTTCCCGAAAAGAACGGATTATTAATCAGTATTGATGCTACTTATAGCATCAATAGCATTAGT